>CM062830.1:4298028-4882918 GCA_031772345.1 Himalopsyche anomala
TTCTTCAATCAATTTATGGATTTTTGTTCGAAGGCATGGATGTCTGTGATGTCTTAAATTCCCTTCCACCTTTCCGATTCTTAAAATAGGGCATAGTGAAAGCGATCTGCTAACCGTAAGTCCTGTCCTAGCATTCAGTATCTATTCATCCAATAATAACAGAAATCGAAGGACATGACTAGAGCTGGACTGGTAGTTCACTAATCGCTCTCGTTGTTGTATGATTGAGAGGGTGTGAGAGAATTTGTAAACATCACAAACGGCCATGCCTTCAAATTGAAATGTTTTTCGTACCGGGACTCAAACCCAAGAGATCCGTCTCAGAAGCCAACGACGTCGGCAGCTGTTCCACGGACCCAAACAATATGTTTACGTATATGTAATACATATATCACTATTAAATAACTCAAGTTCATATTAATAATTTCGCGTATAACAATTTGAACTCGCTTTCAATTGACGACGTCATGAATTGTCAGTACAAACAAATTAACATAGTTGTGCCTAATACAGATATACCACTTTTTTTTTGTAAAAAATAGTAATAAACGAACATATTGTGCTATTTCTACCTTTCGCATAAATCATTCAAGTTGCTTGTATTAAAAAAAAAAACTTTATATGCATTTTGAAAACTTCACAGATATCAGAATAGTCGTGAAGTTTTCACAATGCGAACATAAATATCTGAACAATTTACCATACAATTTCAGTTGCGTACGCTTATAGCGACGCAGCGCAGGGTAGCATAGAATTGGCAGGTAAAGGCAGGCGAAGCAGACATATGCGACCAGCGTATGCTGTGTTCCGCAAGTGAATTATATAAATTACTCATAATGCCGTACTTTGAAAATGTATTTTTTTTTACAAATGACATTCAAACATTATTTTTAACGAGCGACTCAAATCAAATTCAATGTTCTACAATACAAAACCTACCACTGTACAAAGCATACACACTATGAGCTCTATAAAGCAGTGGTCACGCAAGTGACATACATATATGAATGAGACATAATGATTCACATTTAACGATTTTAACGTCTTTTAAGACCAGTCTACATGAGTAGTATCGTGTAAACAAAGTCCAGTTCGTAATAATTCAATTAGTTTCTCGGTAATTTTAACGGCAAAATTAATAAAAACACGTGCAAGTCTGCACGCGTCAAGCAGGAATCTGTGCCGACTCCACAACTGATGGTATGTAATTTATATGGATGAAATTTAAACAGGTGCATTGAATTGATCAAAATACTTGGGGAATTGTTAATTCTCATTACTGCACGGGCCGAAATTTTACAAAATTACCCGGTCCGAGCCCGAAAGACTCAGACCCGACCCGAAGCCCGGATTTATACTCAACAGACCGAAACCCGTTTTTTACAAATTTACAACAATTTACGATTCTCTATAGAACTGGTAATAATTAAAACCATCATGGTTGACTTATGACATGAAAATAGTCTGAAATATTTTTCTGAAGAATAAATTCCTTACCCGGGCCCGGCACGAGCCCGAATCTCAATTGCGCTTATCCGCCCGAACCCGTGCCAACCTCTAATTCTCATCAAACATTCCTGTTAATAAAAAGTTTATTTAATTAATATTGCGTCAACAGATTATTCTAAATATACATAACAATTATTTTACTCCAAAGGTCTCTCATTTTCATTGATTTCCCAATACTCATTTATTTATACAGTTTTTTGACTTTCCTGTAAAATTGAACAAATGTCGGTTACGTGTTGTCAACTTATGGCCATCGATATGTATATTATTAAAAAAAAAGTGCTCATATCCCTGTTAGTAATTTGCGTTGAATATTTGCATTCTGGTAACTACATAAATTTAATTGTACCGAAAATTCATTACGACTTGACTAATCGTGCGATATATTCATTTTTAACTAACAACGAATTTTCCTTACACGATGTTGAAGTCAAAACTTCACTGCGAATATGTATGTTGGGTTTGAAAATTTGTTATACTGCGCAGAGCACGTGTTGGTCACAATAATTTATCATCTCATTTAGTGATAGGAAGTCTACAAATAGTGTTGTATAAATTTATCATTCAAAACAGTTCAATATGGCTAACAGATGTTTCAGGTAGGGGTCGAGACTGTAGTTTGACAAGCAAACAATTTTGTAGCGACAAAAATATCCTGGCTATAGAAAATTATGCGATCGGACGATACAGAACAAGTAAAAATAAAAAGTTTTTTTGTTGTATCCATTTGCTAATTGAACACGATATATTAATGTGTATTAACTGCACAATTTATCTACGCGATTTTGATGATTATTTACACTACATATTGCCACCCGTTTACAAATGTTTTCATATTTTATTTTACTAATGAATATTTATATTTTGTATTTTAATTAATTAAAAACAACGGTACAATATTTAAAATAATAGTGTAATGTATAGAAACAAAAAAATATACACTCTGATATGCGATTCGAATTATTTGCAAATGTTATCTAAATGTTACTGTTTATCTTATTTAATAGCAGCCTCTTGGATTTTTCCTATTCCAAGATAACGTCAATTACTTATATCTGTATGTACCTATTTACTGCAAATGATTTACATATAATAAAAATAATCACTCGTAAAATGTTAACAGCGTTTATTTTAACTGTGAGATTTTAAAAACTCTTTTCTTACGAAATTAAAAAAAAAAATTGCCGTCATATTTGATAGCTATTCTGAGATAATTCTATTATACATAGGTTATGAAAAACAAAAAATCAATTTTATATATTCTGTAATTCAACCAGATACTTTGGAATTTATGACACTTAATGACAAAAATGACACTTATTCTAACATATCAAGATCAGCCATAGTAAACCTGCGGCCCACTCAGGTCGTATGTGTGGCCCAAAACAATCACAGTCATCGGATGTTTATCAAACATCTGGTATTGTTTGCAAAACTTTACGTAAACGAATGCACATTTGTATTTTTGTGTACTCTTTGTTATGTCACTATATAAAGTAAAGTATGTCGTCGTTGCGCTTTCAAAATCCGCTATGTGCATTTTTTTTACGAAATTGGATTATTACACTAAAAATATGTAATAATTCACCTCACCCGCAAAGACGGAAAAAAACAATTATCAAATAAGGCGTTCTAGAATTGCTTTAAAAGTATGACGATTTTTTAAGATTTCGACTGAAGGTGCTTGGTGGAATTTCAATATTAAATTTGAATCGTTAAAATTATGTACACTCCTACAGATTTTGTCACTAACGACCCGGGTTTCGCCTTTCGGCATCTTCAGGCGTTGAACTGCACTTGAACGCCTGAAGGTGCCGAAAGGCGAAACCCGGGTCGTTAGTGACAAAATCTGTGGGAGTGTACATAATTTGAACGATTCAAATTTATGACGATTTTGTCGAGGACAGACATTGTAATTCGTACTGTACATATTTTAATATGTTTTGATACTGCAGCAATGTTAAAAAAAACACAGCGCACTTTTATTATGCCGCGGCCCACGCAATGTAGCAAAAACCGGGATGCGGATCAGACGAAAAAAGGTTGAGTATCGCTGATCATGATCGTTTAAATAAACTTAATATCCGTGTTTAAAATCACGTTTTTATCATCACAATATTGTTACGACACGCGCGTCGTGCCATTTTTGATCTGCGAGATTATGAAGTTTCTTTTCGTAGAATCATTCCACGGAGCATTAATGATTAGTCAGTTGTTTAGTTATATAGTATTTTGCTAGAAGCAATCACTATAGTCATAACATCGAAAAGGTGAAACATCTTCACGGTTCGACAATTTTTACGTTGCTAACCGTTGCTGGACCGCATCCGATTCGGTTGCCAAAAACAATACGTAGAATTTAATAATGCCTTGCTTCACATTTCAAATTTGGAACATTATATTCCTGAATGAATTAAATACATAATGAAAACTGAATTTGGAATCTTTTCAACTTAACTTCTTTATTTTGAATTCGTAATGTGGTTTGAAAATTCCATTTTCAAACATACTAATATACGAATATAATGTTACCATTTTAAAAAAGTATACGTATTTCCATTATTAAACCGACCATAACGAACGCTTATTTTACGTATTTTTTGGTATACAAATAAGTGTATCTCTCGAAACGAATTCAATTACTTTTCGTTTGAAAGGAAGTGGTTTTTAGAGGGAATCCTTGCGATCTTAAAATATAATAAAATATTTTTGCTTCTCGGAACGTTACTAACGTCATTCAATTCACTGACATCGACCGCAAAATAATATAATCTTACTATTTTGTTTATAAACAGTGAATATTGTTTGCAAACGCGTTGTTTTATTTTATCCGAAAATTCGGTAAATCATTCACAAATTCAATTCTGGGATATTAAATTAAAATAAAACTCAATTCAAATTGGTTTTTCTATATCATTAAATTATACATTATATCAGGGGTAGTCAACCTTTTTACACTAACCGCCCACTTTTGTATCTCTGTTAGTAGTATAATTGTCCACTGTACCATTGAGAAGATATCATCTTAAGTGTGATGCAGAAAGAAAAAAAAGTTAATCCAAAAAAAAAATTCTAACCGCCCACCGGTTCCACGGTAATAATGGTGGTTTTAAAACCCACACCGCTCACCATGAAAACTGGAACGCCCATTAGTAGGCGGTAGGGACCAGGTTGACTAACATTGAATTATAATATAAAATTACTGTCTTGTTTCTTCGTAGGCACTTTCGAAAGACCAATAATAGTTTATGTCTGCATCTTAGGTGTTTTGATTCCCATTATCGGGGCAACAAAATCAAACGGGATTGCAATCCCTACTCCCGATAAACACAGCTAAATATTTAAAGCAAATAAAATGCTTTTTTTTAATATATATAATTTGGCCTTGAACTTGCAATTTTGCTTATTGCTTAAATTGGTTGGTTCATCTCTACCCGTTAAGAATTTTGAAGAACAGAAGTTGATTAATATATCTGTACCTATTATGGAATTTTCATTGTTAAATCATATTCCTTGCCGTAAGGATAAAGTTGATATCAACACATCAGATAAATTACGTAGACTGCTTCTGCCGGATGAAAGCTTTCTATTATATTTTTTTCGCTTAATTCGTATGCTATTTTTTATTTTTTAAAAAAATCCTCGGTTAATTACTTCTGCCGGTTTTTTTACGTCGTCAATCATTTCAGGCAATACACCATATTTGCATTAATTAACCATAGTACATAGATAATAGCACTATTATAACTTTATCAAGGTTTCTCACTGCAGAGTAACCTATTTGTTTGACTATTTTCAGTCACAATACGATTGACCTTTACTGCTATTGTCATGCAACATTGTCCTCCTATATTTTTTAAATTGATTCTGTTTGAAAAAATTGCAATAAGCACGTTACTTACTGCTAGGTTATTCTAATAATCATGACAAAAAATATTTCATTTTTCAATTATTTTAAAGATGAATCTGAAAATGGCGAAATGCGGAAAGAAATTAAAAATCAAATTCAGTGGTAAATAACTGAAATTATGAAAAATATTTTTTGTGAAATGCCTAAAGCGGAATCAAAAAAAGGTTATTTCTATTGTGTTTTGTGTGTATGTATTTTCATAGTTATTAATATCTAAAAGGTATTGCGATGTGAAAATTTTATGCTTATATAAAATAACATAAATTCATCTTAAAATTTGCTTAAAATCTGTCTTATAAAACCGTCATATTTTAATATTTTATTCACATTTTTCTACATAGTTTTTTTTTATTTTTGTGTACTGGTATGTTATGTTGAACATTTATTTCTAGACAAAATATTGTATATATTTGTAATATGTTTTTTAAATTTATTTTCATTGATTGAGGGGGTCAAAAGCAAATACAGCAATCTACCACGGAATCTATTTTGAGAAAAACGTAAAAAACTTGATAAAAGCATTACTAATTAATTTAATTAATGTGTTCTATACCTCATAGTAGAATTTTGTGATTCTCAATGAATTCGTCAAATAAGAAAAGACTAATTTTATTAACCTACTTTTATTGTTTCTTTTGGTTGCAGTTACTTCGCTGATGTCAAACAGTTGCACTAGAGAGATATGTTGAATTTCCAATGAAACCCACATGTTAACTTTTGGAGAATGGAATTTGCAATATTAAAATTCATCGAAAGGCGGATACAAAATATATCTAAAATTGTTGAAGGATGTTGATAGCATTTTCAGAAAAAGTTAAACATATCGCAATAAAACAATGCATTAGATTTAAAAACAAAACAATGAATTTTGCTTAATTTTTATAAACATATAATATTATATATATGACAATAATATTTTGTAGAGTTTTATAGTGCAAAATTATAAATTGTGATTGAAAAGATTGATTAGTGTGATAGTCGTATATTTTATATTTTAATTCTTTACAAATATACATGAAGCATATATCTTGAAAATGGCAGCAAAAATGGCTGTTGTCTTCGGCAGGCTCTTCATCTTCATTGCATTCGTGGGTAGCACTTATTGTCTGACAGGACCGAATGTCTGCACGCATCGGGAGTCGTAAGTACTTATTTTATTATTAACTTTCTTACAGGAACTATAAAACAGATGTCTGAGGTTATCTCGCAAGTTTCATGTCTATATTTAAAGTAAATTTGTCAGGGATACATTGATTGTACTTTTTCTTCGGCGCTACAATCCGGATGAACCATGGTCACCTTAACCCAGTGATGCACAAACGCGGCTCGCGGGCCACATGCGGCCCTTTTTGAATTTTGTGGCGGCCCTTAAATCTCTTTCTCAAACATACTTTTTTCAAGTAAAACATTTATTAAACAAATGTAAGCAAGCTTTTTCTTCAATGAAGGAGAATAAATCGGTTCATAGAAACAGGCTTAAGCATGTACTCATAATCCTTTTTTTGCATGGCTTATTTATTTTCGAAATAACACGGTCAAAATAATATAATGGAACCTATTATTCACTTGATCTTCTTTACACGATTTTAAGACTGTGTTACATGGAACGTACATATGTTCTGTATAAAAAAAGGATTGAGCTTACTTTAAATCATTTTTTTCTTTGCGGCCCGAAGCCACGATAATTTGTTTTATGCGGCCCGCTAGAAGGTAAAGGTTGTGCATCACTGCCTTAACCAATTTCTTCCATTCCACCCATAAATTGATGTGTATTTGGGGTAAGCACTCACTTGGGGTATTTTCGATACAAATTTCTAATGAAGCTTAACTGTTTGTTATTTGTTATTCAATTACTCAATCTCTCTTTTTTTAAAGAAGTAATTCGACTCTCAGTAAGGTCAATGTCAAATTTAGATTTTTCAATTTAAATTTGAGACCTAAAACGTGGGTGTTTGTGTGGTGATCTCGAGTGACTAACTATAAATTCTCATCGAACTTTTCTCTTATGATCTTTCAATTTTAAAATATTTGGCGCATTAGCTGTAAAGCCAATAATTTTTTCACTTTAAAAAAAATTAAGCTTATCTCTCTACGGGTTTTTACTTTTGGATTGGTTAAGTAAAAATTTCATATAACTTTCTTATTCCACTTATTCATTTTTTTTAATCCATGTCCTCTCCCAATGTGAAGCATATGGCCTAGTAATAAAGGCATCTGAACAGAAGTTTTTTAATATACGAGGACTGTTTGTTACTCAGTCGCTAAACCTTCCTTTTTCAAAGAGAGTAGTAGGGATAGAAGGATTAGGCTAGGACAGGACAAGTGGTTAACTGATTGCTCTCCCTACGCCCAAGGATCGAAAAGGTGGGAAGTAATTTTTAAACATCACAAACACCCATGCCTTCAAACAGAATCGTTATATCGATCGAAAAAACATGTGGAAAAGTAGTCGTTAATGTCAGTTTTTTTTTTCTAAAAGAATTTTTTATGACGTGTCTGCCGAATTAATAAAAAAATTGTCATTTTATTTGTATCTAAAATAGTTATATTTACTTCACAGATACACAACGACTGTCAGAGTTAGCGAACAAAAACCTTATCAGGTGAAAGAGTACGTCTGGTGCTTAAGCATCCCGCCAAAGTGTTCACAATACAAGATCAATTACCGCACGGAGTACAAAACACAGACCATCGTTAAGACCAGGCCGGTTCATGAATGCTGTCCTGGCTATGTTGTCGATTCGGGTAAAGATACCTGCGTTCCGTCATGCCGTGACGGATGCGTCCATGGAGTATGCGAAACGCCTGACTTTTGTAAATGTGAGATCGGATATGGCGGACCACAGTGTGATATAAGTGAGTCATTAGAACTTTATCGTAAAAACTTGTTGCATTATCCAGTGGAGCTATTTTCAAATTTTTTAAGACAACTTTCAGCGCTAACATATTGTTGACTGTTCAATTAGAAATATGATTAATAAAATCAATATTTACGAAGAATCAAATTTTTCCGATTTTTAAATCACTTTTTCATATGGTGTACAAAATACATATCATCGGAGCATGCGGGATTTTTAGCATAGTATGGGAAAGGTTAAAGAATCTGTAATAAAATAATTACGCTCTACGAACTTGGGCAACTTGCGCTATTTTTGACAGTTTGTTTTTAAAATATTGACTTTAATGAAAATATTTTATTTCAGCATGTCCAATCGGATTCTGGGGCATGAGTTGCAAGAAGCAATGTGTCTGCAAAAATGACGCGCTGTGCGATCCACTGGACGGAAGTTGCAAATGTACCAGGGGGTGGGAGGGAAAGGATTGCTCGAAGCCATGCGATAAAGGATCCTTTGGACAAAACTGCGCCGAGAAATGCCGTTGCGCTCAAGAAGCGATGTGTGACCACATCAGCGGAGAATGCAAGTGCCCACCCAAATTTACGGGACCCCTGTAAGTCAAACTTTTTAGCCTACAAACATGAATAAGCCGTGAGACATAGTAAAACCTGGAAAGAATGTAATCTAAAATTAAGATCCATATTTTTTTTATTCTACCGGTCTACTAATGTTTCTACGATTGGAAAAGGAAATGTAATCTTTTTGCGCCTAGAGAAATTTCTCAAGACTTGCATGCACTGTATGTAGCGTGCATAAAGTAAAATAAGTTCGGTGATATTAAAAAATTGGTGCTGTGAACTTTTTTGATGTTTTATTCTTTTTTTGTATATTTCATAGTAATTTGGTCTTTATGAATTTTACAGTTGCGACCAAGAATGTGCTGACGAGAAATGTGATGAAGAATGCCGCTGTCAAAATGGCGGAGAATGCAAGGGTCCCGGAAAATCTTGCGTGTGCACAAGGGGCTGGGTGGGGGCCGCATGTGCGGAGAAGTGTCCCAAAGGAAGATGGGGAGACAAATGTGTCTCCAGATGCGACTGTGATAATGAATCAGGCTGCAATCCCGTCACCGGAGACTGTGACTGTGCTGCCGGCTTTACTGGACATAGGGTCAGTAGATTTTTAGATTCTTTAATTTTTTTTATAATCAGAAATGAAACAGTCACCTCCGCTTCAGCGCATATTCAAATAATACTTTATAAATTTAGTATCACCATAAGCAATTTAAGCACACAGTCCACAATAAATTATAGAATATGAACATTAGGCTTCAAATCTATTGATTTGTTAACAGCTTAACGACCACGGATGCGTATTTGAGTCTTTGAAAAACAAAGGTTGCTGGCCGGCAGACGCTTATATGCGTATAGGCGAAGTATCTGGAAGCTAAGAAAATTAAATTTTGTAAAGATATCTCAATTTGTTTACAAATTATAGTGAATTTAGTAAAATTACAATTTTTGCGAATTTTTCGCAAAATTTTATTTTGCCAGGTGAAATTTTATAAAAAAAAAACGTGCGGTCGTTAAGCTGTTCAGTTACAAAATAATGAAAAGCGTTTTTTTGGCTCTCCTGAAAAGTTATACGTTTGAAGATAGTGTTGTTCAACTTGAAGCCTTCAAAGTTGTTGTGCGTGCAATACAATTCAATGAGGGTTAAATTACTTATGCTATGGGAAACAGGTTGATATTTTATGGGAAGTCACAGACAAAAACAACTTGATATTTGATCCCAAAATAATTGGACACTTTGTAATATGAAGATGGTGATAATGCTGGAGGAAATGAATAAATAATATGCCTACTTGACATGCTTTTTGTTTTTAATATATGACTTTATTTCAAGGGCGCTTCTTACATTCGACAATATATTATATGATATATCACTGTATAGCTAAACCCTGGATGCAGACTTAATATAAATATAAATAAATGTGCATGTCACGCAAATCACCCATAATCAAATTTCCCTACAAGAAATAACAGAATCACAAGCCAAAAATATTTCTTCAGAAGAGCAGTCACCACTTGGATAATAAATGCTCGCATATTATACTAAGCGTACACCAGTTTACAAATATTGATAAATGTACCATCGATAAATTCAATGAATATTTTATGTCAACGTGGAAAGACATCTTATGCAGCAGCTAATATTGAAATCTGAAATTATTTACACAAATGAAACTATGGTCTCCATATGAAGTGAAGCATGATATCGTCACGTATTGAAAAACCATCAAATGTATTTATCTTCATTTTTACATTTGTTACAAAATTTCTAATTTGATTGTAATATGTAGCTGCTTTTGATGCTAAAAAATGAAATTTAAAATGCTAATAGAAAAAAAGTTTTTTTTAAACCTGGCACCCATACCTCTAGGTGACAACTGATCAAAAAAGTCTTGGCAGTGAAACCCAATGTTGGCCTAATGAGCGAGGCATGCCAACCAGGGCCAGCTCGTGGATATCTTTGCATGTATGCCTTCGGTACCTCTAAAAACTAGGGCTAAGTGTGTGGGTAGTGCTAAAATCTTTATGCGGCACCTGTGTACGTCACATGTGCGCCTGTGTAAGCCGCACACGCCACTAAGAGAAAGGATCCATCAGCTCAGTCGACAAACACATACACAAATTGACACACTGTGCACTTGCTTGCTTATAAAGTTGAATTCTATAAGAAATTTTGTCTCATCTTGCAAAATATTTACACGCCAAGTTACTTAGAAATTCAAGGTTGGTAAAATAATTGTTTTTTTTTATTTCAGTGTGAAGAAAAGTGCCCACCAAACCGCTACGGTCGAAACTGCTTAGAAATTTGCTCGTGTGAGAATGGAGGTGATTGCGATAGCGTGAATGGAACATGTACGTGCAAGGAAGGATGGATAGGTGACGCATGTCAAAACAGAGCGTGCTTTGACAGCACTTACGGAGAGAAATGCGACAAAGTGTGCGAGTGTCATCCGGATACTACTGAACTGTGAGTTTATATGTACTCTATAGTGTTACTTAACCCTTTTGATACCCTATAATACTTTTTTTCAAAAATACCCTGGGAAATATCTGTTTTTTAAGTGTTTTCGTAAATTCATGAAAAAGTATTAAAAATAAAGAGATTTTGTTTAAATATTTTATATTTTTGGAGATTGAACATTACAGACATATTAACAGCCCGACGTATTGTATTTAGAAAACATGCAGTGAGTTTGGGAAGGGATACTGAACCATCAAAGGAATAAAAAAATCCGTAATAACTTTTGCATTACGTATATTATTATTCTATAATTACTATTTAACTGGGGGGGGGGTATTTCATATTGGAACAAAAATTACATAATAAAATAATTGAAATAAAAATAAATATTAGATTTCAATATAACTGCGGACCTGTAAGTGTCTCGGATGTCAAAGGTTAGGTTAGGTTAGGGTATGACACCTCTCATTTTAACTTTAATTTATGCTAGTACATAAAAATATATGTATCAATTATAAAAGCCCATATATCGGTTCAGCGTATTTTTGGAGATTATAGTAGAACCTCGATTAACTGTACTAATTGGGGATGTAGGTAGTCCGGATAAGTAAAAATCCGGATAATCGAAAAAATCATAATTGGCAAGGAAATACATGGTCAGTTTTGCCAGTATGCCACTGCATATAAGCACTGAAAAGCCTTAGTATGAGCATGACCAATATCTCTTTCTTTGCAAATATCTTCTTTGTCTTTTCAATCTTGGTCTTCTGAGACAAATATTTCTTTAATTATTTCCACATCATTCTAAATTTGAAATCCAAGATTGTTCACATCGCAATTTAACCACTCGGTTACATCTTTTTTAAAACATATTGAACTTTGTGCTATTGCTTCCACAATGCCTCTTATAACTATTCCTAGTGTGTTACTTGAACTTTATAATAGTCTTTTCAAGAATTTGTTCTATGATTTTGTCACCGTTGACACATCTGAGGAGTTCCAACTCTCAAAAATTTTACCATTAACATTTCATCAATTTGGTTTAACCATTCTATTGATAGGTGGAATGATGTATTGTCTAGTAATAATAATGTTTTTCCTCTTTTGTATATGGAGTTTTGATATTTTTTTACTTTTGGAATGATCTGTTTTTCATACCGTCATTTAAAAATTTCACTATTAATCCTGGATTTTTTCTGATGGAAATATTCAACCGGAAGACTTCTTTAATTTTCATCACCGCAAAACAACAAACAAACTGGTGTGCATTCCATCACGTTTGTAAACAACGGTGGAAACAATTTGCCATGTGAAAATTAGCAAATTCGTAAAAATATTTGTTTACATATTTTGAACAATCCGGATAATCGAGGTTCTACTGTATATGAAAGCCGATATATCAGCTTTAGGGTATTAAATGGGTAAATGTAAAAGGGTAAGTTTCAGAATTTATGAGATTGTATATGTTCGTAGAAACGGCAGATTGTTTACAATGTATAACCTCATATACCTTCCACTACAGCACTGAGATTGATCCACATTCAATACAATGGGGAACTAAGTGCCTTTTATTTAATGTGTAAATTGCTTAATGGCGAGTCATGCCACCATTAAGCAAACAAGATTTTTATAATAATGCTGCTTATGGAACCATCGTAATGTCCCTAATAAAAACCGCCGATGAACTTAGCTTGAACACATAGTGTGGAACCCCAGGATAGTCCAAATACGCCTGTCACTTCTTCCAACAGGATAGTTACCTCCTTCCTTCCTGCCGGTGGAGCTACATCATGCTGGTATGACTTGAGAGGAAGCAAAGTAAAAAAATGGTGGAAGGTGGAGAATCTTGACGGAAACTGTGGTGGCTATATTCTACAAATAGGAAGGGTACATCCCCGAGAAGATAATTTTTATCATTTAATCAATATTATTTAACTTTTTCAGTTGTCATCCTTGGACCGGAGATTGCCAGTGTCAACCCGGGTGGGATGGACAACTCTGCAGCAGGCAATGCCCTCTTTTAAAGTTTGGTAAAGGCTGCCACGATACGTGTACGTGTCTTAACAACGCCCTGTGCTCACCAATCAATGGTGTGTGTAGTTAAAATAATCATTTTTTTTAAATATATATGTATATATGATAACAAAAGTAAATAAATATACAATTTTACTTATGTATTATATAATGACACTCAAAAGAAATACACTACATAAAATGTTCAAATATGACACTTGAACCTTGCATGAAGGCTTATTTATTATGTTGTTGGATTGGTCTGCTCAGTCTTTTGTTTCACTTGCTGAGAACCTGTTGTCTTAAGAAGGAACGTTAGTCATAACATCGACTCCAGATGACTTGTACTTTTAATTAAGACAATTCCCTTTTATCACTTTTAAGCAGTAGGGTGCTGCTATGGGTTCACATCGGCTCTGCTGAGCCGGTTCTTAAACCCGTCAAGGTTATTAGTATTTCGTAAATTTTGGATTCGAAAATTCTCGGAAGAGTTAAAAAAAAACGAGTAACGCTGATTGATCATTTGAGCAAATCAGAAAATTCTTGAGATGGATTCGAAAAAAAAAAAGTCCCGCGTTGAAAATTTCTAGGTTTTTGAAATTGTTTGAAAATCCCAAAATCGCCGACCAAGCTGCGAGCTGGTTAGTAAAATTTTAGCAGCACACCACTACTTTGAAGGTATTATGATACTTTTTATTTTATCAATTTTTCTTTACTAATGATTATAGGTTCATGCATTTGCGCACCAGGCTACAGGGGTGAGAGATGCGAATCTGAGTGTCCGCCTGGCTGGTACGGGGTGGACTGTTCTCAGGAGTGCGAATGTCGTAATGGTGCTACCTGTTCTACTGAATCCGGTCAATGCAACTGCACCGAAGGGTGAGATATTTTGTTACTTTCTTTTGTTTAGATTGCGCTTTCCATATAATTACGCAAGCTGAATCTCTTCTAAGTCAGCATGTGTAGTCTAGCTAAATTTAGTTTAACCATGACGTGAAAACGAATAGAAACCTTTTATTTTGTTCTTTTACTAATATTATATTACTTTTAGGGTGTTCACTGTCAATACTTGGTGGAAAGGCATTATATTAATAAAAACACAATAATCCTTTGTACTTCATTCCACTTTATTTAATATGTCAGGACCGGTTTCGCTCATTACGAGCATCGTCAACTGATAAGAAATATAATTTAACAGTGCTATTTATACAAAAATTGATTGTATAATTTAACAGTGCTATTTATACAAAATAACTGTTCATTTTTGTATAAATAGCACTGTTAAATTATATTTCTTATCAGTTGACGATGCTCGTAATGAGCGAAACCGGTCCTGACATATTAAATAAAGTGGAATGAAGTACAAAGGATTATTGTGTTTTTATTAATAATATTATATTTTAAAATATTTCAGTTGGATTGGACAAAAGTGCGACAGGCCCTGCGATGGAAAATCATACGGTCTCGGATGCGCAAAGCAGTGTAACTGTTTAAATGGCGGTGCCTGCAATCCCGTCACCGGTATTTATTCTTATTGTTTTACTTAACCCGTCTTAGATCAGTTGCTTGACCCTTACCCATTAAAGCTAAGCTTAAGTGTTTCTTAACCCTTTGAATCACAGAGAAGAGAAGTATATATCCAAAAAGCTGGTTTACAGGCCTCAGCATCATACACCATAACTCTACGGACTTGTATAACGGCCCATGTATTAAATAATAACCTTGTTCTGACATGTTATACTGGTGAAAATCATGCGAGGTGTTCCTGTGTATTGCTACTGGAGATCATCAACTGTTTTTAAATAATATACCATTTTAGTATTGAATTCTGGGGATATTTTTTTGGTTATTCTCTTTACTTCTATTCTCTTGCATATTGTATTATAATTATTATTTTTAATTTGATTTGTAGAGCGATATGGGTAATTGTCAAACGCAACAAAAACAAAATTTTGAGTTGATTGAAAATTGTCCTGGAGCCTTTGGTCCCAGCGCACTCATATGAAACAGTTTTTAATTATTCACTGTATGAGCTGCTCGTAGAGTGGACAGAGATGATTATCCTGGCAATTATAGAGGTTGAATTGTTATTTATTTGATTTACAGGGAAATGCGCATGCGCAGCTGGCTTCACCGGTGATCATTGCGAAGATAGATGTCCACCGGGTTTTTACGGTCACTATTGCAAGCAGATGTGCCAATGTATGTCGGAGAATAATATCGGGTGTAATCCAGCTACTGGAACGTGCGTGTGCAAAGAAGGATGGCAAGGTAAAACCCAGTCATATATTCTATTTACATAATCATTTTACTTTGACTAAATGCTGAAGTTTTATGCTACCTAGTCTTAATGTGTTTTTTAAGTATAAAGACAACCAACAATTTGGGCTATGATTTGATTTACAAATGAAGACCACCAACGAAGATCATTTAAATTGATCACTCTCCTGATGTATTTCTTTGCTGTAATATAGACTTATAAATCTTTAGCTATAAATATATTTTTTATAATCCCCATTTCTAATGTAGGCACTTCAATAAAACAATTTTATGGTGTTCACTGTCATTAGTGGAAAGACATATTAAAAAAAAAAACAATATTCCTTTGTACTACTTCCACTATTAGCGAAACCGGTCCTGATTTTTCTAAAATAAAAGTGAAAGTAGTACAAAGGAATATTGTGATTTTTTAATCTCAACAGAAGTTTTCCTAGGAGAACTTGTTGTTTGAAAAAAGCATTTTGCTTAAAAATCATCAGCGATGGAAATGTCAACCGTGAATCGGTGCTTTCTGTAAGTGGTCTTCAAATGTAAAATTAATTACTCCAATTATTCTGCTGCACCTTCATGGATGTCTTTCATAATTTTAGTAAATTTTTTAATACATACTTAACCATTTTACAAAACCATTAAACTTTTGAATATAGTCTAATGTTATTTCTAGTGATACACCAAACTATGATTTAATAATATGACATTTATTATTATTTTTAAATGTATAATCGTACCCTATTGTATTTGTTACATGCTATGGTTCCAAATTAGGGATTACCTTTGCTAGGGTCGTGAAAGTCTGCTATTTTTAATCTTTGGAAACAGGAATATTTCCCCCGTCCTCTTCCTATTCAAATAAATAATGTTCAGTTTCTCGATAACGATTTGAGAGCAATAATATTTTTCATTATACATCCTTATTGTATGACATCATATTATTTTAATAATATATTAAATATCGCACGTTGTTTGCTCACAGTCATTTCCTCAAACATAGATATAATGCATTAATGTATTTAGAAATTAACATCACTTCTGGGCTGCGGGAAGATTTAAACTTCATCCTATTTCTGCTTAAATTTCTCACTTATCTTTTTATCCTAACCTCTTATTGCATAAACCCATTTTTGGCTATTTTCATTCATAATTAAATCTTGTCCACAAAAAACTGTGCCTGACAAATGTTGTCTTAAAATTAAGTATGCATAACTTTTGTCTATGGTCAGATGAGTGACAAATTTATCTACATATTGAACAGTCCATTGTGAGAAATATTTTGTTAAAAAAATGGTACTCAAAGATAGTGATTGTGTGTTACGCATTATTAGTTTCTAGAGCGAGAGGTATGATAAGAGATTGCAATACCAAACTAATATAAATATACCATAATACGTGCATTTAAAAAATAGATACAAAATATTGTTCAATAAAATATGACTGTCTCAATTAAATCTTTTCAAATCAACATGTGATTGACATCGAGGCATAAAATACAATACATCACACATACTTTCAAAGACAATATAGCCTTGTTCTGTCATGGACACCTAAGACAGGAAGTTGCCATCAAACGGCTCAGTAACATGTACTAATTATAATTAAACTTATTGATAAATGAAAATTACATATCGATTTTGTTTAATTTTCAATACCGAAATTTGTATTCTCAAAATCAGTATTTCAGTATTGAATAAACACTCAAAATACAGGGATCCTGATTTCAGTCATACTGGTTTTGCAATCTCTCGTCATGATATATATCATGGTCCATGTTCAGACCTGGACCGTGACACTACAATGGTTTGTATTTATCATAACGTTTAATGTGATAGTGATTTTTCGTTTATATGCTATAGAATAATTTATGATATTGAAAATCTACAGTTTGAGTTATACTCGATTGAATGCATTTATATTGCCTATTTTATTTATCTTAATAATTTGATAGAACCCATACAAACCATTGAATTACATGATTCTATTTCACTTGTAAAGTTAGAAACTATTTATAATATAAACAGCAGTAACTGTGATAATATGCAATTTCGCTGTGTAACTCATGGTCAAAACAGAGCTTCAAATGCCGTCTGTAAAGTTTATCCATGTCCAGTCATCGGTGTTTGTCCACATTTTATGAACAGTTTCAACTGCTATCTTTTATTACCATGAATTAAATCTATAAACGTACAGTCAGTTGATTATCGGTAGTTAACACAGTGCAATAATATGCTTTACACATTTAATTATAGATTATAATTATTTTACATTAAACATCAGATTAACACAAAATAATGTTTAATCTTCCTTTTCTAATACAAAATCCAAATAACAATATTAGTCTTTTATATAACTCATCGAAATATAAAGTGTTTTTAATGAAATGATCCGTCATGTTTGCTGTGAAGTGTGCCTGTTTGTCATGTGTTAGTTTATTTAACTGTTGAATGTGATTTGGTCCTAAAATAAATTTCAACCTTTTAACTGTATATCAGATTTACATATCTAGAGAATAGTCCAATTACACCACCATTGAAATACACACGTGCTGTGTGCTTTACTCTTTTTTTCACTTCATCACGTATCAAGTGAAGGGCGTGGGCATGTTGGTATTATTTGGTAATTTATCATACTTGCTCATTTGCAAGGTAGATTATTTGATAGAGATTCTTCAACCACTTACCGATACATGAAAACATCTGTTCCTTTACTTTATATTTATTGCAATTTAGTTGTTTTGCATAGGATAAAAATTACAACTGTGATTACAAATTCGATTATATTTGCAATTTTAGCAAAGACGTGACTAGGCTCCAAAACAAGTCAATACAACCTGTAAAGGAAGTCTAACACAGGCGCAGGCCTGGCTAACCTAAATTGCACCCCGGGCAACATTGCACATACATACATTATACAAAAAAAAATATACATTTCAACTAATTTCATACTTATTAATATTTGTGGAAGAACAATAAAAAATTTGAATGCAGAGGTAATCTGAAAGCATTCAATCGGGGTAATTGTGGAAAAAAAAACAATACTTCACCCAGATGTGAAAAGAAAACGTGCATTAAACCAACAAAAAAATCAAACACGTGCACAATCTATGCACTGTTTTTCACGAAGTGAAGTGCCCGATACTTTAAAAAAAATATCATATAAGCGCCGGGGCCGCGGTCTCGGGCAGGCCTGGTCTAACGGATAGCTGTGTGTTAAATAAGTAAAAATTTTCCTTTCAAATTTGAGTCTTTTTACTTTCGTACTTTTTTTTAGTCACTCAAATTTATGACCTGGGTTTCGACATTTGGCATTTTGACACATTCAAGTGCATGAATGAACTTTTTTATATATGTATTCATTCCATCAGAACATCTTTAGTCAGCCAATCATGCAATGTCAACACTGAGCTATTGTGGTTTGAATACACATCATTAAACATATTTTTTTTAAATGGGTCTGAGTCGCTCGTTGTTCGCGACTCCGACTCCACAGCCCTGATTTTAACAATGTAAACTGTTTACTATCTGTCAGCTTGAGTTCATCCTCGCACTTGAATATCTAAAGATGGCTAAACGAAATCTGGGTTTTTAGTGACAAAATTTTAACTATTAAAAATTGGTATGAAATTTTTATCAAGCACCCTCTGTTGATATCCAATATTCACATTTTGATTTATTTTCAATACCAAATTATATTGATATTTAACATTTTTAAACCTAGTATTGTAAAATTTAAAAATCAGTTGAAAAACAGGAACATAGTTTTGATATTTTCCATTTTGTGATCCCTGGTTTGTAAATCCAAATAACATTCGGGTCAAACTGTACAGTTTGCTTCAAATTTTAATGGCTATACTTCTTATTGAATTTCTTTAATTGATTGAGGTGTAGTTATGTAGAAAATATCCCCCCCGACAATTACAAAAAAGTCTCAATTAAATGGATTAGTAAAAGTAAAAGTAAAAAAGTAAATTTCTTCTAATTCACACGAATACATGACATATTATGTATTATTTTTTCGACTGGACGTTTTCTGCAAATTTTAAAGTTGATCCTTAACCTGACCACTCCCATAAGATCAAGTTAATTCATTGCGTATGTAGCCCACAAATGAATAGGAATATTGATTTTTTTTTTGACACGGTTAGCTATATTTCTCAACTAATCAATAATTTACCAATTTGGTGTGATTAGTACAGTCCAATCAAAATAGAATCGAATACCAAATGTAGGGTTTGGGTCTTAGGTGTCCACTGTGAAACTAGATGCCCGGCGGGCCAGTTCGGAGAAGCTTGCGGAGAGATCTGTCCGTGCGCCAACGGGGCTTCCTGCGATCAAGGAACAGGCGAATGCGCGTGTTCTCGGGGCTGGCGAAGCGTCTTCTGCGATCAGGCGTGCCCACCCGGATACTTCGGATACGCTTGCGATGAAAAGTGTCTCGTCAATATCCCCGGTTATTATTATTTTTTCTTTTTTTTGTCCTGTCCTTGATATTATTTTTATCCTGCTTTTTGTTTGGCTATTTTTTAACATTTTTTAACATTGCATCCTTCTTTTCATAGTTTCCTCTTTTCTTGTATTATATTATGTAGGTAATGGTGGTTTGGTGAACTATGGTCCTAATTTTGTATCAGTTTACTTGAGCCTAAGACTTTGGTTTACAATAAACGCCATAGGCTGCGTACAGCATTACTTGACACTAAGTGTCTAGGCATCTAGACGCTACATGCAGCGTGATAACAAGACCACACTACTTGATTTAATAGTAAGCATCATCAGTCGCGTACGGTGTCACACTGCACGCGGCCTACTGTAATAATTGTAGACCAACGCCTAAATGAGAAGAATCAAGCAAAGCCGGTCACCAAAGATTATCAATCAGAACACACTACGCTGCGGAATACACCCTATAAAAAGAGTGTGAAGCCATAGCGGGTGGTAGTGGGTACAGCATTGAGCACCCTAGGGAATTTAAAAAAAAATCAGAACGCAAGCTTGCCCACTCTTCGGTCGGATCCTCAACATCTTGGATGAGCCTCCTGTACTACATAATGGATGTATTCAGAAGAAAAAAAGGACGCTGGCATGCTGTTGGAGGAAAACTGAAACTTGATTTGCCATTGATAGAGAAAAGTTCCCGCCTGGCCATAAATTTGTAAAGACCATGGAACATGAATGGGGAAAGGATCACCATATAAATTCAAACTTATAATTTCGTATAATCAGAATAGGAAACACAACTGTAAATAGGATGTGCAGGTAATTTTCTATGTTGCTATTTCTATTACCTATTTAGAAGGTACTCCCATCCCGCTTTGCTTCAAAAAATTTTGGTCTCCTGTTGGCGTCTTTCCTTCAGCTATTCAGGGTGGTGGAAGAAAATTTGTTAACGGCCCAGAGACAATTGTTTATAGAACATTGCTGCTATTGGAACAACAGAAGTGGAACAATAAAATTGACAGTTTCGTGTTACCAATTTGAATGCTTTTTGGTCATGCTACTTTCTTGGTTCGTTAGAACTGAATGTCAAAAATTTACAAAATCCTGGCTTCTGTGACGTTCCTAGGCTATGTGCAGCCTCTAGGCCATAGGTTCTCAACCTTTTTCGGGTGGCGACCCCTTTTTATAAAGCCATGGGACTAGGCGACCCCCCGATTTGTTGTTCAAATCCAAAATCGAAAAAAGTTGGCGACCCCCCTGAAAACCCTTCGTGACCCCCAGGTTGGGAACCCGTGCTCTAGGCAGACCTCTTAAATAGCAGCCGTTTATTTTTCATTTTCCATTATTTTAAAAATAGAAGTTCTAATTCTCTACTCACCTACGTACCCAAACAAATATTTTGTCAATTATTCCGTTTTGCTTTCAGATGATTCATTATATATTTGTAACTTATTGACAAAGATTATAACGAATAAATTTGATCCAAAAGCCCATATTATTGTTTAATAATTATGAAAAAAATATCTATTACCTTTACTACACATTATATAAGTATCGATTCTTGAATTGGTATTTTGTTTATCAAAGACATTGAGGAATTATATTTATTAAAAATTAAATTTGTGTGAAAAATATTAAGTTATTTAAAAAATTTGTGATCATTCGCCGCTCTCTAATACTTGCCGCCCCTAAGCAACTGCCTACTCGCCTATGCCCTCGGGACGTCCCTGTCTGCATGTGTAAATTAAATACTTTTTTAATGTAAAATTGATTGCAAACAGAACTAATACATCAGAAAGAATCCCGCACATATTTGAAAAAGTAAAATTAAGAATCATTTAACTTCATAATAGCATGAACAGCAAATGCATTCAAATAAAAATAAATATTTTACTGATTTTGTCAGTCAGGGGATTCGAGCATTACGGCAATCAATGTTTCAACTTCTAGAAAATGTATTGTGAGCAACCAACAGTAAAATTATTCAACTAACACTTAATATATTTTTTTTTTTTCATTTTCATTAACATATCTTTTATAAACCTATTAATAGGTCTATCAGTACATATGAATGTAATCATTCAGATATCATATATTATAATTGATTGTTAATATATTACTATGTTGTATATATCTTTTATTTTATATGTATATATTTAAAACTATTAAATAATTATAAATTTCTTTCTTTCCATTACAAAATCCTTCCCTTACTCAATCAAGTTTTATGATTTTTATGATTTTGTACAACAAACCTTCCAATAACAGAAATACCAAACAAACATCGAAACACCTAACAAAGGAATTTAAATTATAAAAGCTCTTTGTACCCTTTGCGTGGTCGGGTGTCAACGTCGCTGACTTAAAAAACGGAGGTCACGGGGTCGAATCCCAGTACGGACAGTTTTTATAGATTTATTTTTCATTTGATTTATGGATTTCTGTCTGATCCTAAAACGGACGTAGCGAGAGCGATTAGCTAACCACTGGTTCTTTTTTTAGTCCTATCCTTCTATCCCTGCTTTTTTTGAAAAGTAATAAAAAGTTCTTGTAGAAAAAAAATCTGTTGAGATACTTCCTTTAGGAGGCCATGTGCTCCACATCTGGAGCAGAAATGGATTAAAACAAAAAAATCTCTATATTCTGCGCAGACATGCAGGTTGCAGGAAAGATGTTTGATCTATGTTTGGGTGGGAAGGCTCCTCAAAGGTTGAGACAATTGTGACGGTGCAACACTCGGATCCGTTTACTGGACTAGATCATTGAATTTTCTTCTTTTACTTCTTATGAGAAAAACAAAATTGCAGTTGTAAGGGAAGTTCATGTTATTTGCAATCAGTTCACACTATTTATTTTTCAGTGCTGCTAATACTGAGAGGTTTTCGATGATTTATATTTTTTTCTCAACAAAACGGGGCACATCAATATGTACCTGAATATTAATTTATTTAAATTTGTTGATTTACAGTTCTACTGGGAGATTTACTGAGTCTCAATGGATTATTATAAGATTCATTCTTTATTGTTGAGAAAAGCAATTCATTTGATTACTGTCATCTCATTATTTACTCAGTAGATTGAATTCAATTATTTGATAAATCAGATACAGTTTAAACTTATTTGAGCCAAAATTTTCAATTCTGGTTTAACTAAATCAAACATAATCAATTTTAATTTTTAATACTCGAGTACTGAAACGTCGAAAATAATATTGAGGATCAACGGGGTACAAAGTGATCCCAGACAAATTTGCGTAATATTTGCATTGTATTATTTTATTTAAGTATCATTGTAGATTACAATAAATATTAGCTAGATATTATTGGTATTTAGCGAATGGTTGAAATAAGAAGAATTTCGCAATGTGAATGCACCCATAGGAACCCTTCGCTTAATAAAAAATAAGGGATTATACTAGAAAAGCATTTTTTTAAATGCTCAGAAAAAATTTAACTTAACTGCGTTATAAAGGTGTAAGGCTGGGCCAATTTCGAAGTCTTCATTTTGGTTCTCGATATTAGAATCTATGACAGCCTCTAATTGACATTTATTTGAAAACGGTAACATTGTATATTTGAAAAGGTGGAAGTATTTACTACTGTATATATTAATAGGTTTGGACTAACAACATCCTAACACTAATAGTTTTAGTTGAATTGAGAATTTTTGAGAATTCTGGCTTATTTTGAAAATTGTACTTTTAATAATGTTTTATGACACCAAGAAATTGAAACCAATATTAAAAAAATATGTTAAAAATGTCCGTACAGTGCAATTCAATATCATAATGAAGTTTAGTTTCCATCCAAACTGACTATTTCTGTATAAAATAATAAATTTTATTCAGTTTGGATTCTGTGTAACCACTGGATGAGTAGTGATCAGACAGTGCTAATAGTATGTTCTAAAAGCAATACAGCTTTTTTGTGCCAAGTCTGAATTATCAGATGAATATCAATATTTTCACAAATGTATATATTTTGATAATATTTTTTTCTCCAATACCTATAAATAATATGAACAGTTTGTTGTGTCGTCCTAATATAAAATTGATCATTTTTTTATAAGGTTACGTTAACCTGTTAATGCTCTTTCAGAAAAGTGAAGCTAAAAGACAATGAACAACCCGTTTATATTTTTTTATAAAAAATGCTTTGTACATGTTTGTTGTTCTTACATTAAACTTAATTGTTCCTTATGTGTTCGTAACAATGTAATCCCTTTATGTCACAGGTCTTCCGTGCGATCACGTAACCGGAAAGCAAAAATGCGGTGCCGGATATATCGGAATGACTTGCGAACACCCGTGTCCTCCAGATTTCTACGGACCAGATTGCGCTCATAGATGCGTCTGCCGTAATGGCGCTGACTGTAACCATATCACAGGTTCGATTTGAGTTTTCTTGACAATTTTTTTCTACAGAAATACCATTTTTTGATGATAATAATGTTTTATTTATATAATATGTATCGAAAATCTGATTTCACTGAATTGTTCCAGTTGTCATTTGAAGAGACATTAAACTGTCAAAGTTTTATTAAATCATCACTGAAACATTATTGCAAAGCGAAATAATATTTACTGTTTTTTTAAAGGTTTGTTTTTCGAATTTACAACACTTTTTCCAATGACAGCCAATGTCACAGTTGACAGCTGAGTTGTGTTCAGTTTGGTTTGCCATTTACCATAAATATACTTACGCCAGAAAATCGCTTGCAAATGTGCAATTTTGAACATCGTTGTTCAGTTCAAAATATTTTGTGCATTGGCGTAAGCTGAAAATTTATTTTAATAAAAAACTCAAAAATGCGTAAAATTACCAGACAGTAAAGATAAATTTCCTTTTTAAAATTCTCTTCCCTTGAAACAGATGCAGATAAAGCAGTTTATATACATAGGTGTGTCAAAATATAAATAACCTCACAGTAATTTGTCCGAAACGCTTCTTAAAGAAGCAAAACACGTGTCACAATTTGTTACACAACCTGTGAAATAACCAAGTTATCAATTTCATTTTTATATTACAAATTAACTCATACAAAGCTACCGCTGAGTCCATCAAGAAGATGATTGTGACATTTAAAATTTTCCAGGAGCCTGCGCATGCAATCCCGGTTGGACTGGTCCGACGTGTGCCGTGCCATGTCAAAAGGGAAGTTGGGGTTCAGGATGTCGCCAGCGATGCTCTTGCAGTGAGCATGGCACTTGCAGAGGGAACGACGGACACTGCAGATGCAAACCTGGCTATACGGGGACACACTGCAACGAAAGTGAGTTATGAATTCAATACCTTTTTAATTAATCTAGTCTACCCCTTTTACAGTAAAGTCTTGCTTTCTTTTAAACATGGTAATCGGTTATCAAGCAATCAAATATATTATGCTTAATTGGAACACATTGGAACTAAGGTATTTTGTTCCAATAAAGTGATTAAACAAATCCCACATAAAATTGGAAATAGGTTATTGTAGCGGACGTTTTCTGTTTCCCAATGATTCATTTGTCATTGCCTTTTTCTAGATCCACCAAAATATGCGGTTATAGATTGGCACTGTGACTTTTAGCATATACTTTGTGGCTTACCAAGTTAATCTCACTCTCCTTAAACTGTTGAATATGTTGAAAAATCACTCAACAGCAATTTTGAGTTTATGTTAAATGACAGCTTTTACACTTCTAAAAGATCACTATTTATTTGAGATTAGCAACATCAGCTGGACTATTCTTAAATTCAAAAATCACTATGCTGAACATTAGAAGTTTAGTTCTATTAGTGTCAGGAAACAAATAAGTTTGTGGAATAGCCCTGCTGGTAATTCTATGATTGCACGCATTATTATTTTAACATTTGTGAATATTTCTATTACGTCGTCATGGTTACACTAAGGATTAACCATTAACTGTAAAATATGCATAACTGTAAAAATGTCGATCTTATACGTTATATTGTTTCAGTTTGTTCGCAGGGTTTCTACGGTGAGCATTGCATGGAAACTTGCCAATGCCCATCTCAGCAGTTCATCTGCCACGCTGCGCAGGGCTGTGTCTGCCGTCAGGGATTCGAAGGGGAGTCATGCGATATGAGACTCAGTGATAGCCTCATCGAAAAAGACAGTGATGGTTAGTGAATTTATCTATGAGTTGTGTCAGTCAAAGCTAACCTTTCAAACACGAGTACTATTATAAATATATATGCATATATTAGACAAAAAGGGAATAAAATACCTCAAGTCTAAAACAGCTTAAACTCCAATTGTCGAACTGTGCAAAAATTATGTCACACCCCCGCAAGAAATGTGAGATAAATAATATGCAGCTAGATACTTATAAACTAATTGATAGTCATATAATATTGAGTGTGAATTTCCATTTCTGATTGATTCTCTTGGAATCAACATCAATCAGCAGAGAACTACAATTTTTATTATGCGTCTTAAAATTCTAAATATTTATTTTACTATCTGAAATAATAAATAATATTCTTCACAGATCATGTCACAGCATAAGTAGCAGATGCAAAATAAAATGATTTCGTTTAATCTTTATAGCAAACAAAGGAGCAGTTGTTGCCGGAATAGTAGTGGCCATCATCCTTGTGGCCATAATTGTCGGCATCATCGTCTATTTCCGTCTACGTGTTAAGAACCTCAAATCAGAGATTGCAAACGTGCAGTACATTGCCGATCCGCATTCGCAACCAGGTTTGTAATAATATCAGTAGACAGCTGATTCCGCTTGATTGTCACGCTTATAAATTTTAATAGTTTCTCATGACAATAGATAACAATTTACCATGTTACGATGAAAACAAAGATATATCGCAGCATCAATAGTTAGATGAATAAAACGACAGTGATGTCTGTTCCCTTATCATGCGACTAAGCCAGAGACAAAAAGAAAATTAAATTTGAATCGTTTAAACTTTGTACATTCTCACAGATTTTGTCACTAACGACCCGGGTTTCGCCTTTCGGCATCTTCAGGCGTTCATCCGTGCACTTGAAAGACGAAACCCGGGTCATTAGTGACAAAATCTGTGAGAATGTACATAGTTTGAACGATTCAAATTTAATATTGAAATTCCACCAAGCACCTTCAGTCGAAATCTTAAATTAAAAGAAAATTGTCGGCTTACATCGTAACATGCAAGAAGGCCAAATGACGTAAGCACAACCTTTCCACTAAATACCCGTGCTGATTTTGTGCAATTGCAATACTACTTAAACAAAAGAGGCTGCAGTAAATTATTTTTTTTTTGTATAATTGATTATTCTGTATTACTAATTTCCTGTTATTTTCAATATTATTATAAACAATTTACGAAAATTTACAAAATATATACTATACCTTTATGGAACGCAGTCCAGAGGTTAAAAAGTGATGTATAAATGACACAATTTGATGAATTGAAATATTTAAAGTATTCTCCAAAAAATTCATTGAAATATATTCACAGGTTCAAAAGTTCTATTATTTAAAATTTTATGATCGGCATTTGTTGATTTTCATTAAAAATCGCCGCATTTTGTCGTAGGTATTTTGCGAAAATGTGCGGACCGCATAGTGGTAAAAAAGAAACTATGAGTGGACCCGGTTTTCAAGTCATCATTTTATTGAATATCAATTTGTTCTCTTAAATCTAGATCGGCATCACTTCGACAATCCAGTGTACGACAGTAACAGGACCGATGACTCGATGATTTTACTCAACAACGGTACCAACCATATAAGAAACAATTTGAAGTTGAACAATACTGACATGGACAAGTATAAAAAGTCGAAGGCCGGTTCTTCATGCGATAACGATGATTGTAAGTTGACATATTAAATATTATCGACCCATCTTTGACTCGCGCCAATGATATAAAAATCACAGTAAATTCAAATATTATTTGTTAAATAATAATAAGAAATTAAATGTTGAAAATAAACAAGCATATTCCCAAAGCTGGACCTCCAGCTTAGCGATCGACACTGTGTTCTTCGAGTGCGGTGCCCGTGGACTACTTTTATATATTGACTTGTAAATTTTTGTTTGAGATTATTATTGCTTATATAAGAAAATATTACAATTCATTGAATAAGAAAAAGCTTGTTCAATATTAATGTTTCCAGAAAATTGTACGCTCAACGTCTTCTCTTTCAGTTTGCGATATGTCCCCAAAAAATAGAGACGCCGACGCAACGAATCCTAATGTTTACCACTGCATTGAGGATGAGAATAAAGTGGTCGACCATGTCTATGATGAAATCAAGCATAAAGGTAAAAAACTATTCATACAAATTTTACTGCGGAGAAATCGTGTTTACGACGTAAGTCTCATCGAAACATATCTGAAATATTTAATCAAAGATTTTACTCATGTATAGTGACTTTTAAGGTGTTCGATATTACGTCGTTTCCCCTAACTGGGCTTAAAATAGAAAACTAAACAAACTGGATATGTTTTTAATCGGATTTGTTGAACGTTAGGTTCCTGAGTCTTTTTGGATTACTTTTAAGGTCACTTACACTGTCAATACTTGGCGGAAGGGCAATATATTAAAAAAGCACTCTTTTGTACTTATTTCATATTTACTTATTTATTTCCTTTTCGATTTCCTGAAAAACAAAGTGAAACTGACTGGGCCATCTTTAATACTGGATACTTAAATTGTAAAATAAACCCATTTGCTAATTGTAATACATCAATATGAATCAATAATGAATTCAATGGCTTAAGTATTCACGCATGCCTTTCAATTCATGCGTGCCACCTTGTACCTTTTGTACCGAGACTTGAACCCGTGAGATCCGTCTCGGAAGCCAACGATGTTGACTACTGCATCACAGACCGGATAAATCTTTAATATGAATGGAATTAAATATAGTATTATATTTTTAAGTCTTCCAAAATTATTATTATTTGGTAATTATAAACATATATGTGTTGCAATTAGTGGTCTGTCGTTTCCAAATGACATGTCGCAAAATTAATAAACAAATCATAAATAAAAATGCTTCAAATTTTCACAGAAATGAAAAATATAATATTTTTAAACCAACAGCTATTTAAACCATTGTGCTCTTTTTTAGCTGACAGTGAGTATGACCAGCTTAACTATCACCGGCCAGCGAGCTCAATACGGCCACCGCATTACCAGAGAATGGATAACGGGGGACTCCCGCTGCAGCCCAAGCAAGACAATGTCAAATGTCCTCCGTCGCCGTCTCAATCATCGAGCAGTCGGTAGAATAATATGATATCAAATAATTTATTGATTAATAATTATTTTGGTTTTGATTATCACGCACGTGATGACTGATATCGAGCAATCGGCAACCTGCATCAAGCAATTAATGATGTGTTATCGATAAAGATAAACTTATTCATCTTTGAATCTCAGCTCCGGAAAATATAAGCCCAATGACTTCTCACCTGTAATATTTTCATTGCCCAATTAAGCGCAAAACTATAAATAATTAATTCTCTAAAACATGAATAATTTCACTTTGGTAATTGCGGGGCTTCAATTAAATCAAGAAATACAAGCAATGCCTTATTTACAGAGATTTAGTTCTTTTTAATGTACCCAACATAGTGATATATCTAAGAGCAATTAAAAATATTCACCTTTATCTACACTTCAAATCATTTTACCATCATTTACAGCTCATTGATTAGTTAATAAGATGTTAGCGAAATATGTCATATATCATCTCAGAGAATAGATGCCCATAACCTAAATAAAGCGTTCAAACCAACTTTCATTCATTTGACGGATATGGAACAGTGAACCGTCAGATAGTCCATCATATGTGGCAGGAATTTGCAACCAAATATTTTGTATGAGTTTTGAGAGTAGGAGTCGAGCTTTTAGTCTTAAAGAGACAAATACTGAAAGTACAAATTTTTTCGAGAGCCATAAATATATTTTTTGAGTAATCAAAACTATAGTAAATGTGTAAAAATAAATATGCATATTTCTTGCCATTGGAACGTTGTTAATGTATTTAATTTTTCAAATATTACAATAACATGACTAATCTAACACTCCCAATGAACAATCAAGTAAAATACAGCTTAAAAATTATTGATTATAAATTAATAGCTTTCTATTCATAAAAAATAATAAGATCCTTGTGGTGAAATCACGAGTAAAATTGATGGTTTTATTAACTGGGCATGTCCTACAAACTTGAGTTTTTTATTTGCGTAAATCGTAGATTGATATAGAAATGGTCTGCTACCGAAGAATTTATATTCAGTGCGAGGGATAAATATAAATCAATTATTGAAAACTTAATTTTATTCGCCCTCCTTCAAAATATCACCCATTTAGTTAGGTGCTTTGTTCGTTGGTGGTGTTTTAATGCCATTGTTTCATTTTTTTCGTGTCCATTACTTGTCTTTCATTTTAAATACGACTCCCAAGGTTTGATCAGTTGTTTGGTTTCTTATTTTACTCGTTACATTACTCATACTCTGAAATAATTTATATAATGATCAGAAATATGTTAGGTTCGAATGAAAATTCGTCTCCTCTTATGTCTAATTTAGACCAACCGAGTATGCGGCCGAGAGAGTGAACTCAGCCGAATACAAAACAATCCGGATGAAAGAATATCCCCACCACCTGTAGCTCTCCCTCGCTCAAGTTTTCAGCGTGCCTGAACAGGCGTTTGATGAGTGTTGTTGAATCGAACGAAATACACATAAAAATTAACTGGATTGCAAAAAACTTGTACGCTAGCAAACATATACTCGGTCAATACTGTTGCCCAGCCGAATAATTGCCGTACTCGGTCGGTCAAAATAAAGCTCAAGAGATACTTCAAAATTAAATGTGGACTGGAAGATTGTTATTTAAATACTAAATAATAATCAAAGTATTAATTGATACGGTGTCTCAATACATGGTTGACAATATGGCGGTCTGATCTCAATCAGTTCTTATCCAGATGTTTTAGGTAGAATTAGAATTTTACATTATAATATGCAATAATTAACCTTTCTATTCTAATTATAATTACTGTACATTGAGAAGCCTTGGCTATTAATTTTAAGATTAAAACAATAAATGTTAAAAGCTATGTATGCATTAAAAAAATATACATAAATAGTAACTAGAGGGGTCGATAAATGTTCAATTAAACAAAATGTGAGTCAATTGTTTGAGATTAAGAACTATGCATGAGCAATATTGCCGTACTGCATGCAACATGTAAATAAATTCTGCTGAAGAGAGGGACAAGTTATAAAAATATTTTTTTATAATATATTGGTGTCACAAGTTGAATGTACATTCAGGAAAAACCGCTTTAACAATGAATGTAACCAAAAAGTATGTTTTGCTAAAACTGTTGTTAATTGGGTGCCAAACAGCCGTATATTATATTTACACTATTATTTGTATTAACAGATTTAAAAAGATATTCTTCACTGCAAACTTGATACAGTGTTTAAATAACTAAGGTGTTGTCAACATTATGTTAAAATTCGAAATATTCTGCTGATATTGAATTTATTTTGTCTTACCCTTTTTATCAATAATTTAAGTAATATTTTTTCAATACTTTTATGGGTCGACTGTCAAAACTTGGTGGAAAGGCATTTTATTCAAAAAAAATAAGTATCCATTTGTAAATAATCCACTTTTATTTAAATGATCAGAACCGGTTTTTCTCGTGACGATAATCATTGGTTGATAACCCTCGTCATGAGCATAATTGGTCCTGACCATTTAAATAAAAATGAAATTAGTATAAATGAGTATTTTATTTTTTGAATACTTTTTAAAGTATATATATTTTTAGTATAGAAAATATTCTAAATTATGTCAATCTAGTAATTAAAAAAAGTATTTTATTTTCTGTTTTGTGAATTTCTATCAAGAAGAATTTATTTTTGATATCTAGACAAATTGTCTTTGAACTGACTTGTTTATACATTATATGTTTATACACTTGTTCAGCATAATTAATATTATTTAATTAAAATTATAATAATTCATAGTTTTCATATATTATATATTTACAATTTTAACATGAAGCATTTATACTAAAAATTGCCAAATATCACTGGCGGCTCAAATCATAAATTCACTAATATTTTCATTTTTCGAAAATAGTGTCTCAATATTGTTTTTTCTATTCTTATTTTGAATTGACTCGTGATAAATCATTCATATTTTGTTTATGAAATCTCTACTACAACTGTCTAGATGTATTTATACACTGGATAATAATGAATTTTGCTCTTTATTTCGAGTACAATAGTTTGAAAAAAGTACATTTCGGGCACTGTAACAGTCTCACAATCTGATTCTAAGTTTTAAAATATCAAATTGAATATATTCTCAGCAATTTTCAACAATCTTTAACATCTGTTGCAATCCTATTAAAAGTTTAAAAAAATACATTTTGAGTTATTGATGCAGAAAGGCTTAAAACATTCACCAGTTTAAATGAATTACTAGCTGCAAATAAATGTTTTAATAGAAACTGTAGTCTCCATGAATGTGCATTTTTGGCTAGATAACTGTGTTGAGCACAACAAGAATACTTTTTTAGTTTAGCTAAAGGTACTAAGGGAACATGGCAAGCAATATTAAATTCATGCATTTCAAAAAAAAAACACGTTAAGTTAATGGTATGGTAAGTATGTACCCAATATTTTTTTGTTTCTTGTCTGTATCATCAGATTTGCGAAAATGATTGCTTTCCAAGCCTGTCGCTTAGTAATTTTGTGAGAATAATCACTAGAAGTCATATCTCAAACACAGGACTCGTCAATAAACAGATCCATATTAGATTCCCTTGGCGCAACTGAACATACAATGTCAATCCTGTATATATAATAGCGTGCGGTAATGCGCGTCGGCAACTAATTTGCATCACAATCAAGTGTCCGTTGCCTTGTAAACAGTCAATAGTCATTCTGTGTAACTTGCGTTAGGCCAATGCACGTTTAACGCTTTTCATGTTAACTAGGCTTTCAGCAATATTATGTGTAGTTTAATGTATTTGTATTGTTCTCAATTTTCTGTATTTGAATGGTTATGAGAAATAATGTAAGGGTTTTTGTATGCAAAATAATTTTTAAAATACCTGTAATGTGAAAGATAGAAAAAAAAATATATTTATTTTTATACTAAGAATTTTTAAATGAACGGCAGAACACGATGATGCCTGTCTATATTATCTATTGTATATTTCATGTGGAGTTAATTTTTATGTTGTAAATAATATTTTATAAATTTTATCATTTAGGTGCTGATTAATTATTAATGATCTGCACATATTATATGAAATACATGATTTACTAATAATTTTTTTCATTTTACACTGAAAAATAAATAATTAATCAACATTACGTTACATTATTTTGTAATATATTGAAATTTTTGTTAGTTTACATTATATAGCAGTGGGGTATTCAATAAAAATTATAATTTGTCATTTAAATTAAAAATATATCTATTTATATTATGAACATTCTATTTTATCGTAAGTGAAGTAGCCTCAGTCAATACACATTGCAACAGTGTTATCTCCGGAAAATAGTATGCAATCCACCAAAACACCAAATAAGGACGTGGTTGTACTTTAAAGTACAAGAAAAAAGTTTACCCATTTTACTAGTTGGCTCACTTCACCTCTCGAGGGCTCATATAATATTTAAGAAATCAAAATAGAATATGTTTAATAAAAAAATAATTTACTTCAGTCCTTTTACTATCTTAAAGGTGTAAATAATTAATAATTTTTCGAAGGTTGTGACGATCGATTGTCTTTTGATAATATCTTATATAAATTCATTTCGATGTCTTGTCTGATTTTTATATTACATATTCTTTGTGTTTCATTTTTAATGGAGAAAATCTTGTGATTAATAATGTTGTGTGAGGTGTATATATTCACACTTATTCCTATCCTCTAACTCTACAACTTGTTTTGCAAAATGTACATTTTATTTAAAATAAATACATCACTAGCATGGAAAAATATATTTTTTAAAAGGCTCAATTAGATAACTTACTGTATTTGTCACTTTTCCCTTTTCAAAGCTCTTTGTAATGTTAAATCAAATTTGAAGATAGCCATGTTGGTAATGCATATCTGGGATATGCTTTTTTGACAACAAGAGTATGCACTTCAATAGTTAATTCAAGAGCGGCCACTATACAAAGCAATATTAGGAATAATGTACTTTAGCCTTTTATTGATTTGGGGTTCAATGTTATGATTACAAACGCAGTTTTGGTAGATTCATTTTCACAAAGTATAATTAATTATTCATAAAATATTGGCATTTATAACTCTTGTGTCAAATATTGGAGTCAATGAGCATTGGAAATGTATGCTTCTTATACATTTTTTGCATTTATTTTATATAAATATGGAGAACAACGAAAACAGTAGAAGTATTCCGTTATTTGCAATAGAATTAAATACCTAGTGCAATGATAAAAACTGGTCAAAAAAAGTTTTCAAATTTTCACATCATCTTAAACCTGTTATGTTTAAAAACATCAAATTAATTGGCATATGAAATGTTGCAATTATCGTTTTATATTCCTTTGTGAAATAAATTTGTTTTATTTAAAAAATGATCGAGCTCGGTATGTTAAAAGTTATACAAAATGACAATTAAAATCTGTTAGTGTTTGTGCCAAGAGTAATCAATAAAATTTACTGTGATGTAGCCATTTGTATAAATTTTATGATTAAATAAACCATGAAGTAAACAAGAATAAAGATGATTAAAAAAGGATATTATTTTATTTCACCCATATATTTCTCACATATTCTAACATACTTACATCATAAATTTATATAATAAATCTTCAAGCATCGATATGCTCCAATTAAGGAGGATACATGGCATAAATCAGTGCTACCCATTTTTTTCACCCCAGTGTATTTGTGTAAATATGACTAATGTTTCATTGACCAGTTGGTACCTAAGAACGAAATCTCTTATTCATTTAGTATTTTGTTAATTTATCAGTTTCCTGTGGCCAAGAGTTCAATGCGTGTGAACATGGGAGTCAGTCCTATTTGGTTGGGGTTGCCGCAGGCTCAAAAAAAGTATGGACATTTTCATAAATTGGCGCATGAATTTGTGCCAAAAGGTGCAGACAGTCTGAAATTTTAATTTTCTTTCTCCCGTCTGAACATTCAAACAAGGCATAAGGAAAGAAATTGGTGAACCGCTAGTGCTTACCTAACATCATCCTCTATCATAACCCTCTCTAAAAATGAGATTGAGCAACGGAATAGCATTCAGTTCTTAGTATGTAATATTAGTATTAAAGATGAAGAAAACTCACTTCTTTTGGTCAATCAGAAGTATAAAGTTGAGTGTTAAATGTTTGTAATATTGCAAGAGAGCAAATTGTAAAATAATTAAACCATGTATGTTGGCTCACACATAATAGTTCAATTTATGTAATTTTTCGCTTTGTTATAACATTTTTCTTCGATTGAATTTTGTCAAATATCGATTTGACAGCAATTTGCTGTCAAATTCGAGCCACAATGCTGTTAAATTAAAATTTCGAAGGCTCAGTTACATTATACGAGGTTGAGTCATAAGTCTGCATTTTACAATCAGTGAAGAAGAAGACAAGAATTAATCAGTTAATAAAAAAAAGTGAAACAATTTTATGAATAGTCACATACGCTGTCCACTTAGGAATGAAGATTGATGGCGATGAATTTACAGAATAGACTATGTGATATGGCTTCCGCTGTTCTAATGTGTTGAAATCTATAAAAATATCGAAAAAAATAAGGCAGGTACCTAAGAATTCAGTGAAACCAGTGTTCGAGGCCATCATAAAGAAATATTATCGATTATAAAATTAGATAGTGTAGTTGCTGATAAAATTAATATTTTTTTATTGATTTCAAGTAGGTACAGATAGTGATGAAAGTGAAATTGTAACAAAATCTAAAATAGTTATAGTGTTTAAAACATTAATGACAAAGTTCATTAAAAAGTGTCAATACCATTAAATGTATGATATCAAGGGTGTGGCTGAAAAACTGTATAACCTATAACACGTAATATTTTGAGTTAACGACTTTATCAACCATAGATGATTAATTTGAACCATATAACCTTATTTGAGTTAATATATGTACTTTAAGGTGGCATCGGTACACAAAAACACATTCAACCGTTGGAAAACAAGGTAAGCAGCAAAAAGATTGCTGTCAAAAACAATTCTTAAGAGTATTTTAATGATTCAAACTACAATATGAAAGATATTGATTTGAGCCAAAAAAAATTGTTATTTTAATCTCAGGATCCTCAAGCATATTATGTTAAAATATTTGTCCAAGGTGAAAACAAGTGGAAAATCTCTGATTAATTAAGTAGTCCCTTCAACATGTACTTTTGTGTGGGTTGTACAGTTTTTCACTATTATATATGCCAATGTGGACTGGAAGAAACTCAAAGTGGGTCGCATGGGCCCCTTGCTAATTTTTACTTAAGCCCCTTGTCAAATATCAAAAAAAAAGTTCGATCAAAGCAGAGCGTAACTGAAATATCTTACATATATTATTATCTACAATAGATAGAATATCTTTAATTGATTTAAGAACAATGTTAAGATGGAATATGATCAAAGAGAATAGTATAATAGTAGCAGTGTGCGCCAATCTTAGAGCACTTCACGCTTGCAATCTACATGAGGTAGGCAAATACATTTTTCAGCTATTGATATTATTTATTTTTCACCAAAATTATTAGCTAGTATAAGAATATTAAAGAGCTATCCAAGCTCAGGGGTGACCTGGAGGCCCTCGTTGAATTGAATAAATAATATTCGGCACTCGGGTCGTTGGTGAAGGACGGCATGGTTTGGGTATTGCAAACGATAAAGGCGAGAGACTGATTGAATTCACCACAATGAATGAGCAAGCTATTTCATCATTCGCCAAAGATGTTCATAGATTCCGGAAGGAGGGGCAACCAAAATGGATGTCCCAAAATACATGAGAAAAAATTGAATTTGGCCGTCGCGCTGATTACCAAAATCAGGACAACATTGTCAAGAAATCTGCACGATTTGTCGAGCGCTGATTCTTCGATCGGAAAATTGCAGACAGCTGAGGTGGAAGCCCCCAGAAATGATATCAAGAAACTATTTTAACTCTCGCGGCTCGGAGACTAGAAAAATACTTCTCGGCCGATGGGGGTCTTTTAGGGACCCCAGTGGTTTCCTCGTTATTGGCCTTATTATTATGAATTTCAAAAAAATAAATAGTCTAAGGGCTTTAAAATATCTCTCTGCATCATTCCTCATACATTTTTTTATAAAAATCCGTGTTTTTTTAATAAATAATCATATTTTAAGTTGCGCGTAAAATATACGTGGTTTCAATGCAAATGTCAATGTGCTACTGGCGAGCATTGCTTAGCGTTCAGTCTAGTTATCTTACAAACTATCGCTGATAAGCGGGCGCTTATCTCTTGTCTTATCGTATTTATATAAACTACAAAAGGTCCAAAAAACTATGATATAAGAATACCTTAATTATAAACATTGTATCACCCATATTAAAATAGATATTTAAGAAAATGTGGGTATTGGGGTCGCATTTCTTAAGCTTAGAACCGGAAAAGTTAAGCTGTTTTTCAAGGGACTGGGTGGGCGGCGAGGTGTAAGCACACCACAAAAAGGTGATACCCTCAGTTGTGATAATAACTAAGGCATTACTTTCTCAACATCCCTGGGAAGGTAGTGGCACACATTCTCTTTCAGAAAATAAGAGATTTCCATCCCTGGAAGGTCGTGTGCCCACCAAATACACAATCTTCGATGTCTCCGCCAACAGAGAAAAAATTTTAACAGCGCTTTTGCTTGTTGCTTCGTCGAATATGAGAAAGCATTTGATAATCCGCACTGACATTCATTATGGACGATACTGGATGCATACGGGATACAGCAACGATTGGGGCATTATCAAATAATCTCTTCTTGACAATAATCCATGCTGTGCGGGAATCGGTGACTTAAATACCATAAGATTCGGGGTCACATCTGGAGAGAGACAGGGTTGCGTTCTTACAGCATTTCTGTTTATTATTATCTTTCACTTCATATTTCGCAGGTCAATTCCGCCTAAGACCTTTTTTAAGACAATGGCATATAATAAACAATTTGGCTCAATTGTATAATTTTTTAAATTAACTCTTATTGTTTTTTTTTGTTGCAGGTATTGTCCAAAATTACAAATTTTGACTGAAAAGGTTAGTGATTGGGCTATATTTTTAGCACGCAATATGTATATATAAGTATAAATTTTGAAAGTGAAGTACATAATAAGTAGTATTTGGAATCGGTGGCAAACATGGCTGGTGTCTTCGTCTGGTTCTTCATCTCCGTTGTATTGGTGGGGAAGATTGATTCTTTAACGGGATTGAATATTTGCACACATCAGGAGCCGTAAGTAGTGAATATAGCTTTTTATCATGAAAATATCTATAATAAATCTGTCACCTCGGCTGTTATTCGTTACGCCAGATATTTTTTGTGATAAAATTAAAATTAGATATATAAAAAAAAGAAAACATGATTACATGATCAATCCCGAGATTGAAACATTTTGAATCCTGAAATCCTGGAATCACAAAAGGGGTCTGGGATTGGACACCCTACTATCCACCGAGAATTGACAGTTAGCACTATTAGAGTGATTTCCTAGTGTGTTCGACATTGTACCCACCATCAACACACACTCTTCTTATACAGGTGTTTGTCTCTGCGTAACAATGTTATTCTTGCTTAAAAAATAGTTGTATGCACTGTAGTGTGCAGAGATATGTTTTGGATTATGAAAAGTTTTTTATGAGTTAAGATTCTGTGAACTTTTTTTCTTAATTTCATTTTATATTTGGTCTTTACGAATTTTCCAGATGCGACCGAGAATGTTCCAACGAAGAATGTGATGAAGAATGCAGCTGTCAAAATGGCGGAGAATGCAAGGGTACCGGAGGATCTTGCGTGTGCACAAGGGGCTGGGCAGGGCCCACATGTGCGGAGATGTGTCCTAAAGGAAGATGGGGAGATAAATGCGTTTCCAAATGCGACTGCGATAATGAATCAGGCTGCAATCCCATCACCGGAGACTGTGACTGTGCTGCCGGCTTTACGGGACATAGGGTCAGATTTTTAGATTCTTTAATTTGTTTTATTCTGTCGATTCGGTCGGTGTGGCATAGCAGATATGAAACAGTCGCCTCTGCTTCAGCACGTTGAGATTGAGTAGAACAGTTCACAAATAATGATAAATGTACCATTGATTAATTCAATGAATATTTTATGTCAACGTGCAAAGACATCTATGCAGTAGCTAATATTGAAATCTGAACTTATTTGCACAAAAAGAACTATGGTCACCTGTTCATGTGGTGAAACATGATCTTGGGGCGTATTGAAAAACTATCACATGTGTTTATCTTCATTTTTACATTTGTCACAAAATTTCTAATTCGATGGCAATATACAGCGGTTTTTAAACACTAAAAAAAATTGACATTAAAATTGCTCATAAATTAGAAGTACATATTACAACTGATCAAAAAGCTCTTGGCAGTGAAAGGGCTCTACCCAATGTTGACATTACGAGTGAGGCACGCCGACTAATAGAAAAGATCCATCAGTTCAGTTGAGAGATATACATACACATACACGGTAGCCGGTAAATTGCTCGAATGGAAATTGCTCGAATTACAAATTATTCGAATTGCTTGGTTATTTAAAAGATTTTTCACGACTTTTTCTACGAATTTCATTTTTATCTTGTGCGACACTTGTTTAGAGAGTGAAATAAAAAAATAATTTTCGTAAGTATTTATTTTAACCGTGTTCGCTCAAAATGCGGAACATATAATCTTTTAATGGAGTTTATCTCAACAGAAGTGTTTCTACGAGAACTGCTTATTAATTAGTTACTCAAACTGTTTATATATATTTCCAGAACACATAGAAGACTAGGGCTAAGACAGAACAAACGGACAGAACAAACGGAAACAAATTGATTATCTTGTTATTCGAGCAATTTACCGGGAACCCACATACACAAATTAACTGTGCACTCGTTTTACAAGACATCGCTAAAATTTTTTGTTTATATTGCAGAATATTCGCAGGCCAAGTTACTTAGTAATTAAAGGTTCAACTGGAGGTGGTAAAATATATATTTTTTTTTATTTCAGTGTGGAGAGAAGTGCCCGCCAAACCGTTATGGTAGAAACTGTTCAGAAACTTGCTTGTGTGAGAATGGTAGTAATTGCGATAGCGTGAATGGAACGTGTACATGCAAGGAAGGATGGATAGGTGGCGCATAACACATTTTTAATATATTATATACCAGATAAAAAAAGTAAATAAATATACAATTTTACTTGTGTAGAATAGCACTCAAAAGCCTTACACTACATAAACTGTTCAAATATGACACTTAAACTTTGATTGAAATCTTATTATTTCTGCTCAGTCTTTTGTTTCTCTTTCTGACAACCTGTCTTACGAGGGAACCTTAGTCTTAACACCATTTAAAGATGACTTGTAAAGGGTCTTTCAATAGGAACGCTCAATTTTAAAATGTGAACAAAACAAGTTGTGTGCAAGATATCCACTTAAGTATATTTTATGGCATTAAGTGTGGAATATAGTGTTGTTCAAATGTCCGCCGCGGCTTTGCTTGGTGGCACATATTCGGGAAGTAAAATTTTCAATGACTTTGTCGCATAAATCTGACTGAATTCAGTGGCGTAGAAAAGGGGTGCGGCAGGGGCGGACCACACCGGGCGTCACATTTTTGGGGGCGGCATTTTCAAAAATAATTAAAAATTAAGCCACCTGTAATAAAAACTTTTGGTTCATAGAAAAAAAATAGCAACCAAAATTTTTTTGTCCAACGTTTCTCGAAGAGAGCAGAGACTTTCAAATTTATGATAAGCAAACGTTTTTCAACGCTATAACCTTTCATGGTGATTTGCCGTACTCTACTAAAAAATTGACAGCAAATTTGACAGATGTCACTTTAACAACATGACTGCTACAATCTAACAAATTTAGAGCGTCCCTATTGAAAGACCCTATACAGTCAATCCTCTTTTTATGCGGTAGATGCGTTCTACAAAATACCGCATAGTAAAAAATCGCATAAAAAAAGACTTGACTTCCGTAGAAAAAGTCGAGATGTGTTCCATGAATTTTAAAATTCGCATAACTTTGAAACATCGAGTAAAAATATATCCAGAATCGCATAAAAAAGAATTGACTTCCATAGAAAAAATGGGAATACGTTCCATAAATTTTACAAATCCACATAACTTTAAAACAGCGAGTTAAAATATTCTCAGAATTGCATAAAAAAGCTTAGGAAAATTAGGGGAAAAACACGGCGTAAAATGCTAGATGTGTTTTGCACGTGGTTTAAAATCACTCTTGTTTTCGAAAGATATAGTATGCGCATCAATTTCAAAAGACGATGGTTCTTCACGCATGGAATTAGTTTTAATCACACTATAATTGGATTTTCTTTTTTCGATGATTAATTGTTTATGCAGTTTGTTATACCCATAAATACAATTTTTTAACTCCCGTTGAAACTTAAATAGTTAAAGTTAAATTAATGACATCATCGTCACTTATAGCAATGTTTCTTGACTTTTTTACATCCGCCAACCGCCAAAAAATCAAAAAATGTTTTGCGGACCACCGGTTAAGAAACATTGACTTGTAGCATTATCCATAAGTAATTGGTCAATATCATTTTGGCTAAAGGTATCAAACCCTTTTCCGCCAATTCAGCAATGGCAGATGAAACATGATTTAAACAGTTAAAAATCATATTTTTTTCCAAATGTCGGTTAGTGTTAATGACTCATTCTCTATTCTATCCAAAATACAACGATACATGATCTTGATGTAATATTTGTTACGTTAATATAAAACTTTTTTTTAAAAATTTGCTTTTCTAAAAAATTGCTTAACTTCGAAATCACACAAAAAAAAAACCGCATAAAAAGAGGATTGACTGTACATGTCCTTTTTATTAAAACAATTTTCTTTTATCAGTCATTATTCATTATGATATTTTTTATTTTATCAATTTTCTTTATTGATGATTACGGATTCATGTATTTTCGCACAAGGCTACAGGGGCGAGAGATGCGAGTGTCCAACTGGGCGGTACGGGGTGGACTGTTCTCAGGAGTGCGAATGTCATAATGGCGCTACCTGTTCTACTGAATTTGGTCAATGCAGCTGTACCGAAGGGTGAGATATTTTGTTACTTTTTCATGTTTCAATTGCGCGTTTGTGTAATTATACGAGCTCCTTTAATTGATATGTAAAGATGTTGAGTCAGTATGTACAGTTAAGCTTAATTTATTTTAAACATAGTTCTGGCGATGACGTAAAAACAAATAGAAATAAATACTTTGTTATTTTGACCTTTCACAATATTATATTTTTAAATATTTTAGTTGGACTGGACAAAAGTGCGACAGGCCCTGCGATGAGAAATCATACAGTCTCGGATGCACAAAGTCGTGTAACTGTTTAAATGGCGGTGCCTGCAATCCTGTCACTGGTATTTACTATTATTTTTATACTTTACTGGTTAAAGATCAGTAGCTCAGTCTTTATTCAAAGAGGCTAGCATAAAACCGTACCAAAAGAATTATATGCCCGAAGAGGCAAGTTAACTGGCCTGGAAAAGCAACATATTATATATACTCGAAAATCTGGGATACAGGCCTCAGCATTTTACAGATTAACCCTACGGGCGTCTAAAACTGCCCGCGCATGAAAAAGTAGCCTTGTTCTAACACTGTATACCGGTGCAAATCATGTGAGGTGTTCCTATTCATTGCTACTACAGATGATCGATTGTTTTGAAGTGTACCATCCTTGGATTGAATTCTGGCACTATTTTTTTGGTTATTCTCTTTACTTTTCTATTATCTCTATTCCTTTTTTGTTGCATATTGTATTATTTCTTTATAGGTTAACGACCGCGGACGCGTATTTGAGTCTTTGAAAAACAAAGGTTGCTGGCTGGCGGACACACATATGTGTATAGGCAAAGTATCTGGAAGCTAAGAAAATTAAATTTTGTAAAGATATCTCAATTTGCTTAAAAATTAATGTGTATTTTTTAAAATTTAATATGTATTTAATTTAGTAAAATTACAATTTTTTAATTCTTATTCTGCTATTCTAGGCAAAACGAATTGAATAAATCAAAGATCATTGAAATCCGTGCTGCAATTCTCGAGATATACGTGGTGTAAATAACCCCACTTTGTTTTATATGTATAGATGTATCGAAAATCGCTGATTTGTTTCAGTTGTTATTTGAATATTCATTTAATTTGTGAAAGTTTTACTAAGTCATCACTGTGACATGTTATTACCAAACAAAATGTTTTTTTTTTAAATTTATAAATAAGTATTTAACATTGTAAGCGACAAGATTAATGGAAGAGTACAGCATTCAGACATTTCAAATTCACCAATGTGATTTTTTTAAATTTCCAGGAGCCTGCGCATGTAATCCCGGTTGGATTGGTCACACGTGTGCCGTGCCATGTCTAGTGGGAAGTTGGGGTTTAGAATGCCGTCAGAGATGCTCTTGCAGTGAGCATGGGACTTGCCGAGTGAACGACGGACACTGCAGATGCAAACCTGGCTATACGGGAACACACTGCAACGAAAGTGAGTTACGAATTCAATATCTTTTTAGTTAATTCTTTAGTAAGTACAGTACAGTTTTTTACAGTAAATTCTTGCTTTCTTTTAAACATCGGTTTTATCAAGCAATCAAATAGATCAGGGTTTCCCAAACTTTTTCTGGAATGGAACACTTCGCAAGTCCGGAGAATATAACGGAACACTGCTGAATTTTTAAGATTTTTTTAAACTGTGTTACAGCGAATAAAACCATTCCAATTTTTTTCGGAACACCTACTCTGGCTCCGCCGAACACTGGTGTTCCGCGAAACATAGTTTGGGAAACCCTGAAATAGATGATGCTTGATTGGAACACATTGGGACCAATGTTCCCTATAAGATAAAACATTAGCCTTTTAGCTGCCGTAGATAATTAATAGTAATTACCTAGCACGCCGGCTATAATTTGCAACTATTAATTTATTAGTTATTGATGAGATAACTCGTCTCTGGCGTGTTGAGTACGAAATTTTTTACGAGATATCTCGTCTGTGGCAGCCATCGAGTTGAAATTTCATAGCAAAATTCATTTTTTTTTAAATAAAATCAAACACAAATCAAAAAAAGGAATCAGAATAAAACAAATAACCACTTGCTATTAAAATATTTAACACGCTTAGTAAATTCATTTTAAATTTTATACTTTTTCACCTCGTTTCTCACAACTAATCCATATACCATATATGTACATCATCTGAAATTATTTCTTTTTCAGATAATGGGTAAGATTATTTATTTCAAATAATATTATCTAAATGTTAAATTTCTGATTTATTTCAGTTAATTGGTGTTATTCCAATAGATTTATTGGAGTGTGTGACCGAGACGAATTCGCAGGAGTTTTTTTAAATACTGCGTGGCCGCGCACAAGCGCAGGTTAGAGGTAAGATTAATTGGGACGAGGGTATTTTGTTCCAATTAAGTCTCTGCCCTAATAAAGCAAATTCCATAGAAAATTGAACAAGTCATGCAATAAAAACAGCAGTGGTAGCTTTTTTTAAAATTACAATACTTAACAATATCCAAATGATTAAAGCTAGCATATTTTATGTAATTTTTTCAAATCTCAGCTCTGAAACTTAAAAAGGTCAAATTTTATCCCACATTGTCTCGTGGTTTACCATGTTAATCTCACCTACCTTCACCATCAATCACTCAACAAGAAAATTGAGTTTATGTTAGATCCAGGTAACATGTTTACAAATTCACTTTATATTTGAGATAAGCCACATCAGAAAAATACAAAAATCATTATGTTTCCCATGTAGGTGTTGAGTATCAGATGCTCCTAATAAGTTTGAGAATAGCCACGAATGTACACACTAACTGAAAAATATACATGTCCATGCAAATGTCAATCTTATATGTTATTTTATTTCAGTTTGTTCGCAGGGTTTCTACGGTGAGCATTGCATGGAAACTTGCCAATGCCCATCAAAGCAGTACATCTGCCACGCTGCGCACGGCTGTATCTGCCGTCAGGGATTTGGAGGGGAGTCATGCGATATCCTCATCGACAAAGACAGTGATAGTAAGTAAATTTATCTAAGAGTTGTGTCAGTCAAAGCTAACCTTTCAAACACAAGTACCATTAAAAAAACGATATTGGACAAAAAGGGCAATAAAATACCTCAAGTGTAAAAATTATACCGCACTCCCGCAAGAAAAGTGAGATAAATAATACGTAGCTAGATACTTGTTAACAAATTGGTAGTCTTATAATATTGAATGTGGAATTCCATTTCCGCTCGATTCTTTTCCTGGAATCAACATCAGTAGAGAATCACAGGTTTACAGATGAATACAATAAAAATTTAGGCCTAAATTGAATGGAAGTGATTGTTTCTAAAAAACTAATCAATAGTAATAAAGACTTAATTTATATACACTTTTACTACACAATTTATAATTCTAAATATTTATTTACTATTTGAAATAATAATTAATATTCTTCACAGATTGATTTTATGTGTAGTACGGTCGACTGCCACAGCTTTGCCTACCTTTCTACTTTTGCCCAGAGTAAGAAGTGACGCACCATTTTATAAGTAATTACCATGGATATTAATTTTATATATTATAGGTATATCAATTTTTTTCAATATTGCCGGTATTCAAAACAGTCTGCGCAGTATTTTTTGTCGGCTACTTAAGTTAGGATGTTCGGCACAGTTGCGAAGTTAACAGTAAAAGTAAAAATAATCAAAATATAAGAAGAAACCTAATTTAAAAACAAAGATTATTACACAAAACGTAACCAACGCTAACTGAAAGATTACAAAAATGAGAAAAATATCTTCCCGTACACAATCACCAGTCGCCGCAAAACGTTTATACCTTTCTCATTATATTTCTGAAGACCAAACGATACTTACAGTATTTCAATCAACGGAGCTAAGCAAATTTGGCAAAAATCTTTAGATCCAAGACGCTTTCTAAAATGTTTGTCTTACTGAAAAACTGGTAATTTCTTTCCAAATGGAAAGTGATGAATGGAGATTGGTTTAAGTATTTGTAATATTAAATTTACTGCAGATTAACCATTTCTGCTTCTTTTCTAAGAAGCGGTTGCAAAATAAAATGATTTATCTTAATCTTTATAGTGAACAGAGGAGCTGTTGTTACCGGAATAGTAGTGGCCGTCATTCTTGTGGCAATAATTGTCGGCATCATCTACTATTTTTGTCTGCGTATTAGATCAGAGATTGCAAACGTGCAGCACATTGCCAATCCCCATTCGCAGTCAGGTTTGTAAAAATTTCAGTTGATTCCGCTCAATTGTTACACTAATAAAATTACTCACCTCTGTCAAATACTTTATCATTTAAATTGTCGACATGCAATTTTACTCTTGCGTTATTATCCCAGGTAATAATCCAATTAAATCTTGTCACATGTTTTGCTGGCAATGTTAAAGTATTCACCGCAGAGTGACAACGTATGCTTTTTGAGATATCAGGGGAGACAATACTCGGTTACTTTACCTTAACATTGTTATTTGCATACCTAGGTGTGACCCAAGTGAAATTTTAATCAATAAAGAAGACATTGATTCCATTATTTATGGTCCCGGTCAGATGGATCCGTCTGTAACTATGTAGAAATTCATTTTGAATACAAATTTGAAATATATTACTTTGTTATTCCACTGGATGTGTAAGGCTATATTCACACAGCGAATTTTTTCTGTATACTGTATTCGAGATTTTATCGAACACAACAGTGGCAATGGATGTTACATACATATGTTCACACATATGTTTTAATAAGTATACCCAAATGTACTGATTTTGCCACGGGACAGACCCTTGGTCAGACAAAATACAATCAGCAAATGTAGAACGAATATTATTGGCGTATACACCTCTGCAAGGATTTACTGATCGAAATACTCAGAATACATAGAATACACTATAGTGAATTATCGAATGGACAGGCTCCATGTGAACATAGCCTAGCTAGTTGTGTAAGTATTTCGCCTCTTTAAAACGCATTTTTTGCTTAATTTTCATTAATAAAAACACAATATTCCTTTGTACTTTATTCCACTTTACTTAATAGATCAGGACCGGTTTCACGCATTGCGAGCATTGTCAACTGATGATGAAAAATATATAAATAGTACTATTTATACAAAATTAAATTGAAATAAAAGGTGTAAACAACAATTAACAATGAAGAAATTTACAAATTACATTATAAGTGACTCTATAATTACACAAAATTAAAATGCTTAACACCTATAACATATAAAATTTTCATTGTTAGATTTTAAAATAGTTATGTGGAATTCGATTCTAATTCTTTACAAATATTTTTAATGAGAAATTACAAGTGGGTTGAGCTAGTCACCATTCTATTGAATGACAACTTGTTTTTTTTAAGTAGACAGTAACAGGACCGATGACTCGATGATTTTACTCAAAAACGGTACCAATCATATAAGAAACAATTTGAAGTTGAACAACACTGACAAGTATAAGAAGTCAAAAGCCGGTTCTTCATGCGATAATGACGATTGTAAGTTGACATATTAATATTATCGATCAATCTTTAACTCCATCATAAATACAATTATTATTATTACATAATAATAAGAGATTAAGTGTTGAAAATCAAAAAATTAATTCCTATATTCTGGACCTGCAGCTGAGTCGTGTCCGCGCGGGGTCCATCTTCTACTTCAATAAATTATGAGTGAAATTATTATTGCCTACATAAAAAAATCAATATTATTGTTTCCGGAAAACTGTACGCTACTTCATCTTTTCTTTCAGTTTGCGACACGTCCCCAAAGAATAGAGTCGTCTATGAAACGAATCCTAATGTTTACCACTACATTGAGGATGAAAATATAGAGGTCGATCATGTCTATGACGAAATCAAACATAATGGTACAAAAGATTACACATTTCAATTTTACTTTGGAGAAGGCGTGTCACGTCAAAACATATCTGAAATATTTAATTAAAGATTCTACTTACGTATAGCTTGACTCTTGAGGTGTTTTTGCATTTCACAAATTCTAATCCCGTAATGATTTTTTTTTGACACTTTTTAAAAGTGTTATTTAAAATGATGAAAAAAAAATATACATTCAATAACATGGTCAGTGTATTTTATTATAAAATTACAGAACATGCAATATATGTGCAAGAGGGTTAATACGTATCAATAATGAATAGAATCGCTTAACTTTTTGCACACCCCTTTAAATTCATACGTGCCATCTTGTGTTCTTTGCACTGGGACATGAACCCATGAGATTCCAAACGGAAGCGTTGACCACTGCACTGCAGACCGGATGTATCTTAAATTTTAATGGGATTAAATATGATGAATATATTATATATGGAGGTTCAAAATCTTCCAAGATTATTATTATTTGCTAATTATAAACATTCATGCTGTGATTAGTGGTCTGTCGTTTCCAAATGACATGCTGTCGCAAGAAGTCGAATGCATTACTTTTCACAGAAATGGAACATTTTTGTTTTTACCGACAGCTTTTAATACAATTGTGCTTTTTTTTAGACAATCGTGAGTATGACCAGCTTAACTATCACCAGTCAGCGAGGACATAACTAGAGAATGGACAAAGAGAGCTGCAGCCCAAGCGAGACAATAATAAATGTCCGTCTCCGACTCAATCATCAAGCAGTCGGTAGAATAATTTGATATCAACACAATTTATTGATTATTAATTATTTTGGATTTAATTATCATGAACGTGACAACTGCTACCCCACGTATTGGTCAGGTGTCACACGTCAATAACGAGCAAACGGCAACCTGCATCAAGCATTATTTAATGTGTTATTAATTAATTCATCTCTGAATCCATCTCTGGAAAATATAAGCTCAATGACTGAACCAGTGTAATATTTTGAATGCCCAACTAAGCTCAAAAGGATAAGTGGTTGAAATTTGTCTATGGATAAAAAACATAATGAATAATTTCACTTTGGTAAATGTGCGGCTTCAAATAAGTCAAGAAATACTGCTATTAAGTAATACCTTATTTACAAAGCTTAAGTTCTGTTTAATGTACCCAACTTAGTAAAATATCTAAGGTAATTCAAAATATTCATTGTTTATCTATGCTTCTAATTTTACCATTAATTAAGTGTTTGTGAATTAAGTCATATCTCATCTTAGCTTAAAAAAAACATGCAAACCAACTGCTCTGTACCAACTTAACATTCATTCTTTTAGCAGCTGGTTATGCGATATGAAATAGTCCTACTACTTTTTAAAAGAGAAAAAAATAGGTGTCCCCAGTAATCTGTTTATTAATTAATCTTATTTTTAAACAGGTGGAAATGATTTTTCATTATCTTTAAGGTTGACACTTTGACTTCGTTATTTGGTTGTTGGTTTTATTAATGTTTTTTATAAATTATTTTCAGTAGATACGTATTGAAATATCTTTGTATCCATTGCTCATATTGATATGTCTAATTGTCACTTAATGTAATATGTTATTTTATATACAGTTCCGTTTCTTTGAACCTGAGTGGCCCATATGTGGCAGCAATTTGCAACCTCGTATTTTTTAGAACGTACATTGCATATTGTTACACAGTGCAAGTATTTTCAGTAACATTCAATGGCTCTGAAAGAACTTCATTTGAACAGTGCTTTTTATAAAATCTATTCAGAAACGAAACATTTCATAATTCTGAGGGAAGGTTTCTTCTATTAGTCTGATTTTTTTGGCAGTAATATCAAATGACCGTTGGAAGTTTCTCCGTAAAGGTGTGAATGGTTTCAATTTGTTTGTTATAAAGAGGTTGATTTCCTCTCTGATTAACTTTAGACATGTTAATAGAAAATCTTTTATTTCTATGGTAGCGTAATATAATTTGCGAGACATTAGAGAGTATACAGCAAAAATTGTTGACACATTTTGTTGTTAATTTTCTACAAGCACGTATGTTTTTTGATGTAATGAATTCATAATTTCAATACACACATATTCTTTTAACCTGTATCCCAAAAAAAAATATTTCGTCTTTATTAAACATAATACAAAAACGTTGGCAAAAAAATAATATGGTCATGTGCTATGTTTAGCATGAAGGAGAGAATGGTGTGGATAGAAACGTCGTTCATTCCTTACTTATTAAATACCTCAGAGTTATCGGGAACAAAACCATTCCAGTAATGTTTTGTAGTGATAAAAAGCGATAGTGTTAGAATAAAAAACATTTATATGTCTTCTGAAAACTTGTACTTTTTAAAATTAAGAAATTTAGAAGGTTTTTGTAGAAATATACCGAAGAAATTAATGTCAGCTCCATATAACCAGTTTTATTAGTTTTATGCACAATAATACCCAAGCTAAATAACAAAAAAGGTATTACTTTGGACATTGTTTAAATAATGATTCATATTGGGTGTTAATATTTTTTCTTTTTTGTGTAAATTTCATCACTATTTACGCCAAAAATGGTGGCTAAGGTTGTATGTACCTAGAGTAAAATAAATGTGCTATATAATAATAAAGAAAAAATTGTTTTATTTTATTTTGACCAATATTATCAATTTCATTTTTACAGATAAAATAAGAAGCCTTATAAAGAAGCCAATTTCAGGACCAGTCCCGGGATAACGGGATTAACATTTTGGCTTCCATTAGATTTCCTAATATGTACCGTTCGAAAAATATCAAAAAGTACATTTGGCCAAAAATGTTGGTTAATGTTTGTTACCTATCGATATGTTTCACCCAATTATAACTTAAATATTTCATAAATCTAATATTCTGCCATCCTTTACATTCGGACACCACGTCACATCGGCAGCTACTACAAGAAGCTTGTCACTATGTTTGAGTTCTCCATCGCTGCCAGTCATCGATGGTATAGTCTGCTCCATATGCTCCGAATAACGAGGATACATAGCATAAATCAGTGCTACCCATTTTTTACACTCCAGTGGATTGGTGAAAATATGACAAATGTTTCATGGAGTTGTCGGTACCTCAGAAAGAAATCTCTTATTCATTAAGTATTTTGTTAGTTCAAGATTTTCCGGTAGCCAAGAGTTCAACGCATGTGAGCATGATAGTAAGTTCCATTCGGTTGCGGTAGCTGCAGGTTTAACACCCAGAATGGACTCTTTCATAAATTGGCGCATGAATTTGTTTTCAAAAGCATATACAGTCTGTGATATTTAAATTTTCCCTCTTTCATCTGAACATAAAAACGTGGTATAGGAAGAGTGATTGGAAAACTACTAGTCTTTTCCTAACCTCATCTTCTATCATTACCGACTCTAAATATGCGAGAATGTGGAACTGAATAACAGCCAGTTGTTTCTATTATTATATGATGAAGACCAATTTTTTGTCCGCTCCCAATGTGGAGCATATGGACTCCTAATGGAGTTTATCTCAACAGAAGTGTTCCTACGAGAACTGTTCGTTACTCATCAACCTCTCTTTTTCCAAACAGAGTAGGAATAGAAGGACAGGGCTAGGACAGGACTAGTGGTAATCTAATCACTCTCGATAGGATGAGTAGGAGAGGGGAATTCAAGACATCACATACATCCATGCCTTCGAACAGAAATTCATAAATCAATTGAAAAATCAATTTATAAAATTGTCCGTATTGGGATTCGAACCCGTGACCTCTGTAGCCGAAGCCAACTACGTTGACCATTCTACCACACAGGCGGCAAAGGGCCAATACCATGTATTTAATAATATGTTCTGAGAACTATTTCCTCAAATGCAAATATTGTGATAAAGTATCAAATGTGCTGTATATGAGTAAAGCAAAAAAGAATACTACCCGAGGTAATCATTATTATTCTTGAAATCTAGAGTAATTTTGAGGTGAATTTTAGTCAAATCTTCCTTAAAAAATATATTTTATTTTCAAAAATTCAATTGGTGTCCCTAATTCTTTGTACCAGAAAATCTTATTTTATTTGTAATATTTTACAACACAATACAAAATAACATTTATACTTTGTTGAAGTAGTCCACGCTTCTTCAATTAAAGGTTTTTTAGGGACATAATAAAATGATGCTATAAATCAGTGCTCCGCAACCGCTGTGCCGCGAAACACTAGTGTGCCGTAGGGCGATGCGATGTGTGCCTCAGCGCATTACTTCAGTGAAGAAAAGATCAAATAATTTATTCAAACAATGATCAAATCAGAGTTGCCTAGTTGTAGTACTGAGGTGGCCATATATATTACACAATTGAGAACGATGTCTAATATTATTTTTGCATATACCCTTATGTATATATATATACATTGCATATTTGAAGTGGGCTGCGGAAATCTGGAGAAAATTTTGGTGTGACGTGAAAGAGAAAAGGTTGCGGATCACTGCTATAAGTGTCATATAATGTTTTTTTTTATTTCTATCGCCATTTGATAAAGATTAGATTAAAGTTTTAGCTATATATTTAGCTTTTTATCATGTTTTTTTTTAATATGCGATTTGGAAAAATCTTCGAATTTGACACATTCTACTTGCGTAAAGAATAATTTATACGAGACTATATGTTATATAAAACAGTGAAATAAAATATACAATATTATTATTATTAAAATATAAAATATAAATATTTTTAAAATTTTGAATTGGATCACGGAGCACCATTGCACACAGTTGACTTAGTAAAAAAGATAAATATGGTGTCCTTGATTCTTCTTCAAGATTGCCATGCTTTCCCGGAGATAATGTTTTATAGCAGGTGTTGTAACAAAGCCCAGGAAATATGGTGTTTTCTCCAACCTAGTTTTCACCTTCCAAAAACTGTGAAATATCTGCAGGAGATTCTCTTTTGTTATTTTCTGACTACATAATTACATTCTTACTACATTCTTTGTGAATAAAATTTTCACACAAATTAAAAGTGATGCAAAAATCGCATATTTGCGAACATTCTTTTTAAAGTATTCTTGCTTTTTCTCTGTATTCAAATAAGAAGTCATTCCTAAAGAAATTGACATATTTTTTGAATTTTAATAATAATAAGACCTGCTATTAATATATTTTAATAATAAAAAAATAATTCTTTGCTGGGATAAAAAATGCGATAGGGGTTCCAACCTTGGCATTATGAGATCGCCAAGTTGACCGGTTGTATTCTCACTTTGCCTCGTATTTTGTAACAGTCGTAGACGAGAGTTGTCAACTTCATTGTTTTTTTTTCATAATTTTATAAAGAAGTAGCAATTAATTCTATTTTATGGCGCCAGTAAAGCTTCTGTCATTAAATTGATACTTTTTTTCACAACATTAAGCAATAAAAACTCCCCTTAAGAAGGTTCCAATAAATAAAATAAACTACAAAACTGTTCTAATTATTATGTGTATGTATGTGTTTATTTAATCTAAATTATCTTTCTTTGAAATGGTTGCCTAATTTCTGATAAATTAAAAGATACTGTTCAAAGCCTAAAAAATATCAATTATCTAAATTACTGTAAGATTACTGTAAGATCTGTAACAATTCATTGAAATAACCCTTCAGATACGAAGATTATTTTTTTCGAAATAATAAAATTTTCAACCGATTTTGATCACACTACTTTTTATATATCGCAAAAATAATATATTTTTATACACTATTTTTTAACTCAAAAAAAATTATTTTTTTTAAATTTTTTTTGGGCCCAAAAAAAAAAAATTAAAAATAAAATCTTTAAAAAATTAGCACAATTGTGGGGGACGATAATGCAAATCGTACTATTTCCAAAATGAGCGATATTGAGTTAGATATACAGATAGGGTAATTTAAGCCTAATGAATCGACTGGTATTATTAGTTTTACGATAAAATGTTAAAAACACCGTCATTTTTCAACTTGAAAATCGCATTTTTCTGCAAAACGTACTATTTCCAACGAGAAATCATCCACCTTTTCTTGCAAAACGCACTATTTCCATGTTATGGCAATGTGCACTATTTCCAATAGAAATTTCAGAAGAGCAAATTTTTTTTTGCAAAACGCACTATTTGTATTGAGCTGCCAAATGTTGGCAAATTTGCCTGAATATTTTAAACATTGTGATCTGCTCTGAAGACAGTAAAGGAAAGGACAATATTTTTGTTTATTCCTGACAGGAAACCAAATCAGGAAGAGGACCAAACGAAGAACCAAATCGAAATCGATCGGACGTGCGCTTAAATGAGATTTGTTTTTCACCATACTTTGATTACAGCGAATTTGACAGTCGTTTTTGCCATACATATTGGTCATACATATTTCTGCAAACGTTCAGGGATGGCTTGTAATTGAATGTTCAGTGATGAATTGCAATTGATCTGTGAATTCTTCAATGAAATTTGATGTTTACCCAATTATAAATCACGCAGCTGGAAATGAGTTGGTTGCAAATAGTCTCTTTGCTTAGGATAAAATAATATTATTTTTCTTATTTTGTTACAATTTTTTTTTTCCATTTTTTACTAACTTGTTTCCCCAAAATATATTTTTTTTGTATTGTTTGAAAATAAAAAAAAGAAAATAAGTTTATTTTCTCTACACATAATGCACATAGTTCCAAGAAATAGTGCGTTTCGAAAAAAAATACATTAAAATGACGAATTTAAAATACTTTTTACCATATGCCAAGTTTATGAAGCAGGTAAATGATTTCAAGATAGTTAATTGATTCAATCATAATATTATGCTTGTGTTGTTCGCTATAGTTTTTTGTCTCTACTGAAAAGTTTGATTTTTGGAAATAGTACGTTTTGCATTATAACCCCATAATTGCAGAACACATAAAATCTCGGTATATAGCTATTTTTTTCAATAAAATTTAGAAAACCATAATACTATCATATATTATTTGTTTGCTTACTTTCAAAATCATGCAATAAACAAAATCACAAAATTTACATGTAAATCAAGAAACTTCAAACAAGAATCATGTTGAATCGTAAAAAAAACTCTCCACAACGTATTTTGAGGGTCCACTTGTCGCTTTGAAGCTTTCAAAATCTTCTTTGCCCGTTTGTTTCCGTGAAAGTCATATTTCTGCACAAGCAGCAAGTTGACGGCCACTCAAATTATCAATAAATCCTACATCGTCTTCATCAGCACTGTCTCCATCGGTCAAAACATTAGATTCGGGAGGAAAAATGAAAATACCTGCCTCCAAATTTTCAAAATCATCATCTTCGCTCGTCACAGGCTGCTCCAATAAATTTAAAATAGTTAAATCTTAGGTAGATTTGAAATAATCAAAATATCTGAGGCTATAATTATATATTCAACAAAATAAATGAATAAATTGTATTGAAAAAAAACATCTTTCGAAATTATTTGTCATAGGTAAAAACGAGCATTACCACGGTTCTCACAAAAATTTGGGATTGAACTACAGCTAAGTGGAAAATATTAAAAAATATTTACAGTATCATATATTTAGACCAATCAATTCTTAATAGAAATTTAATACTATAAATAGTTTAAATATTTTAAAAGTCAAATAAAACTTCTATTTACAATTTTGAAAAGTCCATTTTGATTTTTAAAATTAAACCGTAAATTAAAATAATTGAGTCTGCTTTTGCAGTTTGTCTTCCTGCCCACAATTGACGAATTACTAAAGCTGACATACTTGGCAACCGATTTTGAGTTAATTCAACGATATTTAGGTAGAAATACGATTAATAGCGGGATTAATAGGGAATGCTGTAAAGCGTGACCATACGGTCACGCTCGTCCTTCGTGGGTTAATATAATTTATTTTTCTTTTTCTTATGCAAACATGCAATATAAAACAACAAACAAATAAATCATAAATCAATCAAGATTATAGTCATTATAGATAAGATTTAAGATTCATTCATTTGGCTCAGTTTCCATTAGGGACTCCAATTCGGATATTCAAATATTCGAAACCCGAATAATATATTCAGCCCATTTTTAACTATTCGATATTCGGATATTTAGGGAAATATCCTAAAAGTATTCGTAATAATTTTTAAATTTGAATCGTTCAAATTATGTACACTCCCACAGATTTTGTCACTAACGACCCAGGCTTTCAAGTGCACAGATGAACTTGAACTGACGCTTAGTAAATGAATGTTTCGTGTTTATATAAGAAATAAATGTAACATAAATATTGACTAACAGCACGAAACTTTAACACTAATTTACTATAGAGTTCATCCAATCATGCTGTACTAGTAATATTGATATAATTTAAGATTTCGACTGAAGGTGCTTGGTGGAATTTCAATATTAAATTTGAATCGTTCAAACTATGTACATTCTCACAGATTTTGTCACTAACGACCCGGGTTTCACCTTTTGGCATCTTCAGGCGTTCAAGTGCACGGATGAACATGAACAGACGCTTAGTAAAAGAATGTTTTGTGTGCATATAAGAAATAAATGTATCATTGGGTTTAAAGCCATTGCTGGAAATATTTTACAAAATCTACGAAAGATCACATCACAATTTCCCCACATCATAGAATAATTATGAATACCCCAGGTAGTAGTTTTTCTTGCCTTCACTCAACTTGCGTGCTATCAATATTTTATCATAATACTTGAGTTTGATGAATCGGCTCAGACCCGGAAAAAACCTTTAATGCTGTAATTTCATTCATTAAAGAAATACCAATGGAGTAATCCAAAGCAGCTGCAATTTTTAAAAATTGTTATTCAATGAAACGGTATTGAAATGTGTATTTATATGTATTGTCTCTATCTAAGATTTTACAGAAGTGAATAAATAAAGCCAACATCAAGCGCTACTGAACGAGTATTTTCAATGGCAGAAACAATTAAAACTAAGTTTCAAACTAAGTGAAATTTGAAACATTTAATGCCCTGTTATTTTTAAAATATGCATTTTGAAATTTGAAGAAATGACATTTATTATAAATGAGCTCGTTTTTATATGTATGTTATTATTTTAGTGTATACATACATCTTTTTTTTTCTTCATTGTAAAAGTTTTAAATTTATAATTTGTCAACCTTGTGCAATGTTAATTAAATAAATAAATAATGTACATACTAAAACTATCCGGATATTAAAATATATCTGGATAGTTTCAGTTTTAATAATTTATACTGGAATAGTTGATAATGATGAATATTTCGAATCCCTAGTTTCCATCAGATTATCCATCACTTGCAAAGTGTTATCAAATGATTATTTTTATTCTGCTTCTTAAATTGTGAGTGCTTACTTTTTTTTACTCATCTGGAAAAAAAATAAATGTGATAAGTGAAAATAATAAACAAATAACTATTATAGTACGAGAGACACTGGATTGTTCACAAAGGCTAGAAACTGAAATTGAGGTAACCCTATGACACAAGGTCATAACTTTATAACAAATTTATTCCAGGGATTCGAAATTTCTACTTTGTCTCTCCCAGTTGCGCCAATGCAACGTCAGACAAACAGTGGATGGCGACCCATAGGTGGAAACCCTTTGCGTAGAATATATCATCACTGTACCGGTACAGAAGTTGATAGCACAAATCACCTCTACAGATACGGAGATCCGCTCCAGCTTTCGAGACCACAGCTGTCGTCAATGGCAAGTTCAAGGACATTTCACTGACAGACTATGCTGGCAAATATGTAGTACTATTCATTTGCCCGTTTGACTTCACATCTGTCTGTCGGACTGAGAGCCAGTCATATTGTTTACTTCGCTTGGTAGACTGTCTGGAGTGACTGGTCTACAATAGCTCTCAAGCGATTTTTACATGTATTTTAGTCATGAAAAAACATATTTGTGATATTCACATGCACTCTGTCTTTTTATTCAACGAAAAATATTATTTGAAACCACCTGATCAACCTTGCAGAATCAAAAAGTAAGTCATCAAAAGACAGTTCCAATAGTTTAAAATGTTGTTATTTTAAATTAAATAATAGACTTTGCTGCAAACAAGTTTTTTTGCCTATTTTTTTTTATTTATCATCATCACACATAAGCCACATAAACGTCATAAAAAATAAGATTCAAGATGGAGTTCAAGTCAAAGATAAACATGAAGAAGATTACCGGTATCTTGGCTTAAAATCTGGTACATAAAAATAAAAAAAAGATTATTTTGGTATGTTTTATAAATACATACAGGAAAGATAAAGAATTTCAATTTTTGTCTTTCAAATATGGTGAAGCAGGCCGATTTCAAATATTGGTAACCTGGACGGGTTTATATGGAACCTACAGGATCTTTTGCCTTATATTAGACCCCTTGCCCATAGCTTTTAAAATGACTTGTCATATCAACCTCATTTTAGTATAACAAACCACACCAGGACTCGATCCGGAAGAGACAACTGCTGAGGAAGAGGTAGAAATAGTCTAAAAACTCGCCCATCAACAGATTTGATAAACCCAGATATTTATCAAGACATCAACGAAAATATAATAACGAGTGAAAAATATTAGGCTCTATTACTTTTTTATTTTTAATCTCATTTCATTAAATTTGATTATTTTTAAAATGCCTATTAAAAATTGTTTGTACCATAACCTTTTTGCAGCAAATAAAGCATTTGAAAACGTTAACAAACTTAGTGATCAATGATGAAATACCCATTTTTAAGTCACAAACTGAGACAGATAATACTTATAGACAAGGTATCTATAATAACATGACTTACATGTTTTAAAGTGAGCCAAATGGTTTGATAGATAGAGGTGAACAAGACTAAAATATGGCAAAATGAGCCAAGTGAGAATAATGAGAAAAGGTGAACTGAACTCACTACTTTTATATCATTATCACAATAAATATTTCTCTAAAATACTTTACTGTTCATTTATGTAATCAACATTCACATAATATTAAAAGTTGATGACAGTTTGCCCAAAAAACATAAAAACGTGATGGTACTTAAAAGTCAAATAAAAAATTTCACCATTTTTCTACTTGACTCACTTCACTTCTTAAGGGCTCACTTGATGTAATATGTTATTTTATATTTATTTTGGCTTTCTGATTTATTTTTAAATTTTGTAAATGTTTTTTATAATTTTTTTAATGCGTCAATGTGTTTTTTTTCTTCATAAAATGTGTTTTTAAATATCTTTGCATCCACTAGGGATTTTGTGTCGAGATGTCCAGGGACCTTTCAGGTTTTTCGCTGTCTTAAGTCCCGGGACTTTGTTGTACAATGTCCCGGGAATTGAGACTGTGTTTTAAAATGTGCCAATAAATTGTACATTTTAATTTTGAAAAAACAATGCTTGTAGTTAAGAAACCCTCAAAAGGACTGATGTGTATTAAATGAAAGGAGGTATAAGAGGGTAGCTCCAAGAAAAGCAGATGATTTTTATGATGGGTACAAACATGCAGATATAAAAAAACACCTAGGCACGTGTTCGCACAACTATTGTTACAGCATGAGATAAGGAAATAATGGAACGGATAGTTATTTCTAGAAAATAATGCTACATATCATGGCGGTTATAAATGTTTTTATTAGCAACAGTACAGCTGGTACTAATAGATTCGTAGAAAAATTCGAAAGGAATACACGAAGTATCAGTTTGTCTCCTGACTTTGAGCAAATATGTAGTTATTTTTTGTATCCGGTCTCTGACGTGTGGCTAACAGAATGTTAACATTTCCAGTAAATTTCTCAAAAGCTGTTATTTATTTCACATATTTCGTATTAAATAAGTGGTATCGTTTTATTATATATTATTATAGCCCATAATGGAAAGAAGTCAATCTGAAGTATGGAAACATTACAAAAAAAACACTAAAAATGCACCCGTTGTCCAAAACAAATCACATGCAAAGGGTCAAATACAATACATACAATACACTTAAACTGTGTAAAAACATTCAAAAAATTAGTTTAACAGCTTAACGACCGCACTTTTTATTATAGAATTTCACCTGGCGGCCGGGCAATTTTGCGAAAAATTCGCAAACAATTGTAATTTTACTAAATTCACTATAATTTGTAAACCAATTGAGATATCTTTACCAAATTTAATTTTCTAGCTTCCAGATACTTTGCCGTATAAATCAATGCCATTTGAGCAGTGGTTCTTCATCTGTATATTGCATACTTATGTTGTGTACTGAAAAAACCTAAATCTACTAAAAGATCTTCTTTTAAAATATGCAAAACCTACTTTTTCACATTGTTTACGTGTACATACTATAGCAAATTTATATTTTCAAATAATAATACTATAAATTTACATTAATATAGCAAATATAAATTTGCTATAGTAATGTAACATAAAAGAATATATTTCAAAGAAATATTTTTTAATTTATTTCGTAAACATAAGTTGAGAACCCCTGTCACTAAGTTTGAATGGGTCATAATATTATCAACCACTCGTTTAAAAATTCAAAAATAGTTTTCGGCCGTCATAAGAATGCAGCATCGCACGCCCAAGCAATAAATCACTAAGCAATTCGTACCTCCACCGCCTGTCCTACAAATGCATCTGGACGACAGGATACCCTGCTAATATTACGTATGTATATCGTCGCTAATCGGGGAAACAAACCAGACACGATTTATAAATCAAATATTTAAACAGAACGTAAAATAATATTATGAAAAATCGCATACGAAAAAAAAGTCTACCATCTAGGGGTGTTTTTTCACGAAATAGTTTTGCATAAAAATAATTTATTTTTTGTCAAATAATGCGTCAATATGTATACTACCATCTCTCGTTAACATTCGAAATCAAACTCGATCCTAACCAAGTGATTTTTCAATATAATGGAATGTATGACGTAGGACGCGTATATGCGTCCACGGTCCGCAACCGTTGGATTTCAAAGACTTAAATACGCGTCCACGGTCGTTAAGCTGTTAATTGAAAAAAAAAAAATTTGGGAGAAAGATATCTCCATTTATATTATTAGAAATTTGTTTAAATCAATGTATAATCGTATAAAAATATAACTGTAGCAAAAACAAATTACAAAATATTAAAACTAAATGTTCATGCCTGATGTTGTTTTTTTTTATTTACAAATGTTTTTTCACTATCTATATATATAAAACAAAGTGGGGTTAGTTACACCACGTATATCTCGAGAATTACTGCAAGGATTTCAATGATATTTGATTTATAAAATTCTTATTTACCTAGAATAGCAGAATAAGCATTAAAACATCGGAAAAATATCACGGAAAAGAAATTATAAAGAAAATAAATATCTTCATACAGAATAAAATTTTCAAATGACGAATAGCTTCATCAAACGATAAAATGTCGTAAGCTGGTTTCAGAAAAATCCACCAGATCGCACTGTTTTCTATATTTGTTTGTTTTTGCTTCTTTTGCGTACTACTGACTTATAAAATTTTTTAAATTTAGAATATGGATTAGAATAAAAGAAATCGATGATATGAAATGAAAACGAAAGAAAATCGGATAATATTGAAGTAAGGTTATATTTATAATTAGGTATGATAAATTTTTGACAACAATATTTTGCACGAACGTTGCTTTACTCTGAGATGACACGTTATTACACTTGGAACGCTATATCGAAAAAAATTAACGTCAAAAGCAAGGCGATGCGGTTCCTGATCACCCGAATGCTCTTGGTCGCATTTACACAGTTCATCCGAAAAATGACGAATGTTTCTACTTGCATGTCAAGAGCTCAATTTGCTTGAAAATTATACTTATTGGGACATGCCAATCACTGAAGAAATTGTTTCTGAATCTCCATGTCAGATACGCACATTATTTTCTATCATTATTTTGACATGCTTCACATCGAATCCATGTGAGTTGTGGAACAAGTTCAAGGATGACATGTCGGAAGTCATTTTACATCGAATTCGTGTCAGTTCAAGGAATCCCGATCTCGAGGTGAATGAAGAGATAAATAACCAGGCTTTGATTTAGATCGAAGACATGTGTTACCTCATGTGAGGCATTTTGTTAATCAAGTTAGGAATGCCAACTTTAAACTAAATCGAAACTAAATCTTCAATATCCATTTAAAAAAAAAACTTTTAGGAATTTATGTCTCATGTTCATCACCGTCGCTAAAATATATACTGAAATGTGAAAAGACGAATGAAAGTACATAAAATCAGAAGGTATGTAAAAAAAAATCAGTATACTTTTCATGTATATTATATTGTTATAGAATACTATCAAATCATTATTTTATTTTTGATCCCTATATACAGTCAATCCTGTTTTTATGCGGTTTTTTATGCGATTTCGAAGTAATGCGATTTTTTAGAAATGCATTTTTTTAAATGTACCATATTTTACGATATATAAAAATGTTAAATATTACATCGAGAGCATATATTGTTGTATTTTGGATAGAATAGAGAGAATTATAAACACAACCGACATTTGAAAAAAAATACGATTTCGGACTGTTTAAATCATGTTGCATCTGCCATCGCTGAATTAAGTCCACCTAATTAGGTGTGTTACAGTCGATGAAACCATTGAAGCATCGGTAATATCAGCTGAAATGATTACTTTAGCACCTGAACTTGGCGAAGAAAGGTTTGATACCTTTAGCGAAAATTATATCGACGAATTACTTACAGATAAAGCTATAAGTGACGAAGATGTTCATAATTTAAATTTAATTATTGACAAAAAACCAGAAAACAATGACGAACTGAAAGAAATTCCAGTTTCTTCACTGCGAAAATAATTGAAGAAGGTATCCAACTTTTCAGTAAATTAGAAGATCATTTCTTTCTAAATGATTCAAATTCTGATCGCGCATTCAAGTTTCAACGATAACTTTAGAATATATTATATATATGGGTATAACAAACTGCATAAACAATTAATTATCGAAAAAGAAAATCTGAACAAACTCTGATCACTAATTTTATTGTTAGAAAACAACCATAGTTTTATGAAATTGATGCGCATACTATTTCTTCTGAAAAAGAGTGATTTAGAACCACATGCTTTAAAACACACATAGAATTGTCATACAGTGACTATTTTTTAATATTTTTACGCCGTGGTTTTCCCCTAATTTTCTTATACTTTGCGATTTAGTGTATATTTTAACTCGCTGTTTCAAAGTTATGCGGATTTTAAAATTTAAGTAACGCACCCTACTATTTCTATGGAAGTCAAGTTTTTTTTATGCGATTTTTTTTTGCGATATTTCGTGGAACACATCTACCGCATAAAAACAGGATTGACTGTATAGTTGTTTGTATGTGTGGAACATTAAACAAAAATATTTTTTTTTTCTAATGAAAGATAATCTCATAAATATAATATTGAAGATTTGGAAAATGTTGCGTTCTTTGTTATAATGAGAATTTATGTCATTTCGTAATATAAAAAATATGAAAATTTAGAATGAACTTTCGTAAAATTATAAAAAAGTATTATTTGAATAATTTTGAAAAGATCCCTGTCATTATGTAAGAGTCTTTCAGTTCTGTGAACATGAAAAATCTGAAAAACAACCAATAATTCCCTTCGGGTCGACATTTCGAATCATTTCGAACTGTCAATGGCGTCGTATGCCTAACATTTCGTGCCGCATGTCAATAGCTCAATTTGCTTGAAAACTAAACTCATTGGGACATGACAATCGCTGAAGCAATTGTTTCTGCGTCTCCAAGTCAGATAGGCACATTATTTGCTATCATTTTTTTGACATGCTTCCCATCGAATCCACGTGAATTGTGGAAAAAGTACAAGGATGACATGTCCGAAGACACTTTACACCGAATTCGCGTCAGTTCAGGGAATCCCGATCTCGAGGTGAATGAGGAGATACATAACCAGGCGTTGCTTTTGATCGAAGATATGTGTTACCTCATGCGCTGCATGATGCGTCGCCAGATCGAGGAATGAACGACGCTTTCAATCGAGAATCGGAACGTAAACGTGAATATGATCGAGATGCATTGAACCAATCACTTCGAACGAATGTACCACTGTTGAACCCCCAACAGAAAGTGTACGATACTTTAATGAAGGCAATTGATGAGGGAAATGGTGGCTTATTTTTCCTCCGCATTGGAAGCACTCAACCGAACTATGAAAGATCAGCGCAATGACTCAAAATGTTTTGGAGGCGCAATGATTCTACTATCTGGCGATTTTCGCCAAACACTACCAGTTATTCCAAGATCGACCGCTGCCGATGAAATAAACGCTTGACTTAAAACATCGACTCTGTGGCGCTATGTTAAGAAACTTCAGCTAACGACAAACATGCGAGTTGCATTTCTAAACGACCATCTGCCGCAGATTTCTCCAAGCATTTGCTGACTATCTGTAACGGCCGTGTTCCTGTCGACGAATCGAATGGATTGATTTCGTTTTTGCCGAATTTTTGAAATTTCGTCTCATCGAAGGACAATCAACAAAGTGTTCCTGAATATCATTGCTAATCACAAACATCATAATTGGTTGAGTGAACGAGCAATTCTTGCAGCAAATAACAAAGATGTGGATCATTTCAACTTCACAATTCAAAATCAAATCGTTGGTCCACTGCATTCCTTTAAATCTATCGACTGTGCCACGTGAATAACATCATTTCAATGTAATTAAAATACTTTTCATTTTTAATTTTGCACATTTATTGAACTTAATTCATTTTGAGTATTCATTCAAACTGAATTTAACTCATCCAATAAATTAACACAACATTTATTGATTCTGAGGCGGTACGAAGTTCGTCGGGCCAGCTAGTTATACATAAAAAAAGGTCTAATAGCTGTGTTGTGAAGTTACGGTCATAAATTTACTTCTAAGAGACTGCAGCCAAACTCATTGATATTTTTTCAATACATGTACCGTTATCATCCCCTGTTAGTAAAAAATAACCATAAGCGTTGCAAATATCTATTACATAAGAAAAATAATAATTATTACACATTGTATTTAAAAAACGCGATTTTTACTTGTGTGTAATTTGAAAAGGCGCCGAGTGTATGTAATACATACATACAAATATTTAATTTTAATAAATTTATAATTTTATTGAAGGGGAAATAAAAGTTTCGAGTCCCGAGACTTTGAAAACCCAAAGACTTCTGAATCCCTAGCATCCACTATGTTTCTATTGAAATGTCTCTTTGTCGTTTTATGGAATATGCTATGTTATATCCGATGACATATATAACTCAAAAATCAAGTTTGTTTCTTTGACCCTAAGGCAGAGATGGCGATCCTAGGGCACGCGTGCCCGAGGTGGCATGTTTGAGAATTTGGATGGCACGCGAACGATTTCCAAGTTTAAAAAATTTAAACTTTTTTAAGAAACTCTTTTGTAATTTTTATGTTTGTAAATAAAATTCAGAAAAAAGGCATTTTTTATTTTTTCTACTTTGTTGAGTGTTTTTACTGATTGGGCACGCCACACAATCGATAAATAATATTTGAGGATTTTTGGCAAGCGGACACAAAAAGGTTCGCCATCCCTGTCCTAAGGGTTTGAATTACAAGAATAACTATACACAAACAATGACGAAAATGTAACCAAATAACATATTGACTGTGGAAAGGAAAAAGGACGTAACCAACTTTACAGTAGGCGCAAAAAACATGTTTTGATGATTTTGGGCCATATGGAAATTATGAATTATACATTATGAAGTGCACGGAGACTTCTATACTGGTGTTTAATTGACATAATCTAATATTAATTAAAGAAATTGTTTGGGAAAAACCTTTATTTCAGTCTTTTTTCTTGGTTTTAACTTTTTACAAGGTCATCTTTTTCAAACTTAAAAGATAAATTTAGATACTAATTTGTCATTTGCTAGAACGTGTATTAGGTTTGATACATTGTGATTATCGAAAAAAACCTGTTTTGAAAAAACTGTGGGTTACGTCCTTTTTCCTTCCACGGTCGATATGTAAGTATTTATAATATACTTATATTACAGCTGCAGAGTATGGTCATTACGGTGATAGCAGATAACAGTTACAGTGTTTTAATGTTTCTAGTGTTGGAAATCAAATTTCACATTCTAAATGCATATTTGCAATAATCTTTTTTTATAATATGCCTATATCTGTCACCTATATCTATATTCGGTAATTACCGGATAATTTTCTAATTTAACAATATTTACCGAAGGTCAATTTTCGTTGATTTACTGGAAATGCCAGCCTTGGTAAGATATCATCTTCAATCGTTTTGATTTGAAGCAGATATATCTTTAATTGTCTCCACTTCATTCAATATTTGGAACACCTACAGAATTATTCGCACTGCAATTTAACCACAGTTCTCTTCAGTTATCTTCTTCGTTCCATTCAACACACATTTAAAATTGTGCTTTTATTCGTGCAATGACTCGTACATCAATTTTTACTGCGTTGCTGAATCTCACTTATGCTTTTTTCATTGACACATCTAGAACATTCAAACTCTCTGCTGCCATGTAGCAACAGTCTTTTGAATTAATTATCTGTGGAAGCTGATAACGGTTTCTTTACTATATTTGTCTGCTAACAATAATCCTCGAAGCATTTGTTTCCGTTAAAGGGTTTGACTGTTTCAATTGCACTCTGATCTATCTGCTGTAATACAGAGGTGATACTTGGAGTAAGAAATTTTACCCTAAATTCGTAAAATTATTGTTTATTTTGAACAATCTGGATAATCGAGGTTAAAGTGTACTGAGATTTTTAAAACATTATTTAAAAATGAAGGTAAGTAATAAACAAAATCGATATTTGAGATTATCATAAAAAAATGATATTTTTAATGCATATATAACTTTAACCCTAAGATTATTTAGAAACCTTATTTTAGAATTAATAATGAGTGTTCTGTTTCAAAACATGTCAACTGTAGCAATAATATAATGTTTTTATTGTTCGTTATTTATTTTTGATATATTTTTCCCTTGATAAACCAGAGCTCCATAAAACAAGTGTCTCAGGTGCTGGTCTACAATTAACTTCGTAGGACGTGTACAGTGTGGCGCTGTATGCGACCGACGAATGTTTACTATGAAAATTAGCCGGTCTGGTCTTGTTACCACGCAGTATGCGGCACAGGAGAGTTGCATGTAGAGTCTAGATGCCAAACACCGCGTCTCTAGTTATTTTTAACCACTGCAACGTCCATATGTTGTGACGTCTTGTTGAAAATTTAACAAAAAAAGGATGCTTTATCAATTTTATGGGTTAAACAAACAAAGTTTAATTTGATTCAAACGAAAAGAATTCAAAAAACATGTTTTTTTCAAAGGCAGTTTCATGTATGATCAAAACCTGCTGTGAATCTCTAATACAAAGTTACTATACAAAAAAATTATACAGTTGCAATATATTTCAGTTACTATTGCAACTGTATAATTTTTTTTGGCTTATTTAATAAAACAACCATTAATTCGTCTAGTCACAAATACTGCTGCCCTGCATCCAAGAATGCTTATAAAAACCATGAAGGGCTGGGACAGCAGTTGCATCTAGCATCAGGTAACACTGTATGCAGTCGACGGAGTTGACTGTTGATCGAGGCCTTATCCTTCTTATACTTAGTATAGATATTATTTTAAGATATGAATGAATGTGGACAATGAGGGGAATTATGATCAATGTTGACATCAGATAGTTCGGCTACTGATAAAACTGATAACATTAATTGAAATTCTTTTATATCTGTGATAAAAGATACCCAAAATAGCAAAGTGCTGACAGAAAGTTTTCAAAGATAGTAGTCATTTTGAATATTCAGAAATCGGATGAAAGTGTAATCATTCTAATGTCTAGGAATCATTGACGCTTAGATTCAAGGTATAGTGGAGGAGCTCTTTTACTCTTTTACCAGGAAATTTTGGAAATAAACAGGGCATCGCCTTCCGATTTTAAATGAAACATTGCCTATGCAGGGGTCGCCACTTCTGTACCCTATTTAAATATAGTCATAAAACCTTTTCCGATAAACAAATAAATATAATTCTTAAAACCACTCACTACTCAAATCTTTGGGCATTCCCACGAGCTTATCCTTTTTGCCAGCAATGGCTTTAGACTCAGTGATACATTTATTTATTATATAAACACGAAACATTCATTTACTAAGCGTCAGTTTGAGTTCATCTGTGCACTTGAACGCCTGAAGATGCCGAAAGGCGAAACCTGGGTCGTTAGTGACAAAATCTGTGGGAGTGTACATAATTTGAACGATTTAAATTTAATCTTGAGGTATCTTCACGTTCTTTAATATTTATGTAATTTAAGAATACCAGTTTTGTACCCTTTTTAAACATAATAAATAATTATGTTTAAAAAAAATCTAACTGAAGAAATACAGAAGATTTTGTAGAGAAACTTTTCATTTTCTCGTATATTTTTTGATCTCGTTTTACACAGACTAGAGTTTCGTAGCCTCCCTACTGTGGAAGTCAAATGAAAGTTATAATTATGATTTTTATACTTATCAAAGATCAGTTTCCACATAAAAGTGAACATTTAAAGATGTCACACATGGGAGAAGAAGCGGTAACACCTTCATCCAAAAACCATTTTTTTAAAAAATTGTAACATAATTCCTCCATCTTCGTACTCCATTCTTTTGTATAAGGATGACCTGTAACCAATTTTACTATGTCATTAGTTTTCTTAATCGACTCTTATTGTTTCTTTTGATTGCAGTTATTTTGATGACATCAGACAGTTGTGTTAGAGTGACATTTTGAATTTTCAATGAAACCCACTCAATGTAAACTTGTGAAAAAAGGATTTTTGAAATACGAAATTCGTTGAGCATTTGGTAGATACAAAATATATCTGAAATGTTTGAAGAATGTTGAAGGCATTATTTTAATCAGTCAAACGTGTTGCAATAAATCAGTACATTAGATATAAAAACAAATCAAAGATTACTTTATTTTTACAAAAATATTATGATATTACTGAATCAAGATGATGATATTATGATGTTTCTTATAATTTTATAGTGCAAAATTATAAATTTTAATTAGTTTGACAGTCGTTATTTTATATGATAATACATTACAAATATATAATTTGAAGTACACGTTATAAAAATGGCGGCAATGGCTGTTGTCTTCGGCAGACTCTTCACCTTCATTGCTCTCGTGGGCGGCACTCATTCTCTAAGGGGATCGAATGTCTGCTATCGTCAGGTGCTGTGAGTACTTATTTTTTTAGTAATTTTCTCCCAGGAACACTACATCTGATATCTGAGGTTATCTTGCGAGCTCCACGTTTATATTTAAAGTAAATTTGTAAAGGATGAATTGATTCTATTTCTTAACCACTGCTAGATTTATTTTTGATTTTATCCAATCTCGAGTGTGTGAATTCCTAGTGGAGCTTATCTCATCAGAAACTGTTCTGAGAGGACTGCTTGTTATTTGTCATTCAATTGCTCAATCTCTCTTTTGTCAATGAAACTAAGACTGGAACAATGGGGCTACAATTAGTCATTTCAATACCGGTATTAACAAAACTGGTGAAACATGGTGTTTTTTGAATAAGAAATAATACAGTATTTTGATATTGAAAATTAACCAAAATTGAATGTCGAATGTTTAAAAAACGTCACAATTATGTGACGAATATTAATAATAATAAAATTGTTTGCGATAAATTACAATAGTTGTTTGTATCCAGAAGATTCCACAATACATAATTATTAATGAGCCTTTCAATAAAATATTGTTTTAAGACTTATAATTTCAATAAAAATCACTCATTTACGGTTATTATATATTTTTTATTCAATGCTTTGATTTAATCGCATGGTATTGGGATCTCAATTGGCTATAATTTTTTGCTTTATTCAACATTTAATTAGAAATTTCAAACTACCGATATTGATATATTCGTCCAGATTGCGACCCTAGCTACAATACCTCTAGAAGTTAGTTTATCTCTCTCTCTACTGATTTTTATTTTGGATGGGTTATATAAATATGCAATATAACTTTGTCATTCCACTTATTGAAAGAAACGTGGAAAAGTTTAGCCATCAATTTTTTGTTTTATGTTGAAAATAATTTTTCACATAGTAACTGCCAAATCAATAAAAATTTTGACGTTTTATTTGTATAACTATTTCACAGTTACGCAACAGATGTCAGAATCAGCGAACAGATACCTCATGACGAGGAGCTGACACGTTGGTGCTTCAGCATCCCGCCGCAGTGTAATCATTCCAAGATTGTTTACCGCACGGAGTACAGAATGCAGCACATTGAAAAGTACAAGCCAGTTCAAGACTGCTGTATTGGTTATGTAGTCAATTTGAAGGAAGATACCTGCGTTCCATCATGTCGCAAGAAATGCATTAACGGAGTGTGCAATTCTCCTAACTTTTGCAAATGTGACAGTGGATATGACGGACCCCAGTGTGACAAAGGTGAGTCATTCGGGGGTCAGACATCATTTATTGTCTTCAAAACACTCGTACTCGTCTTACGTTTACTGAGCACTGTTCACGTAATTGTACATCTGTAATCCTTTTCTTGAAATTAGAATGCGTCTGTAAGTTCACGGTCTCGGAAATGTTTGAATATTAAAAAATATATCTGATGTGCCGTAGTAAAATACCTTGGTTGAAAAATCAGTGTAACATATATCTGTGAAAAAATATGTTGAATTTATTATTTCAGTTTGTCTGAGCGGATTCTGGGGCGCGGGTTGCAAGAATCAATGTGTCTGCAAGAATGACGCGTCGTGTGATCCACTGGACGGAAGTTGCAAGTGCACCAAGGGCTGGAAGGGAAAGGATTGTTACGAGCCGTGTGATGATGGATTCTATGGACAAAACTGCTCTGGGAAATGCAATTGCCACAATAGTGCGAGGTGCGACCACATCAGCGGAGAGTGCAGGTGCCCGCCTCAATTTGCCGGACTCCTGTAAGTCAATTTTTATTGGCCTACAAACACAAAGTATTCACAGCTACTTGGCAAATTGTCATTCAACACATTGTGGACCTGTGGAATAACAGAGATTTTTATTTGAATTTTAGATAACATTCTTTCCAGGTTCATTTTAATATAAAATATAAAATAACTTAGATTATTCCACGTATTGTGCTACAAACTGTGACACGTGTTTCGCCTCTTTCAGAGGCATCTTCAGACAGACTTACTTTTACTTACTTACTAAAAGTAAGTCTGTTTGAGGATGCCTCTGAAATAGGTGAAACACGTGTTACAGTTTGTAGCCACAATACGTGGAATAATCTAAGTTATTTTGTATTACTTTTTTATGCTTATTTATTTAATAAACTTTCAGATAAAATTAAAAGTTGATGACAGTTCCCACAAAAAATAATTGAAAACGTAATTGCACACAAAAGTCAAATGGAAAAGTTTCACCATTTTTATGTTTGGTTCACTTCAACTCTTAAAGACTCATATATTTATAGAAATAAGCTCCGTTTGGCGAATTAGTAAAGTTAATTTATTCTGATTAATTTGATAAATATGCATTTTATTGTAACATGTCGGAAAATTTCATTTTTTTTTTTATAATACGAAAAAATCCTCCAGTTGGGGCCAACGGGCTTACAGCTAGTAATATAATTATATAGTAATATGTAATAATATAATAATATGTAATATAATAATATAATAATGTAATATATATACGATACAAATACAATTTAATTATTGCATAAACAGAATAGATGGGTCGTCGACGACACTCGCAAAGATCATTCCAGGAAGTGTATGAATGGATGATTCATCGCAAAACGAAAAATATATCTTTCCTTTGCCATTACCCAACATTCCAAATAAAAAAAAAATTCAAATAGTTCGAATAATATTTTAATAGAAATATTATTCGAACTATAGTAGAAAATGACGAGGTCACCTCGACATCGGAGTTCAAAGGGTTAAGTCTGCTTTGCAATGTGAATAATGCAGTGTTTTCCAACATTGGGCAATATTCGTATCCATACGGTCTTGCAAACTTTGTGATCAAAGCCTTATGTTTTCTCTCACATGATTGAAATGGTTTCTTGTACATTCCCCCAGGTTAAAAATGCTCACAATGAGTGAAACTGATCTTCATTGGCGGATCCAGGGGGAGGCCATGGGGGCCATGTCCTCCCCTGAGGAGAATTTACTTTCCATTTTTCTAATTTATTAAAACTTTTTTGTGAAATGGGCTCTTAATTGTTTAATAGGGTAAAATATCAAGGTATTTCAGTTCTACAGGTTTTTAAAAAGTTAAAGGTTGATAGCTATTTCGGCTTACGCCATCGTCAGAACTATGCTTTAAACGTACATTTACTCAGCTATATATACTGTCTAAGAAGAGATACACAATGCATCATATTATTAACTCTAACATACTAATTCAAATTCTAATTACAATATTGCACTTATTAAATGTGATTTTAGTGTTACAAAGAAAGATAAGCAGTCTGGGTTTTTAAAATTGTTTAGTTTACTATGTTTTATAGAATACATACTTAATTATGTATTGGCTATTTTTGTATAGATATATTGTTTTAAATCATCTATTTTTCAATATATTATTTATGGATCATGTTTATTTTCAAATTGAATGACCCCCTCCTGGAACAATTTCTGGATCCGCCACTGCTGATCTTGATCATTGAAGTGATTTTTTGCACCCAACATCACTCTTTTTATACAGTGATGTATAATATTAAAATCATATATAAGAATAATCTTATTGGTGCTTACAATTTTTGCCAGGAGAATTGCTCAAGAATCATTTGCATGTACTGCAGTCTATAGAAAGTCAAGCTAAAAGATTGGAATGGTGAAAGGTCTTTTATGAGTGATCTACACATTCTCCAGGTGCTATGAGCTTTTCGTGTGTCTCAGTTTATTTTAATTATTTCAGTTGTGACCAATGCCTCTGTCAAAATGGAGGGGAATGCAAGGGTCCCGGAGGATCTTGCATATGCGCGAGGGGCTGGGTGGGGCCTGTCTGCACGGAGAAGTGTCCCAAAGGAAGATGGGGAGATAAATGCGTGTCCAGATGCAACTGCGATAACGAGTCGGACTGTGACCTTGTCACCGGAAACTGTATCTGCGCTGCCGGATATATGGGACATAAGGTTAGCAGATTGTTAGATTCTTCAATTTGCTTCATTTTACCGATTCGGTGTCGGTGTAGCATACCAGATATTGGAGAAACAGTCACCACTGCTTCAACACGTTGAGATTGAATACAAATTTGTTTTTAATTTTTTTTTCAGTGTGTAGAGAAATGCCCGCCAAATCGTTACGGTCTAAACTGTTCGGAAACCTGCTTGTGCAAGAACGGAGGCCATTGCAATGGTGGGAATAAAACGTGTACGTGCGAGGCAGGATGGATAGGTGACGCATGTCAAAACAGAGTGTGCTCTGATGCTACTTATGGACAGAAATGCAACAAATCTTGCGAGTGTCATGTAGCTAATACTGAACTGTGAGTTAATACGTATTCCTAATTTTACCTAGTGACAGGTATATTTCAGGATTAAATAAGGGTATCACTAGCTTAGTTTTGTCGTAAAAATTACAGAGGATATACTCACTCACTCTTTGTGCCACATTGTATGTGTTTGTAGAATTGGCAGAGGATATAAATGATGTGTACCCTTACATACCCTAACATACAGCAGTGAAATTGAGCCAAGTTCTACACAATGTGAAACCGAATGCTTCTTAATACATGCAAACACACAGATTTATGGTTTTGAATCTTAGTTCACTCACTCTTTGTGCCACATTGTATGTGTTTGTAGAATTGGCAGAGGATATAAATGATGTGTACCCTTACATACCCTAACATACAGCAGTGAAATTGAGCCAAGTTCTACACAATGTGAAACCGAATGCTTCTTAATACATGCAAACACACAGATTTATGGTTTGAATCTTAGTTAGGATGCCGAGTATGCGAGTTCAATAATAATAAAGTTGCTCATGTAACCCTCGTTACATACATAATTAAAGACCGACAATGAACACGAGCGCGTGGTGAGCCCCAGGTTAGTACAAATCTGCCTGTCTTTTCTTCCAACCAGATAGTTACCCTCTTTTTTCACACAGTTGTCATCCTTGGACCGGAGATTGTGAGTGCCGACCCGGTTGGGATGGACAACTCTGCAGCAAACAATGCCCTCACTTGAAGTATGGTAAAGGCTGCCACAACACTTGTACGTGTTTTAACAACGCTCTGTGCTCCCCGATCAATGGTGTGTGTATTTAAAATAATGTACTATGTAGTTCACTTTTTTCCCCCCCACCATATCCGCTTCCTAGCCTGAGCAAATGGCCACTACATGATTCCTCCGAGATTCTCTGGCCCTCGCCAATCTTCTTGCCTCCTCTCAGCGTCCTGTATCTCTGCCGAGTACATCCTATGGATGGTTCTGGCCAATTCTGTAAATTTATGTAAATTCGTAAATTCCTGACATATTCTGACCGTAAATTCCTGTTTTCGGCCAAAGATTCCCTAGTCAATGATTACTGCGGCCTTATGTCGAATCAGAAAAATGAATGCTGTCTTCAGAGAAGAAACGGCTCCCCACCCCTGTTCTAAAGTATGAACCATTTAATAACATATCATATTAAAGGAGATAAAAAAAGAACTATATAACATCATTCAAAAATTTGCATTTAAATATGAACCATGTGATCTTACTGCACATGCACTATATTTAATACGTGGCTAGCCACGTACTAGTACTGGGTATATGGTCACATGGTTCATATTTTACTTTACGTTGGCTATTTTCGAAGTGAAAATCACTTTTGAAATTACTGTTTTTTCTGTATATGAGACCATTTGGTTTAAAATTTTGCAGTCGGTTATTACATTTTAAATAGATTAAAACACCCGTACCTCGCTTTATGGCCTAGATACGTTCCACGAAACTTGGCCGCAAAGCAAAAAGCTGTATAAGGAATCAATTATTCTAATACAAATTCATAAATACACTTGGGCCTCGTCGTATAACATGGTTTTATATAACACTGTTTTATACAACACGGTTGTATAAATTGTGTCATATTTTTCATACAACACGCTTTATATAACATGGCTTCAATTAAAAAAATAAATAATAATAATTAACATGTTTGATTTGCACGTCATATCGTCGGATATTCATGACATACATGAAATATTGGATATCGTACGTTGAACGAAGAAGAATTAATGGAAATGTTGGATGAACCTACTACAATTAATGACTCAAAAAGCAGTTGCAGCGAAGAAGCTACATGTTTCACATTGAAAACAATAAATGACAGCTTGGAATTGGCTATTAAATTAGAAAAAAAAATATTGAAAAGAATCCTATAATAGAAAGAAGTTTGAAATTTAAGAGGGAATTACAACAAATTTTGGAGCCTTATAAGGAAATACGCAAAGATTTATACGCTAAAAGCAGACAATCGCTTATTACCGAATTTTTGTAGGCTAAAACCACAAGAAATCTAGAGTCCTCCGATGATAATGAAAATTTACAACCGATCTCGAAAAAGAGTAAAACATGTAGAATTCTAAGTGATAGCGATGATGAATGAATGCTATATTATGTTATTAAAATTTCTTTCATATTTATACATATTTATATAAACCATCTTTAATTTTTTTTTTTGGAACGCAATCCCTATTTTTTTATGAACTTCAAACCTTGTATAACACGGACTTGTATTACACAACGTTTTTGTGGAACCATATAACCGTGTTATACGAGGCCTAAGTGTATGTATGTACATAAAACACTCACAGACAAGTCTAAGCCTGGCTAAGTCTGAGCACACACTGAATAATGGTCGTAAACGCTCGCATTAAGATTGCGCTTGCGCAAGATCGACATTGAAAAAAAGTTTTTTTGCCGTTATAGCGAAACATTTTAGGCCGAAATTCGAAAACGTGCCTTAATTGAAGAGGGCCGTTATAGCGAAATGCCGTATAAAGAGCGGCCGTATAGCGAGGTATGGGTGTACTAAAATTAAGCTACAACAAAATGAGAAACCCATCATATTTGATGAAATATTAACACATTTTTATCTGAATCAAAAATCTGAAAGTTGGTATCTAACTTTAGAGATTTGAATAATATTTTACTTTCTTACTGTCATGGTTTTGTGTATGGTGTAATTTATATTTCCTTCTATAAGCCTTCTTTTCCAGGAAAGCATTTTTTTTAAGATATAGATATAAAGATTTTTGAAGATAAAAATATAGATATGTTATCACGGTTGTTCGCTGACAAGTTGCAATCACATATTGTTAATATTTTTATTATGTGATGCATACAAATTCTTTACGTAGTCAGAAAATAGCAGAAGAAGAACCTTCTGTACATGTTTCACAGTTATTGGAAGTTGAAAACTTGATCGGATAAAACGCACATTTCCTGGGCTTTGTAGCAACGCGTGCTATAAAAAAGGCGTCTGATGGAAAGCACGACTATCTTGAAGAAGTGTCAAGAACACGAATATAAATATCTTTTTTACTAAGGACGAGGATAAACATAAACTGTGCCGCAAAAACCTCATTCATACTTTGAGCATCACAAAATGCACTTACACAATATGAAGTAATCAGCAACATATTATTATTAATGACAGTGATCATTTAATGAGATCATGCTAATTTTTGATTGCTGTAATTAACCCTTTCTTGATTAGTGGGAATACGGTTTCCCACTTTAAAAATCCGATTGAAAAGTTTATTACAATATATATTTTTGACAGTTAAAAGGTATGGCCGTATAGCTGTGTGTTTAGAGCAGGGTTTCTCAACGGTGGGCCATGTGGCCCCCCAGGGGGCCACAGAGATTTATTTTTGTTTTGGGGAGCCACAACACAGTTTAGGGGGGCCACGGGCATTTATAAAACGATACAGGGAAGAGCATAATGTCGGACGTTGCGCAGCTATTTTTTGTATATCCGTAAATAAAATAAATTACTGGCATTTTAGATTCGAAAATCTCGGAAGAGTTATAAAAAAAGGTGGGTTTTTGAAATTATAATTTTCATGGGAAGACAAAACAATGGTATGGGGGCCACAGAAAAATAAAGACACTCAAAGGGGGCCACGCTCCCAAAAAGGTTGAGAAACACTGGTTTAGAGCATGTTTTAAAACAATGATTTGCTTTATCGACTGTAAACCATGTTGTCATTCGAAGTTTGTCTGTCAGTTGGCGCGTGTTTCGTGAATTATTCGCAAAAAAAAGTGTTTTCGTCTAATATTTATTCAGTTTCTAACTAAATAAGGTTTATAACAATTGATTTGTGTTTTAAATTCATCATTCTTCACTAATCAATTGTTAATAACAGCTGATTCATTCTTCCATTCATGGTATGCAATATTTTAGTAAGTGGGAAACATGCTTCCCACAAAGTTAAATCCAGGTTTTTTTTTTATCAATGTTTTCTTTGGTAGATGTCCAACAATTAGAATTTTAGCAACCTCAAACATATGGAAAAAGCACTGGAGTATTTATTTTTGCTTCCTGATGAGGATGAACTGTCTGATGTTGAAGCTGATGATGACGCTCAAGAGGAATTGACATCGCTCGACAATTCAACAAGGCTTCAATCAATGGTTGCCCCTAATATACACGAGAATTAATTAAAATTTACCTATTTATTGTTATTGTATGTTTTCTTTTGTTTTTAAATTGCATTTTTTTTTTACTTACCAGGTATCTATCCGTGGGAAGTATATATCCCACTTAGTTTTCTACCAGTTATAGCAAATTAAAAAAAAATTACAAACATTTTAAAATAGTAAAGTAAAAATAATATATAGAGATGAAAATCCAAAAAAAATAAATTTTACCACGAAAGGGTTAACATAATCGTAATCGAATACTGATAAGTGTATTACTCAATAATGAAATCAGTCACTGTAGAACAGATATTTTTGAAAAACGACCATACAATAGTGGAAGCGGATAATGTCCATTTGGTGCTGAAGCATTACTTCCAGCCCCCAGTGTACTCTCCAAGTGATTATACATGATGCATGCAAATGGCTCGCCAGCAACAGCCGTAGAATATTGAAAATATTCACTTTGATTTGCTTAACACACTCAATGCGGACTTTAGTGAAGTATGCATTGTAGCATGCTAGTTTTGTAATATTAATAATAATAATAATCTCCTTCGCAAATATCAGGACTGCTTACAGGTCTCCGGATAATTTATGGTACGATTTTTGTAAATAAATTAATTGTATGTTAGCTTTTTGATTTATATAATATTTTATACATAAATACATAGCAAACAATAAATACATTTATCAATATTAAAAAATAGCATACAATTACTTTCATTTACGTGAGTAAAATTACACCTTTTGTAAACATATATGTAAATTGAATATAACATAATAGTAAAAAATAGTTTAAAAAATAACTTGCACTAAGCAATTAAACAATATAGTATTAAACAATATTTAGCATTTGTTGGTGAAATAACCGAAAGCATGGATCCAGGTTCATTTGTATATTCCGGACAAAAAAAGAGAGGCTTTTCTCTCCTTTTTTCATTTCAACAATATTTGCACCGTCTTCTTTTGGTTTTTCTATCTGGGTATGTTTTGCAGAAAATAGTAAGATGGACTCTTTTAATTTTTTGTTTTGGAGGCGGGCCTACTAATTTTTCAATAGCCTGTATATAATGATATTTTAGTTGAATTTTGAAAGTTGTACATTTTATAAGAATTTAGTATCATTGTTTGAAATAAATGAATCCCTATTTTTTATAACATCTTCATGTTTTTTTTCTACATGGGAAGTATTTGACCATCGTAGCCACTTCAGCCATGAAATTTCTGACAAAATCGTCTGAACGTCTCAGCGCTCTTTCCATTTAGTTGCACATATTCTTTCTGGGGTATATTTTACCACGGACTCACTTCTTTAAAAAAAATATTTGTAGCTTTACTCAAAGAATCTTAAAGAATGTAAAAAGAAGAACAGTAAATAATGCAAATTAAAATTTGAAACTTATGTAGTAAACGTATTCTAAGCGAAAGTGTAAGCCAACCTCTATGTGAAAAAACAAGATGAAAAAACACGACTTCTGCAGGCTGGCACTACCCATTCGATATTATTATTATTTTTTTATTGCAAAACAATGAAATAATAATAATATCACTCCAAAGCGAATTGTGTCCCTGCTTGAGGAAATCTACCGACACGCTAGGCGTGTCGTTAGCACCCAACGAGTTAACAGACTTGTGCAGCATAAATTGCTCAAATATGATATTTGTACATTGCATAAAGACTTTTTGCCACACATTTGTTGAGCTGCTCACTTTTAGTTTTACTTGCTGATAACCTCCCCTCTAAGAGGAAAAGTTAGACAGAACATCAACTCAAGATGACTCGTAACATGTCCTTTCAATGACAACTATTTTTTATTTACTCCTAAGGCATTACAGTAGAACCCTGATCTACCGTTCTCGCATTGTTCGTTTATTTTTCATAGTCCCGGCCAAACACCCATAAGAACAATGTAAAAAAATCCCGCATTAATCATTCCCCGATTTACCATTTTCCTCGATCTATCGTTTAAATATTTTGGTCCTGTCACGAATATTATCCCGATTGACCGTTTTCGTTGAATATTTTTCATAAATCGTTTTGACTCGCATTTCGTTTCGCGTTTTTTTCGGTGGAACCCCGATCTACCGTTTTCACTATCTTTTTTTTTGCATGGATCGTTTATTTTTTACTGAACCAAGACCCCATCATAACAATATTTAACAATTCCACATTTATCATTCCCTGATTCCCTGATTTCTTCAATCTATTATCTAAATATTATCGTCCCGTCCCAATTATTATCCCGATTGACCGTTTTTGTAGAATATTTTTTTTCGCTCAAATAGTTTTACATCGCATTTAGTTACATAAATAAATAAGTTTATTGAAAATTAAACATTTTTTGAATTATTATTTGAAGATTTCCCGCATTATCGGTTTCCCGTATTATTCATCCTTATCCCGTCCCTTGAAAATCCCGTGATTATCCCGTCCCTTGAAAAACGTAGAATCGAGGTTCCACTATAAATTATTTATTATATATACAATCCTTTATTGATAACAGGTTCATGCATTTGCGCATCAGGCTACAAGGGCGAGAGATGCGAATTGGATTGTCCGCCCGGCAGGTATGGAGTGGACTGTTCTCAGGAGTGCAATTGTCATAACGGTGCTACGTGTTCTACTAAATCTGGACAATGCAACTGTACTGAAGGGTGTGTTATTTTGTTACTGTGTCTTGTGTCACTTAAGGGTGTGCGTAATTAGGTAAACATTTTTAATTGGCTTAACCTTTCAAGCAAATATACCTGAAATAGATTTTGAATAGCGACTCATTAATAGTCAATGAATAGCAGAGCGAGCTGCAGATGAATAGATAAATAAAAATAAACATTGTTTTTTTGTAAAACAATTTTGGTGAAATTCTAGTTGAATATTTTTGAAATCAGTGGCTGTCAAGTTTTTTATATAATTTTGTTACTCACAGACCGGCGCTTGAAGGGCTTAGTAAAGATAGTGTATTCCTTCTAACCCAGTATCTATAGCACGGGTTCCCAACCTATGGGTTGCGACCCCCAAGGGGGTCGCGACGGGTTTTCTGGGGGCCGCCAACTTTTTTCGATTTTGGATTTGAACAACAAAGCTAAAACTAGAGTTACCTTATTGAAACTAAAATTACCTTATTAAAAAAAAAATCCCTTTTCAATTGAATTGGGGCCGAGAGTCACATGGCTTTTATAAAAAGAGGTCGCCACCCGAAAACGGTTGGGAACCTATGATCTACAGCTTAGATCAGGCGTGGGGAACCTGCGGCCTTTTGGTTACTCTGGTGCGGCCTGGCCTTCTGACTAATTCTGTAATTCTGAAAATTTTTGTAAATTCGTAAATTCCTGAGATTTTGGATTTGAAAATTCCTGGAATAGGTGCCACGCTGCTAATTTAGGCAAATTTGTAAATTCCTGAGATTTTCGATGTCATAATCTTTGGAGGACTGGGCTTTAGAAATTGGCATGAAATTGTTTCTTGCCAAAGATTCTCTAGTCAATGTTTACCGCGGCCTTATGTCGAATCATAAAAATGAGTGCGGCCTTTAGAGAAGAAAAGGTTCCCCACCCCTGGCTTAGATAAATTAAGTTTAAACATAGTTCTGACCAATCCCTCTAAGACAAGAGGTTAGCTGCGCGGAAATTTCAAAGGCTGCGCGGGCCAATCAAATATTAATTGAACAGCTGTCTTGGAATGCGCGCGAACTCGGAATGAGTGCGGGAGGAGCTTTCAAACTGCTGCCCGGCAGCTTCAAGGGACCGTTGGTTCTGACGATGGCATGAATCCGAATTAGTATAATTCTCGTGGAACTTAATACTCTTCCACCTTAATACCTTTTGACCTTAATACAATTGTTATATTTTGAAATATTTCAGTTGGATTGGACAAAACTGCGACAGGCCCTGCGATGGGAAATCATACGGTCTCGGATGCGCAAAGCAGTGTAACTGTTTGAATGGAGGTGTCTGCAATCATATCACTGGTATTTATTTTTATTGTATTACTTTACTGGTTTAAGATCAGTTGTCCAACCCTTAAGCCTCATTTAGACAAGAGTACACTGCCGAGAGAGTGAACTAGGCTGAAGACAAAACAATCTGAATGTGGCACACCAATCTATCTTTTGCATAAATCTATTCTTTTCCTTAGCCGAGATGATTGATACCTTTACCATCTGTACCCTTACTTACGATTTAGGCATGCCCAAACAGGTGTTTGACGATTTTTTTTTCATTTCACAACAACTATTCATATCAGAATGATGATGAATAGAGCAAAATGCAAGTAAAAGTGAACTGGATCACTAAAAAAACTTGTTTGATCAATATTGTTCCTCAGTCGTATAATCCGTCGATCTAAAAAATAAATTATTCAGAGAGGATAAACATAGAGCAGCAGTTCTTTACCTTTTTGAAGCCATCATTTCTTTTACTACAATAAAATTATTCCATGTATTTCATACAATAAATTTCTTGAAATAAGGGCCAACTTATATGAAACTGATTTAAGTGCAAAAGAAATATAGGGTATATGGTAATGCACTCATTTTGCAATATTGTGTACCATATATTCACCCCCACAATTTATACCTGTTAACAGGGGCTTTAATGCTAAGCGTGGTCGCAGGTTCATTAGATAATGAGACAAATAGTAACGATGAAAACCAGATTTTTAAAATGAATCAAATTTTAGACTTACGGTATTGTTACTTACTATTAAACTTATTATACTTATTAGACTATTTGGTTATGCTTGTACAGCTTATAATACTTTGAGGTGTGATGCCCATCTATGTACACCCTCCAGTACAATGTTGAGTATTGCTCACTGCTAGAGTTGCTCGTAATGTGTACAAGGATGATTATCCTGGCAATATAGAGATTCAGAAGTTGAATCGTAATTTTTTTGATTTAAAGGGAAATGCGCATGCGCAGCTGGCATTACAGGTGATAATTGCGAAGATACCAGGTATGAATCGCGCAACCCATACGATTTGTTTGAGAATTTTTAGGTTACTTGGGCAGTGCCTTCCCATAATTCTAATAAGAATCAATAAGTTCGCACCGGCCTAGCTATATGTATATTGTTCAATAATGATCTCCACTAAATATTATCGTTATGATATAATTAGTATCCAATTTAGTATGTGAAACTATTAAATAAAATGAATGATTGTTTCGCATAGATATCGTGTTTATTTAATTACATGTTAATAATTTTTCAGTTAAAAAATCCCAAATTACTACGGATTTTTTTCCGATTGCAGATTTAGGTATGGCATTCTTCCAGCATACAGTTTCATTAACGAATTTAAACTTAAACGCTTAAATTATTTTTTTTACAATATTTCAATAGAGAATATGAGGTTGGATAGTTCATTAAATAAACCAACGTCATTATTGGGATTTTAATCAATTGATATTAATCACGAAATTTATTTGTGCACACTGGTTCGTCACTCAATCTTTCCATACGATTTCTCAAATCATATCAGAAATCAAAAATCAGTAAGTCAAACTAGGGTAGCACAATTCACTTCATTATTTTTTTTATATTGTTATTGATTAAATCATCATTTACTTGGTATATTGCCATTATTATATGATAAAAGACGTAGCATGTATTTCATAATATCACAATAGGCGTCAAAATCTTATATAATATTATATGAATTCCGCTTGTTACCGTCGTTTATGTAATTTATAATTTACGTTCTATATAACTGTGATACTTAATAGTGGGAAGTTAAATTTTATTGGTTTTTACCCCACACATCGCATTTCTTGCAATTCGCTATATTTCTTACAATCATTACTTACTTTGCATATATGGCCCTTCCGATGTATCGTAAATTGTAAATTAATAACACCAACGAATCACAGAATATCCATATGAGAAATCTTTCAAACAAACATGTTACATTTAACGAAAAATAAGTTCATAAATTGGAATTTAGAGTTGATCTACGTATAACCGCCATACAATTTGTTAGTTAAGGCAGGGATTCAACGGCCCGCTCATAATTTGCTGATTTTCTACAGCACTGCTTGGAACTTAAGACTGCTATGACACTACACTACTAATAAATATATTGCCAGATTAAAAGTGTTATTTAACTTACACTTCAAGTTGTTATTTTATTATCAAGAAGGCTTGGGCGTATAATACATTAAAATTGATAACTTTATTTCACTGGTTGTGAAACAAAGAGTGACACGAGTTTCGCCCTTTTGAGGAGAATCTTCAAACTTATCTAACTGATCACATCTCATTAAGCAAAGTAGAATAAAAAAGATATCAATGCTATTTTAATATTATAAACTAGCAATTTTATACACCATGTGTCATTTTTCAACATTTTTCCATTTATTTGATAAAAGGATAATTAAGAAACTTGTAATGTGGCAAAAATAGGGAAACATGGAGGTGCCGCGTGGCGGCCATATGCTCCACATTGGGAGCAAATATGGTCAAAGAAGAAGAAGAATGTGGCAAAAAAATTTAAATTTCAATCTTAACGCTCTTCCCTTAAAAACAGATGCAGATAAAGTAGGTTATAATGGTTTATTGATACTCTTTTTCAGTGCTTAATAAAACTAATTTCTTACCCCCGGGTTGTAGTCGAGGGTATACAGGGACATGCCAAATACCCAAAGTGTCATTTTTATATAAATAGGATATATTCTCTGGTCACACCAATATACTCTGTTATGTTGAAACAATGAGAGTTTCATCCATTTTATTGAAGAGAATCAAATTGAAATGCTGATTGTTATATTTGAAAAATTTCAGGAGCCTGCGTATGCGATCCCGGTTGGATCGGTCTGACGTGTGACGTTCCATGTCCAGAGGGAAATTGGGGTACCGAATGCCGCCAACGATGCATTTGCAGTGAACATGGCACATGCCGAGGAAGCGACGGCTACTGTGAATGCAATCCTGGCTTTGAGGGTACACACTGCAATGAAAGTGAGTTATGAATTCAATAACTTTTTAGTTAATTTAGTATGCCTTAGAGTAGTGTTCTTCAACCTATGATCTATGGACCGGCACCGGTTTACGAGAGCTTATTACCGGTCCGCGAAGACTTTTATGTTTTGAAAATTTTTCGACTTGCCTAAACTGCCTTCTGATATCTGTAAAGTGTCAATTATCTCACGTAACTTCGATTTAAGATCGGTCAAAACTATCTTGTGGACTTTTTATGTTTTCTGGAACAACTGCCGAATATGGGCGACCAGATCGTTCAGCTTAGAAATCATGAAATGACCGTTCAGAAATCAGCAAACCACTTCTCTACCATTTGTCTCGATTGAACAGAGTCCGAATAACACTTGTCAAGCCATTGCTTTGCTTGAATGGTATTTTTCCCATTAAAAAGCAATGATTTATCAACACACGAAATTCTGATTTTTCAATTGTTTTGAAAATTACAAAAGTAGCGTCACTAAAACCACTGTACTGTAACTTGTGAACTAAACCTCAATTGTTATGAAATATTGACACATATTATTTGGTACTTTCTAAAAATCATATGAATTTGTCAATAGTGGCATGATCTATATGTCATGCTCAGACTTATTGAGTGATGTTGGTTGATGCCGGTCCGCGAGATATTTTTCCAATTTTTACTGGTCTGCCGATGTAAAAAGGTTGAAGAACACTGTCCTAGAGTGTTTATCAAGCAATCGAATATACAGTAAGGTAAATGTACCAGTAGTTGACCTTTTAAGGGCAAAAATTCAACAAAAATAACGTTTAGCATTGAGCCGAATGATGGCAAAGTAAGGGTATTCATTCATAATGGCTCAAATGTCTTAAATAGTATGATAAGACAAAAATTAAGAAAGGGTCTGTTTCAAAAGAATTGTGTTCAATTTTTAAGAACTATGTTTCAGTGTCAGTAGTTGACCATCTGAAAAATTGAATGTTCCAGTAGTTGACCATTTTTTTTTCCAGTAGTTGACCAGTTACTTCATCAAAGTAAAAATAGAAAAATGTATTTATTTTAGCAGCTTAGTACATACATAGTATATTATAGGCTCAGTAACTTCCACCACATATAAGACAAGTGATTTTTCTCACACAAAAAATTTAGATATTCCAAATAAAGTCCAATTCCGGAACTGAAAAAACCTTAGGAGTTTTGCTTACTTGCGTCGGGTCATTTATGTGGGAAACTACCTCCATCCATTCATAGCTAGGTACATGAGGTAACTCTGGCCATTTCCATAGGCTACCAAACTTTTGCATCAATGAAATAGTAGCTGCTGCTTTAGAAATATGAACGATTTTTCCCGGAAAGTATTTTCCTTCATATAAGAATACTACATGTTCATTAATGGCTTTAATAACAAGCAGCCAACGAGTTTAAGGCGCAATGCTTTCGTCGATAGACTCGTGCCATTCACTTTCCGTTGAGTCTGAAATCTCAACACTGAAGTAAGAAGACTCTGAAGAAAACGCATTTTCTTCTGTACTGCTTTCAATTTCCCCTTTGCTCGCCCATTCAATTCTTTTTTGTTTGCCTCTCTGCAGCACGTCCTTTTTTCAAACGTTCCATTTCTTCTTTTTTCCTCTTTTCGTGTAGGAGATACTCCCGGCACAGTTTGCCGAAAACAATGGTGGGTTTTTTTTCCTCTTTCGCCCTTTTATTGGATTTTTTCCTCCATTACCGGGCAAGAAAAAATGTCTCTTGAATGGACTAGCCAAGGGTTCACTAGTAATTGGAAACGACATATCATCATTAGTCATAAACTAGCCACAAGTGCACTGGCGATTGGAGACGAAATATTTTCTCAAATCGTTGGACTAACCACAGGTGTACTGGTGATTGGAGATGAAGCAGCATAACAATTCGTAGCATTCCACGTGGTCAAAGACATCATATCATCGGTTACCTCTTCTTACAATGCCTCATCGATGGATCTATCCGGTTCAGGAAAAGTGATACTTTCAAACTCATTTTTTACTTTTCGTCACAATGCGAACAATGACTTGTCATCTTGATTAGGGTCATTTTTTTGTGAAATGAATCAAGTTTTTCCTGATCAATGTTTTCATTCAGGAACTGCAGTCCTTTCTCTAAATACCGCTTGCGTTCCTGTGATGTAACCGTTGGGGGCATATTTTCAGATTCTCCTGGTACCATCACTGCTTGAGGGTTCCATGGACAAAGTCCACATTTTCGGAAACCATTTACCAGAACAGATTCTGTCACAACTTTGTTAATCACATCTTTAAGGAGTTAATAAACAAAAATACCAGTAGTTGACCATATGGTGTTCCATTAGTTGACCCTATGTCATCTATTGGATAGCACAGTCCTGCACACTTCTAATTCATAAATAATCATCATTCCACACTTATTAATGACAAAATTGTTAAAAAATTGGTGATATATTTTTTTATTAATTTATCCAGTAGTTGACACCCCCGTCAACTACTGAAAAAGCATGAAAAAATGTTTGAGTAGTTGACCCCCCTCCAAAATCGCTTTCCTGTAAATATAACCTAAAAATTAAAAATGATCTCAATACTTCAATATTATGGCTGCCCGCAATGCATAAACTTAATATTATAAAGTCAAAAACTTTGAATTGCCATATGATTATATGCACTCATGTCCTTAACAATTTCCTTAAGAAATGTCAAATAAAACACTTACCTCACTAGGTGTTGTTTTCAAATGGCTGCCATTACACTTAAATGACATATATGGTGATGGGTTAGTTTCTCAATCTGACCACAAATGGCTTGACTTGTCTGAACTTCACAATTTAGAGCAATTCCGCGTCTGCATTTCTTATTTTAGGCAATTTTATTGCCAAAAGGTCAACTACTGGTACATGGTCAGCCACTGGTACGTTTACCTTAAGATTAGTTTTATATTATAAATTAACTTCTACAATGTTACCGCCGAATCTATCGAGAATAAACAGTAGTTTCCCCCTAATTGGAACACTCCGAGACAAAGGTATATTGTTCCAATTAACCGTCAGCCCTAATAAAAGGAATTTCACATAAAATTCTACAATAAATATATATAAACGGCCGTGCATAATTTACAATATCCAAATGGTCATAGTCAGAGTATTTTATGTTTAATAAGAAAGTTACGATAAATAATTTGAAACAAAAGAAAAATTACTTTCAATTCATTCCACACTGTCTGCTGGTTTACCATGTTGAACAATAGCTTAACAGAAAATTTTGAGGTTATTTTAGATAACAGTTTATGCATAGCATGAAGATCCCACATCAGCAGTGGCTTTCTCAAATTTACAAGTTTCCAAACACTAATAGAGCCAGGTCTTTAACGCTCCAACAGATTGACGAAGAACATAATGCTTCTTGTATTAGCTAACTACATACTTTTTCAGGCTGGTAAAGCAAAGTGTAATAATTGTGACGTCAGCGGCATAGCCATCTCATAGCAGAGTCATGCAATGCATGAGGGCCCAGTGAAAAAGGGGGCCCAAATTTCTACACACAATCAAGCACTTTCATTCGAAATTCTAAATTATCTAAATTAAAACCCTCAATTCTTTTTTTACCCAGTCTTGAAATAGCACTATCCACTAAAAAGAACAAATACTTTATTTTTACACAAATTATTTGCTCTACTACGATTACCAGAAACAAAAAACACAGAAGCTGATAAAAAAATCCTAATAATAAGAAATTCAACACAAGACAGTCAAAACAAACAAAAGGTTTCATTAGATTTTAACACATAAGATGTGTTAAGAAACTTTTAGCAATGAAAGCGATTTATGTTCAGCTGGTACGAATTCGACTGGTACGGATGTTTCTCATGTACTGACAAAATATTTTAGCCAATTTATTTTGGGTAAAAGAATAAATTTAAAAATACCATTTATCTCAAATAAAAAATATTTAAAAAATCATTTAAAATAACCAATTTATCTGGTTTGGTTAAAAAGTACGTTTTTATTTTATTGGCTGCAAATTTTTAAAAACAAATATGTCATACGGTAGACATTTTGATTACCATTTGGTTCATCAAAGAAATTAAAACTTTTTTTTTTTCTGTAAAATTCACAATTGTTACACAAGAGTGCAAACAATAACCGTAAAAATATGTCCATGAAAATGTCAATCTTATACATTATTTTGTTTCAGTTTGTTCTCAGGGTTTCTTTGGTAAGCATTGCGCAGAAACATGCCGATGCCCATCAAACCAGTACAGCTGCCACAATGTGGAGGGCTGTATCTGTCGTGAGGGATTCGAAGGGGAGTCATGCGGTATGAGACTCAGCGGTAATCCCAATGAAAAGGACAGTGGAAGTGAGTAAATTTATCTAACAGTTGTGTCAGTCAACGCTAACCTTTCAAACCCAAGTCCCATAAAAAACAAGATATTAGACAAAGAAGGCAATAAACTGTATATCCCACGCAAGAATAGCGTTACATCAGGGTCAGCTTGTGGTGTGTGCAAATTGTGCGGCGCACACAAGCATGCTGACAGCAGATATCCAGTCGGCAGCAGTGTGCTGATGTGTGTGCGCCCAATGTGAGTTTTGTATGAAAAATTAGAGTTCATCTAGATCAGCCATACTCAACCTTTTTTTCCTCCAGGCCGCATTCCAATATTTGCTTCTCTACGTGGGCCGCAACATATTTATGGTATACTCCTTTATTTTTTTTTAGCTCACCAAGGAATTTGAAATCCTCGATTTGGTATACTTTTTCCACAGATATCTCCGAAACTCCTTTTTTTTTCTTAGCTCATCGAGGAATTTGAAATCCATGATTTGGTAAGAGCTTACTGGGCAGCATGCAGGAGGCCGCAGGTTGAGTATGGCTGGTCTAGATGTAACTACCGGTAGCCACAGCAAAATGCTGCCCATGTTGAATTTAAGAAATAGATAATTTTAGTACTGGTTATATTTATTGTATTTCATTATGTTTCAGTTTTTAGAAGCTCACTCAAAATAAAATGATTTCTCTTAAACTTTATAGCAATCAAAAAAGGTTTTGTGATTATGCTCTTCTTTGGGTCAGTTATGCTTATGGCCATAGCTGTCGGGATCAGCTTCTTTCTCTGTCTGCGTGTGAGGTACCTCAAAACGAAGATTGTAAACGTGCAGTACGCTGTCGATTCCCAATCACAACCAGGTTTGTTAAAAATTTTAAATATTTTATCATTTCAAAACATTCTGACATCATTCTTCTTTCAACTTAGTTTTTTTTTTACTGTTACTCTGCACTGCTAATCACAGTTGAAGCATGTAAAGTTAAGGTAATGTCATGCATCATTCACGCTTGCGTGAAATACAGTGGCGGTTCCTCACCTAAAATCTTGGGTGGGCTAGAGAAAAGCATATTTCTACTTCACCTTATACATTAATCTACAAGCAAATCAACAAATACTACGATACTACTGCAATGCATAAATTATTATATAATAAAATCAATGCTAATGTAACTAAGAAATAATAGAATAATAACACGGAATCCTTTAATTCGTCTCTTTCAAAGTGAAATAACAAGTACCTACTAAAAGCAATACAGAACTGTCACACTGAAAGTCAATACCTGTCACTTTCATACAATACAACGATATTGGTTTTGTGTTTCAATGCATAAGTATGTGTAATGGGCTGAACTGATTCAGCCCATTACACATACTTATGCAACTTATGCAATCAATCAACAGAAGTTTGACAGATTGAAACACAATCCTTTGAGTTTGATGACGTTTCCGTACATACAAATATAAAAAAAATCTAATCGTGCTTGATTGCGCCCCAGTGTAAAGAAAAATTTCATGATATTGTCTGTGGTTACGGTCTAATCACATTATAGCCCCTGAGTGGTGTTGCCAGAGTGACGTTGCCTTTTCCCTGTGAAGTATTTATAGGGTTATTGTGCCGGCTCAGTTTAAAATTGTAATACAAAACACAATCGGGAATATGATTGTAGGTAGACGTAACATTGTCTTATATTGACAGAGGATAATTAAAACAAAGATATTAAGTATATTCATTTGGGAAAGGTTAGTTACGCTTATAAATGTATTTATTTTGTTCAGCGGCCGAATTGCTGTTCATTTTTATTCAGCCATCTAAAGTTTTGGGTGAAAAATGCAGGTCGGGCTTAGCCCACCTAGCCCAGTACCTAGAACCGCCACTGGTGAAATACCCTATTCATATTTTATGTTTACCTGTTGAACTTATGTTGTGTCAAATCGACAGGTCTGAGAAATAGGGCAATGTTTATTAAAATGGTAACATTTCGAATGCAAACTATTTCTGATAGCCTTTAGTTGATTAGTCTGTAAAAACCCTACGCAGTCATTCCAGGTTGGCGCACACTCTAATACTACAATTTAAAGAATATATTTTTAAATTGGAATAACCCTAACTGACTATAATAAATTAAAAAATGAACATTTATATAATTTGAGTAGAAATAAAATATTGTCTATTAACATGACAAGAAATTGAAGTAAATGGAGTATATAATATAAGAATTAGTGGTTGAGAACGACGTAAAAAGCTAGAAAATTTATGAAAAAAATAATAACTTTATAAGCGACTGATTATTTATTCCATTCTGCTTATTTTCTTAATTTGAACAAAAAATTTAATGAGTTTAATCATATCTTATGTTTTCTTGAATACACTTATGAGTAAAAACTAATTTATAAATTATCAAATGATAATATTTTTACTATGAAAATCAAAACGAAAAAAAAAATACTATTTTTTATATCAAATATATCAAATTGTGCCGCACATTTGTTAGCCCGCACAGCTTACATCTTGTCTTAGGGGGAACATTGTACGTAAGCCTTCCCTAATAAAGATGCCGCTTGATTTGAATTAGGATTCTAGAAGCCGGGTCTCATCAGTCTCTACTAGGGCTTCCAATTAACCGGACATATAAACTAACTGGTTTTCGGCTTTTTTTTACAAAATAAACCGGTTAACCGGCTTAAACCGAAATCTTTTGTTTACATACATGTATATATATCAGTCATTGCTGAAAAATGCAAAAATCATACAAACTATTTTTGCTTCTTCTATAGGTAAAAATAAAAATAGCAATGGTTAACAGCTTAACGACCGCGCGTTTTTTTATAGAATTTCACCTGGCGGCCGGGCAATTTTGCGAAAAATTCGCAAAAATTGTAATTTTACTAAATTCACTATAATTTGTAAATCAATTGAGATATCTTTACCAAATTTAATTTTCTAGCTTCCAGATACTTTGCCGCATAAATCAATGCCATTTGAGCAGTGGTTATTCATCTGTATATTGCATACTTATGTTGTGTACTGAAAAAACCTAAATGTACTAAAAGATCTTCTTTTAAAATATGCAAAACCTACTTTTTATGTATGTAACATAAATGAATATATTTCAAAGGAATATTTTTTAAATTTGAATCATTCAAATTATGTACACTCCCACAGATTTTGTCACTAACGACCCGGGTTTCGCCTTTCGGCATCTTCAGGCGTTCAAGCGCACGGATGAACTTGAACTGACGCTTAGTAAATGGATGTTTCGTGTTTATATATTAAATAAATGTATCACTGAGTCTAAAGCCATCGCTGGCGAAAAGGGTAAGCTCATGGGAATTCCCAAAGATTTGAGTAGTGAGTGGTTTTTAGAATTATATTTATTTGTTTGTCGGCAAAGGTTTTATGATATTATTTATGATATTATTTATATAGGGTATAGAATTTCGGCAAATTTAATATTGAAATTCCACCAAGCACCTTCAGTCGAAATCTTAAATTATATGAATATTTTTTAATTTATTTCGTAAACATAAGTTGAGAACCCCTGTCACTAAGTTTGAATAGGTCATAATATTATCAACCACTCGTTTAAAAATTCAAAAATCGTTTTCGGCCGTCATAAAAATCCAACATCGCACGCCCAAGCAATAAATCACTAAGCAATTCGTAACTCTAAGGGCCCCGCCCCAAAAATACATCTGGACGACAGGATACCCTGCTAATATTACGTATGTATATCGTCGCTAATCGGGGAAACAAACCAGACATGATTTATAAATCAAATATTTAAACAGAACGTAAAATATTATCATGAAAAATCACATACGAAAAAAAAAAGTCTACCATCTAGGGGTGTTTTTTCACGAAATAGTTTTGCATAAAGATAATTTATTTTTTGTCAAATAATGCGTCAATATGTATACTACCATCTCTCGTTAACATTCGAAATCAAACTCGATCCTAACCAAGTGTTTTTTCAATATAATGGAATGTATGACGTAGGACGCGTATATGCGTTCACGGTCCGCAACTGTTGGATTTCAAAGACTTAAATACGCGTCCACGGTCGTTAAGCTGATAATAATAAAATTACAATTTTTTTATTTATTTACAAAATATTTTCACATGAAACGTATAAAAAATCTTATTAACCAGTTAACAGCTAGAAAAAAATAACGTTTTTTGTCCTGTAAGCTAGAAATTTTCTGAAAACTAATAAAGGAAAACTTAATATTCATTTTGTGAGTCCTTAAGAGATGTCGGACCCCTTTTCAATGATGCAAACTCTAAAAAATATTTATTGACGTCGTAATAATGACAACACACTGGTGGGTAGCGTGTGTGGTTAGTAGGTATGCGACACACCGTGGGTCGTTAGCTTTAGAGTGGTTAACTCTTCCGTACCCATGCAGTAACAACAGTGGATCTCGGCCTTTACACCTTTAAAATACCCGTGTTATAGGTCTCAAAAAAATATGTTTTTTTTTCTATTTGTAAATAAAATAGTTTTACATATGAATAATTTTTTTAAAAAGTATACATTCAACGTCTTCTTTGTATAGTCTCGTCGACTTTCTCATTGAAAAATATAGAATTATCGAGCATGAGATAGACATATATAAATATCAATATGTAAGAGTAACCAACACTTTCGTTTTGCCGAGCGAAACAATTAGATGAATTCCACGAGTAAGACAGAGAACGCAGAAAAAACAATATGCGATTGTGATTGAACAATGTTATATTATACCTTGATGTTTATGAGCTCAGACGCGCCATAACATTCTAGAGTCTAGACGTGAGTGTTTCCGTAGCCGCATTCCAAGACTTGTTTTGCGTTAACTAACTTCGCAAAATTTACTTAATTAATTTATTGGCTTTGCATTTACTTGGTAGAACTCCATTATAATAGAGTAAAAACAGCAACATATTTAGTTCTACAGTTTTTTTTTATATTTATGAGTTGATAGCTATTTCGGCTTTCGCCATCGTCAGAACTATGATTAAACTTACATTTTTCTCAGCTATATATACTGGCTCCGAAGAGATACACAATGCATCATGTTATTCACTCTAACATCCTTATTCAAATTACAATTATAATATGACACTTATTAAATACGACTCTAGTGTTTCGAAACACTAAAGCCATAGTCAATAAATTAAACTGATATATATATATATATATATTACCATGTCCGCTCCCAATGTGGAGCATATGGACTCCTAATGGAGTTTATCTCAACAGAAGTGCTTCTACGAGAACTGCTTGTTACTCAGTTGCTCAACCTCTCTTTATGCAAAGAGAGTTGGAATAGATGGATAGGGCTAGGACAGGACTAGTGGTAAGCTAATCGCTTTCGGTATGCCCCGTTCATAAGATAGGATTAGTGGGAGGGGGGAATTCAAGACATCACATACATCCATGCCTTCGAACAGAAATTCATAAATCGATTGAAAAAACAATTTATAAAACTTTCCGTACTGGGATTCGAACCCATGCTCTACGTAATCGAAGCCAACAACGTTGACCACTCGACCACACAAGCGACAAAATTATTAATTACATAACATTAAATTTATTAACTATGGCTTTAGTGTTTCGAAACAAAAATATGTTGAACGATTTTTTCACTCAATATTATGTGACTGTGTTTATTTGATAGAGGTGTGTACAAACTCACTGATGGTACCGATATTTTTTTTCTTTTTTCAATCGGTGTCATTTACGGTCCGTTCGGTCCGTATAGTAAATTAATTTACGTATAAACCGCCGAATTTTAGGTTTTTCGTAATAATTTTAAATATGTTTGTCAAAAAGATTTATTTTCTTTGCAAGTTTTCAAACACATATAATGTATCAAAAATGTTTATTATATTTTTTAATATAGTAAATTGTTTTACTTAGATAACGTATTTACGCGTGTGATTGATTATTTCCTTATCCCTTCTACCAACCGCTTGCCGCCCGGCAAGGATTATTAGTTGCGTGACGCTTTGGGTATGACTGTATCGTTTCAAGCGTGATCGAGACAAGTCCCGTCTACTAGCTGTTGCACAGAATTTTGATTCTTGCTGCTTTCGACAATTATGCATGATTTGTATAAGTTTTTCAGGTTCTAGCCACAAATTATGACACAAAACAAGAACTATACACTATGTTGAACCATATGGCATTTTTTGAAATTGTCATTTTGCTTTAGAAATGCGTTTATATGACAAATTCTACACGGTCACAGAGTGTTACTGCATGATCTGCGAAGGGATTTTTTAGCACGGTAAGGGGAAGGTTAAGATAAAAAAGAATGAATTCAAAACAATTACAACATAAAAGTAAAATTGTATAACTTAAATGAATTCCCACAAAGTTACCTTCGAATCTATTCTAAATACAAAAAAACACATTTTTATCAAACGTATCAAATATAATTCATATATATAAATATACATTAATAAAAAATAAACTAATAATAATTGAATTAATACATAAAGTTTCTATATGTAATATGATTTATATTTACAAAATTTAAATACAAAACGAGGTGACTTATTACTTATAACAATTATTTAAAAAAATTAATAACATTATTGAAAAAAAAACATTGTATGCATGTTTTCTTTAATGACTGGCCGTAATGAGTACACACAACTGTCAACAATAATTTACTTCATTTTTACTACATTTATGAGAAAATAAATATAAAACAAAAATAATGAAGGTTAATTAAAAACCTTATAAAAATAAACAATATGTATTTTAATTTCAAATTCGTCAATCTGTGGACAAAAACAATAAATAATTGAAAATTTTTGATATATACATATATATCGACTGTGGAAAGGAAAAAGGTCATTACCCACACATATAAAATTTTACAGGAGACGATAAAAACGTGTTTTGATGATTTTGTGACATATGCAAATTATGAATTATACACAACCTTGAAGTGCACGGATACTTCTAAACTGGTGTTTAATTGACATAATCTAATATTAATTAAAGAAATTGTCTCGGAAAAACCTTTATTTCAGTGTTTTTTCTTGGTTTAAATTTTTTAATTAAAATTTTTTTAACATGTTTTTCAAACTTAAAAGCTAAATTTAGATACTAATTCGGCATTTTCAGCTTCCATCTTTTTGATAGAATGTGTGTCAACTTGTATACATAGTGACAATCGAAAAAAAGCTGTTCTGGAAAATTGAGGGTAACGTCCTTTTTCCTTTCCACTGTCGATATGTATACCATCAGATCATCTTTAGTCAGCCAATATAAAGATGATTATTATAATATTATAATAAACATAAATACTATTATATTGTTTTATTTATGTACTAGCTGTAAGCCCGTTGACCTCAACGGGGGGATTTTTGTTGCATTTTTAAGTAGTCAGAAAATTACAAACCTATTTATTGAATAAGCCAGAAATTCTAAAAATAAAATAAATATATCTCGGGGCATATATCGACAGCCCTGCCCTGCAGTATTTTAATTGTAAATTATATAATTTTTGGAATAATGTTTAGGTTTGCTAACAATCATTTTTCGTAGTAGCAGAAATCAACCTCGAGGCATATATCGACAGCCCTGCAGTATTTAAATTGTAAAATAGCAGAAATAGACCTCATAAATTATTGAATTTTTGGAATAATGTTTAAGTTTGCTAACAATTATTTTTCCTATTAGCAGAAATAGACCTCGTAAATTACCTAATTTTTGGAATAATGTTTAAGTTTGCTAACAACTATTTTTCGTAGTAGCAGAAATTTCGTAAATTATTTAATTTTTGGAATAATGTTTAAGTTTGCTAACAACCATTTTTCGTAGTAGCAGAAATTTCGTAAATTATTTAATTTTTGAAATAATGTTTAGGTTTGCTAACAATTATTTTTCGTAGTAGAAGATTTAAAAATAAAAGTCGAAATATAGTTTTATACAATATCCATACTGTCATTAGAATATTCCTTATGCATGTAAGAAATTAAAAAGATTTTCAAGGCCGGATGCAAAATATAACCATACCTTCCAATAATCGAATCAATGACACTGAACAAAATCTGTCAAATCAGCTCCCAGCCCTATAATTATAGCTTCAAAAAATCGAATCAGTGTATTTGATTATTTAAAAAACTTCGTAGCGATGCAAACTTTCAAATAAAGTTCTCTCAATATTATTACGATGCTTCAGTTCTAAGCTAGGAAATTTGAATTTTGAACATAAAAAGACGTCCATTTCAATTGTTTTAAATTCGAACGACGGATGTCAGGAATATTGAAAAAAAAAATCTGGATAGGGACACCCTTCACCTTGTGGGATGAAATATACTTTACAACCTATTCTCATATCTGACAAATATATATAAAAAATTTCATAAATATCGGTCAAGCCGTTACAGAGGAGCTTGGAGACAAACATGTGACTCGAGATTTTTATATATATAGATGAATTCACATTTTTTTATATATATAGATGATTCACATTTACAAAATTAATTAAAATACTAAACTTGGTAACGTATAACATTAACTTATTTTTTTTTCACAAAATTAATAAAAAAAACATTTTATGCATTTTTGGTATATTTATTATTTTAAAAGTACTACTTTAAAAAAACTAATAAGTCATGTTAATGTTTCATTTTTCATTGAACTTCTAATTTTTGTACAAAAAATGTTTGACACTGAATATACTCGTTCGCTAGCGGTCGATGTTGGCCAAATAGATAATAATGATTGGTATAATTTTTCTAAATTATAAGCTAAAATTATTATTATTATAAAATTTCTAAATAAAACGTTTTCTCGTTGATTCCAAAATTTTAAAATCCTTTATTAATCGTTTTTATTATTTTGGAAATGTGATATGACTAGAGCAGACGATATGCTCTTACACATTTCATTTATTAAATCGTTTGTAGTGTCGTAAACATCATACATGGATAAATTGGGAGCTTTACCTATTTACAGTAGCGTCCTGTGTTAGATAACAAAACAAATAAGTATATTTCACTAAAAAGATATTGAGAGTATCAATTTTTAAAATAAAATCAAAATAATTATTGTCATCTTGTTTTTATTTCATTTCATTTCCGTCTATCTTGTATTGCTTGAAAACAGATGAAATACTTTATCGTTGAATATAAGTATTTTGCTCATAATATTCATCTCTATCAATAACATTGACAAAGCTACCAATTTTTCCTGATGCAATGTATTTCGCAGAGAAGTTTTTACTATTTGTATTGTTGAAAAAAACATCGTGATCGGAACAAGTCAATTGGCATTGTAATAATAATAATCTAATTTTGTTATTTCTTCAAAAACAGAGCATCATTTACTAAGCAAAGCAGTGTATATTAGAGAATATGCGTGCCACCACTATTAATACATACGTAAGGTTTGCTGATTTTTTTCCAACTTCCGCCCTTTAAGATGTTTACAAAATGAAAACAGTGAATGCACTGCAACAAAATGTGATTTATTGTTGTACTCATAAAAAATTACTCTTTCGAATGTTTGTTTGTAGAAAAAAACACTTCTATGAAATATCTTTTGAAAAATAAATTACTACGTATTGCAACATATATGACCCTAACAAAAAGAAAGGAATAACATGAATAGCTTCACACATTGTATTGTTATATTTTTCGAAAGTTTTAAAGTAAGTGTTTGATTGCCTAAATGACTTACCCATTTTTTTTCCACAAATTTCTCGGAACAAGTTTTACTACTTTAAGAGGGTTCGGTAAAACCTTTTGATGAAGTAATTTAAAAAAATTAAGCTAGTCACTCAATATATAAATATATTATCTTTGAAATAATTATTAGAAAAGCAACAATTATTATTTTATTAATAGTACTTGATCAAAATGAAAATTATTAAGAATAATATTCCAATAGGCAAAAGAATAATCCATCTAAAAATAGGCATACACAGAATTGAAAACAAATAAATTGGAAATTATTGATTGCGTATTTTTAAAGTGATACAGATGCTATCCTTGTTCGCCATTCATTCAAGATTAATACGGATGTCGTCTCGTTGTCAGTTAAGTCATATTTTCAATACGAGCTATAGTGTAACAAAGGCCGAATTTATTACAGACAATTAAGATACATTTCGTCGTTTGATAAAGTTAATTTTCTTGCTGAAAAGACATTTATGTCTATAATTTGAATACCAACGTGACAATTGATAATATTTAGCAATGTGTAAATGCATATTTTCCCTTTAAAATATGCGTTGAATTTAGTGCGAAATACTATTTTTTTCAAAAAAAATCAATTTACTTACAAACTAATAAATATAGAATTTATAAAAACGCGGTTAACCGTGGGAAATAAACCGGTTTTCGGATTTTTTCAAAACAGGCGAAAAACCGGGTAACCGGTTTGGGTTTAAACCGGTTTGGAAGCCCTAGTCTCTACCCAGTCAATTTGAAAAGTTTGTACCTGTCATGCAGCTTAAATAGTAAAAGTTAATGTGCGAAATCTTAGCGGTGTCCACCATACTCTTGATATTTTCAAAACACTTTACGGACACTATATTAAATTGATTTATACGTACTAAGAAACATAATCACCCCTTTCAAATAATTTATTATTTAAATTGTTTATTACCACTTGCAGTTCTGTGTGATTTTTTAATCCAAAATGAAAAGAATCATGTTTTGACAACAATTAAAATATTCACTGCAAAGTGACGACGACGAATAATTTTTCACATAAGGGGAGACTGTATTCAGTTACTTTACTTATTTGAGTAAGTAGGTGTGAGCCACGTTCCACTTTTCCAAGAAGCACGAAGATGATATCTGTAAAGTGGTTATGGTTTGGTGGATTCGGCTGCCATTTTGTAGAAATTAATTTTCGTTACAAATTTTAAAACAATAAGTTTGGTAATCTTCTGAATGTATTACTAGGTGTCACTGAGTATTTGGACTCTTTGGAAAACATCTTCAGCCTTAATCTGTAGCAACATTTTTAAATTACGCAGACGTTGATTCTAATTCTTTTCTGATATTTTAATTGAGAGATTAGGAACGGGTTGAACTGGTTTTCAAGTCACCTTTTTTTTGACTAACAATGTTTTTTTAATTTAGATCAGTATCCCTTCAACAAGCCGGTGAACAGGATCGATAACTCGATGATTTTTCTAAACAATGGTACCAACCAAATAAGAAACAATTTGAAGTTGACTAACACTGAAATGAATAAAAAGTCTAAAATGCCAAAAATCAGTTCTTCAGGCGATAACTATGATTGTAAGTAGAAATTAATTCAATTAACCTGCGTTTAGCTCCAGCACCGATGATATTAAAATCTCAGTAAATACAACACGGACGTCCGTCGGGTACTATCCATAGGATGTACTCGGCGGAACTGACCGATGTTGGCATGTCATGGGAGGAAGCAAAGCATTTGGCGGGAGACAGGGAAACATGGAGGTGCTGCGTGGCGGCCATATGCTCCACATAGGGAGCGAATATGTTAAAAAAAGAAGAAAAAGAAATACAACAATTGTGACGTAATAATAATTAGAGTTTGAATTTTGAAAATCAACAAACCAATTTTTAGTTACCAGATCTGCAGTTGATTGATCGATATGATGCTTTTCGGGTGTGCCGCCCATGGGATTGAAACAAATACATTATTAAAATGATTAAATCCGTTTTTTGATTTGTGATTGAAATTATTATTGTTTACACAAAAAAAATATTACTAACTCATTCATTATAGTTTCCAGAAAATTGACAAATAGAGATGCCGACTCAACAAATCTTCATATTTACCACTGCATTGAAGATGAGAATAATGTGGTTGACCATATATATGATGAAATCAAACATAAAGGTAAAAAAACTATGTTTATAAAATTTGACCGTAGATAAGTCGCTTCTTACAACACATGTAACATTGAAAGATATTTGAGATATTTGATTGAAGATTCTGTTAAAAGTGCAATATTTTTATGGAAACAGCTACCGTTATGAATTGATTTATCACAAAAAATAAATTTATGTTGATTGGGTAATACAGATTGAGTGGATGACGAAGATGTGGTTGAATTGTTTCAACATAGACATTTAAAAGCATTTTAAAAATGATTGACGAATTTGATTCACATATTCAAACCTTTTAGTTATTTATAGTTTTTTTAGCCAAAATTTGCTTTATTCGTAATTGATTTTATTTATATTATGCTCCAATAACGTAAAAATAAAAAAAATATTGCCAATTTTTTTTTTTCACAAAATAAAAAATGCTAAAATTAGTCTATCTGCGTTCATAACTCAAAACATCCGTTACTTGATTTATCGCCTACTGCCAGGATGCCAACGATATGGCATCCTAATGGAGGTAACTCAACAGAAGTTTCCCTTTGAAAACGACTTGTTACTTAGTTGCTCAACCTCTCTCTTTTTCAAAGAGAGTAGGGAAAAAAAATGATAAGACTAGGACAGGATTAGTGTTTATCTTATCCCTCTCGCTACGCTCCGTTATTTTAAGGATTGAAAGGGGGGGAAGCGATTTTCAGCCATCAAAAACACCCATGCCTTCGATCATAAATCGATAAGCTAATTGAAAAATGCTGTTCTTACTGGACCATGAACCTGTGATATCCCTTATGGAAGCCAATGTCGTCGATCACTGCATGACAGATCAGACGAATCTTTAATTTTCATACAGTGAAATATTATATTATATATAGGAAGTTTCTTAGAATGTCAGGATTTTATTATTTGGTAATTATAAGCTTTCATGTTGTGATTTGTGGTGAGTCGCTTCCAAATCACAATATGTGGCAAGGTTAATATACAAATCAATAACGAATTGAATGTTTCAACTTTTCACATTCTCCTATGAATAGGCCCTCTTGTTTGGAAACCACTGATTTACAATTTTCACAAAAAAAAAAGTTGTATTCATAACAATCGCCATTATGCTTTTTTGAACAGACATTCAGTACGACCAGCTTAACTATCACAAGTCAGCAAGCTCAATAGGACCATCACATTACCAGAGAATGGACATTGGGGTGCTCCCGTTGCAACACAAGCGAGACAATGTTTAGCGTCCTTCTTTATCAGCTCGATCATCAAGTAGTTGGTAGAATAATATGATATCAATATGGTATATTAATTAATAATTATTCTAGTTTTGATTATCATGAATGCGATGACTGATATGAAGCAATCGACAACCTGCATTAAGCAGTCAATGATAAAGAGAACTTAACTCGTGTCTGAATCTTAGCTCTGGAAAATATAAGCTCAATGACTGTACCTTTGTAATATTTTAATTACGCAACTGAGCGCAAAAGTATAAATGCCAAATGAGTATTTTATTTCTTGAATAAAAGTATACGTTGTTGAAATTTTTCTATGGAACAAAAAATTAAATGAATAATTTAAATACTGTTAAATGTGGGATTTCAATAAATAAAGAAACACTGCCACTACACAATGCCTTATTTACCGAGCTTAAGTTCTTTAATCATCTCATACAGTGTTCTTCAACCTTTTTATATCCGTGGACAGGCGTTAACCAGGTACACATATTTACACACAGCCAACTACGTAGACTAACAGTGGAGTACAAATTATATATATTTAGCCGCGGGTGAACCAACTAAATGTGATAATTGGGCTTATTTATAGCTGAATATATTTAATTTTAAAGCAATCTGTTGTAATTTATTGTTTAAGGTTTTTTTTTATTTGCATGAAATTCTACTTATGCCCAAGGTGGCGTAACATAACCTGTTGTATGATCAGCAATAAACTTTTGCAGACCGGTGCCAGTCTGAGGACCATAGGTTAAAGAACACTGATCTAGTAGTTTGTACATCTAAAAGTACCTAATAACAAAGAATTTTACCATTATCGTTTACATTCCTGTATGTTGTTTTTAGATGTTTGCAAAATATATCACATATCATCATTCTTTTGTCAGTTGGCTTCATGTGATATGAAACAGTGAGCCATCAGATAGTCTAGCATCTGTGGCAGCAATTTGTTATTATTATTTTGTATGACTTTTGAGGATAGGAGACAAATACAAGTAGTACAAATATTTTTTTCGAGAGCCATATATATTAATTATATTTATAATGACAATTGGTTTAAATAATTAATAATGTGTTATACTTTAAGGGGGGGGGGAGAGATCCGTAAATAGAACTACAGTAAATGTTTAAAATTTATATGATAAATATGTATGACGTTAGTCACTAATCAACACTCTCAGCGAACAAAGCAGTAATTCACTTTTGCATAGAAATTAATAATCCTTGTACTGAAATCACGATTAACACTTGTGCTTGCAATTATCAGTCGTATCATTAATTAATTAGTATGAAAATTTTCATTAATAGCAAGGGGTAATATTAGTCAATTATCACAAAAGGATTTTTTTTGCTAAAATATATTACACCAAGTGAGTTACTGATTTTTTTTTTATTGCAATGCCATTGTTTTTCCATGAAAATTTTGTTTATTTTGAGTCCATAACCTGTGCTTGATTTTAATTATATCTCCGTAGTTTTTATTGTTTGTTTGGCCTCTCATTTTAATCTATACGACTCAAAGCTTACATAGTGGTAAAAAAAAAATATTAATAATTCTCCTCCCTCTTTGTTATACTTAAATATTACATATAGGCTAGAAATTGTTATTTAAATACTAGATAATCAAAGTATTAACATGATGTCTCAATACATTATTGACTACATGGCAATTTGATCTCAATCATCAGTTCTTATCCAGATGTTTTTGGTAACATTACATTTTTAAACAAATTACCCTTTGTATTCTAATTATAATGACTGTACATTGAAAAGCTTTGGCTATTAATTTTATGAAAAAAAAGCAATACATGTAAAAGGTTATGTATGCCTTTAACCCGTTAACAGCTACGAAAAAATATGGTTTTTTTGTCCTGTACGCTAGCAATTTTCTAAAAACTAAAAAAGGGCAACACATTGGAACTATTCACGTGATTTATGGCTTTAGATGTTCTCCGTCCCGAATAAAAGTAATCCCATGCAATTAACCATACCACAAGGCTTGTAGCGCGTATAAACGATTCCTCAATTAGGGTTGTCACACACAATTTATAATAAATACCGTTTTAGAATTAATTTTAGAACAATAAAGTTTAATGCAAAAAATAAGATATTATATCCCACAAGTCTCGAATAGTTCACACAATTAGAAATTAAATGATGCTAGGGTTGTCACAAAAAAGAATTTTATAAAATTATTGACATGATAAATAAAAATATGTTCACAAAAATGTTTTATGGTGTTCATATAACGTACGAGATATATTAAAAAATAATTTTTGTGTGGTATGTTTCAAAACACGGCACTGCACATAAGGACACATCACATTGTTTACAAAAGAATTTAGTAGATGTTCTTTTTTTTGAAGCAGCACATACCACACAACGCTTTTTATTTATATTTCTAGCAAAAGTAGATAGCTCAGAGGTGGAAGTGGGCAAAAAATCCATAAAGTGTGTGTTTGCTCCAATACGGGAATGTAATGCGACAGACTTACGCTTACGAGTGATTGTTTTCTTATGACTGAGGGTAAATGTTATAAAAATGCATTTAGAATATTGGGATAAATATCGGAACATGTTGAAAGCATTAACTACATGTAAATAACATTTCTCATAATATAACATCAAAAAAACACATGTGTGCCCTGACCCGATTTAACCTTTACAGAAAACGGCAAAAAAGTATCATGTTACCTACCATTTTTTTTTTGTGATGCTTGCATCTCAGACTACCGCCCCTGCAGGGGGCGGAGATTGTAGGATTAGTCATATAAATCAATGTTGTCAATGTATGTTCAAAACGCCGCTTAGCTAGATGATTTTCTACCGTCGACTGTTTTACCATGAAGAAATATTGACGTATTTGTACAAAGGCATCAGCAATTCGACAACCCCTGCCACCTGTACGATTTTTGTCGATTTTTTTCTTAAGAATTTAAGAATCATTTATATTTATTCAATTGTTTTGAAACCTATACATATGCAAAATAATATTTACGCATATGTTATGATTATTTATCAAAAGTTGTGACAGCCCTTACGACCTCTATTCACTTTTTGTTGAATTTCTCTTACGAAAACTGTCAAAACGAAAACTTTATATTCATTTTGTGAGTGGTTAAGAGATGTCGGACCCTTATTCAATGACGCGAGCTGAAAAAAATATTTATTGACGCCGTAATAATGAGAACACACCGGTGGGACTATAGCGTGTGGGGTTAGTAGGTATGCGACCCACCGGTGTGTCGTTAGCGTTTAACTGGTTAACAATTATATGTAAAAATGACTGAAGGGTTCGATGCAAGTTCAATTTAGGAAATGTGAGTCAATTGTTTGAGATTATGAAATAAGCATGCGCAATATTGCTGTGAAGCATGTCACATGTTAATTAATCGTGCAGAAGAGAGAAAAAATTGTTATTTTTGTAAATTTGTGAATGAAACACAATTAAGGTTGAGTGTAGCGGTCTACAGCGACACCTATAACTGAGACAAATTTATTAAATGGCTTATTTACAAACATTCATACATCTGATCACAAAACATCCCAGTTTGGTAAAGCGTTCCTTATTATTCTATTCCAAAAAAATTTATACATCAATAATGAACATGGAGCCAGTGGCGTGCTTGAGCAGTTACCTCATATTTTTTTTTTAAATAAAAAGTCGCACTCACCCTTAAATATGTGTTACATCTTGTCCACAAAAACATTGATTGAAACATTTTTCCGAAATTTATAAATGTCCATTCATGGGTATAATTGTTTTAACAATTGCATGCTGAACAACGGTATATTATATTTACACCATTATTTGTTATTTACATATTGTTCATATAAACTCAATTTGCACACATTATCAAAATTTAGACAACCCCACTAGGGCTTATTCTTATATGTTTTATTCAGCACCTTCAATTCAAACATAAGATTATGTTTATAAAATTAGAAATAACACATTTTTATCAATTTAGCTATAACTTTTTGGGAATTCATTTGTTTGTATAAAATAAAAACATAACAATTTTGTGACACGTGTTTCGCTTGTTTGAAAAGTATCTACCGACTAACTGTTGTCGGATCTTTGACTATAACAAAGATTATTATTCTTTTCTTGTAACACAAGCGTTGCGTGGGGTATGAACAGGGTTGCCAGATTTTCAAAATCACAGATCGGGACATTCACTATTTTGAAGATTTTTATACATTTTCTTAGGTCAGAATTTTGGACCGACTTGCAATGAGGTACTTGGGATCTGTCGATTGAACTCGGGACAGTCCCGCTCAAATAGGGATGCCTGGCAACCCTGGGTATGAAGGTGTTTGAGATAGCTATCGGTTTTTTTTACAAGTCAAACACATGAGAATAAGCCCACATGTCTAGACAACAGAAACGAAACACAGATCAATTTTTAAATATTACAATCCATGTGATAGTTTTTTCTGTCTTCTGATATATGTATCTGTCCGATATATTGAATAAAATATTCTCTAAAAGTTTCAATAACTGAGGGGTTTTCAAAATTATATTCCGGCTTGAGATATTTTTTCTGTCATTAAATTTATAGTGTTCTACCCCCTTATAAAAATATTTTACTTATTATTGTCAACTTAGTAATAAAAAAAAAAATATTTTCTGTTTTGTGAGAACTCAATCAAGCAAATTTTAATAATATCTAGATCAGGGGTGGGGAACCTTTCCTTGTCTAAAGGCCGCATTCATTTTTCTGATTCAACATGAGGCCGCAGTAAACATTGACTTGGGAATATTTGTCCGGAAATCATTTCATGCCAATTTGTAAAGCCCAGAAATTTGCGGATTTTCCCGAATTACCAGCATTTTTTAGCTCTTCCAAAAAATTTCGAATCCAAAATCTTAGAAATTTACGAATTTACAAAAATTTGTAGAATTGGCCGATCAGGTCAAAAGACCGCAGGTTCCCCACGACTGATCTAGACCATAGTTTCTCAAGCTTTTTATGCCCATACAAATAAGTTTTTTGAGGATCAAGGATTGAAAGACTTCAAAATAATTTTCATCAAATCATTGTTGAATTTACTTGATTATACAATTAGACTTGTTTAATATAAATGATATTATTTAATTTACATTTTCAATGGTTTATAGTTATTATAAGTTTTGTATATTTTATATTTGCATTTGTATTAATATTAAGAATTTCTAAATATGAGGAGCAAACATTCAAAACGTGATTTGTCACACAAATACAGGGCTTGGGAAATGATGATTTGAGTGTTGGAAAAATCACAGATTGCTTGAATGTGTCAACTTTATGATTTAATTTTTGTAGGAAAAAACGCTAATTGTGATTTCCATTCATAGATTTTATTATGGACCATCAGAACTGATACTAAACGGCATTTTTCAAAATTTGTGACATATCACTTTTTGAATGTTTGCTCCTTATATCATAAGTTCACTAAAGATAATAATAATATATAATTTCATTCATAAAATCTCTACAGTCTAAGATAACTGTCAGATGTATTTATACAATGGATATTAATAAATTTTAAAAATTAAGGTATTATTTAATTACGGTAGAGACGTTACTAACGCACTACCGTGTAAAAAACCCGTTTATAAAAGTATAAAATTCAAAAAATCGGCTTAGAAGGAATAAACCAATCAGCGCATAGTACTGAGTAGCAAGTACATGCAAGGGATACATCACCGTGTTATATCAAAGCCGTGTATAAAAAGATTTTTTTGTTTTTATATTTTTTACAGATTTAAAAAACAAGAATTTAATTTTTATAACTTATAAATCGGAGGATATAGGAAACATTAATTAAACCCATATCCAGTCACAATCGGTACTTGTGTTTATTTTTGACCCATTTACTAATCACCATTATTTTTAACCTTCCCCTTACCGTGTTAAAAAATCCCTTCGCAGATCATGCAGTAACACTCTGTTACCGTGTAGAATTTGTCATATAAACGCATTTCTAAAGCAAAATGACAATTTCAAAAAATGACATATGGTTCAACATAGTGTATAGTTCTTGTTTTGTGTCATAATTTGTGGCTAGGACTTGAAAAACTTATACAAATCATGCATAATTGTCGAAAGCAGCAAGAATCAAAATTCTGTGCAACAGCTAGTAGACGGGACTTGTCTCGATCACGCTTGAAACGATACAGTCATACCCAAAGCATCACACGCGTAAATACGTTATCTAAGTAAAACAATTTACTATATTAAAAAATATAATAAACATTTTTGATACATTATATGTGTTTGGAAACTTGCAAAGAAAATAAATCTTTTTGACAAACATATTTAAAATTATTACGAAAAACCTAAAATTCGGCGGTTTATACGTAAATTAATTTACGTTACGGACCGAACGGACCGTAAATGACACCGATTGAAAAAATAAAAAAAAATATCGGTACTATCAGTGAGTTTGTACACACCTCTATCAAATAAACACAGTCACATAATATTGAGCGAAAAAATCGTTCAACATATTTATGTTTCGAAACATTAAAGCCATAGTTAATAAATTAGGAGTCCATCCATTAGGAGTCCATCCATCCATTAGGAGTCCATATGGTCCATATTGGGAGCGGACATGGAAAAAAAAAAAAAAAATGTTATGTAATTAATAATTTTGTCGCTTGTGTGGTTGAGTGGTCAACGTTGTTGGCTTCGATTACGTAGGGCATGGGTTCGAATCCCAGTACGGAAAGTTTTATAAATTTGATTTTTCAATCGATTTATGAATTTCTGTTCGAAGGCATGGATGTATGTGATATCTTGAATTCCCCCTCCCACTAATCCTATCTTATGAACGGGGCATACCGAAAGCGATTAGCTTACCACTAGTCCTGTCCTAGCCCTATCCATCTATTCCAACTCTCTTTGCATAAAGAGAGGTTGAGCAACTGAGTAACAAGCAGTTCTCGTAGAAGCACTTCTGTTGAGATAAACTTCATTAGGAGTCCATATGCTCCACATTGGGAGCGGACATGGTAAAATATATATATATATCAGTTTAATTTATTAACTATGGCTTTAGTGTTTCGAAACACTAGAGTCGTATTTAATAAGTTTCATATTATAATTGTAATTTGAATAAGGATGTTAAAGTGAATAACATGATGCATTGTGTATCTCTTCGGAGCCAGTATATATAGCTGAGAAAAATGTAAGTTTAATCATAGTTCTGACGATGGCGAAAGCCGAAATAGCTATCAACTCATAAATATAAAAAAAACTGTAGAACTAAATATGTTGCTGTTTTTACTCTATTATAATGGAGTCCTACCAAGTAAATGCAAAGCCAATAAATTAATATAACAAAGTAAATTTTGCGAAGTTAGTTAACGCAAAACAAGTCATGGAATGCGGTTACGGAAATACTCACGTCTTGACTCTAGAATGTTATGGCGCGTCTGAGCTCATAAACATCAAGTTATAATATAACATTGTTCAATCACAATCGCATATTGTTTTTTCTGCGTTCTCTGTCTTACTCGTGGAATTCATCTAATTGTTTCGCTCGGCAATACGAAAGTGTTGGTTACTCTTACATATTGATATTTATATATGTCTATCTCATGCTCGATAATTCTATATTTTTCAATGAGAAAGTCGACGAGACTTTCAAATTATGTATAATTATACAAAGAAGACGTTGAATGTATACTTTTTAAAAAAATTATTCATATGTAAAACTATTTTATTTACAAATAGAAAAAAAAACATATTTTTTTGAGACCTATAACACGGGTATTTTAAAGGTGTAAAGGCCGAGATCCACTGTTGTTACTGCATGGGTACGGAAGAGTTAAAATGACATAATGACACAAATAAAGTCATACGGGGCCGATAGACCGTCCCCGTAGGATTAAAATAGTTAAGATTTGTTAACCACCAGTCCTGTATTAGCCCTATCGTATTTATCGTAGAAAAAAAGCTTCTGTTTAAATACCAACATTAGAAAGCTACATTGGGAGTGGACATTCACAAAATGTTTGTAAAACAAAAAAACAAAAAAATAATTAAATTGAATAAATCTATAATAACCACTATTTCTATCTTAGCTCTATCCTTATATCCCTACTCTCTTCGAAAAGGGGACGTGGGCTAACAGTTCTCGTAGAACATACACTTTTGTAAATAGCTTACGGTTTCCTAAAATTATAATCCATCATTGAAAGGCTCATCAATTCTGAAACCTGTCAATATTGACAAAACCAAAGTCCCCTATAATAACAAACCATGATATAGAGCTGAAAACAGAGGTTTTTTTTCGATGGGTGCATACTAACCATATGTAGCTGCCTACTTCTGCATTTTTTTTCAACGAATAATTTAAGGTTACATAAGAATATTACAGCTATAACCAGGGTGTGGAGTCGCGTGAAAAAAAAGACGACACTGACTCCGACTCCAGCTATAAAATAATTGACGACTCCGACTCCAGCTTTAAAATAATTAATGACTCCGGCTCCGAGGAAATTTTTCAACAATTTAATTTTAACTTATATATATCGACTGAGGAAAAGAAAAAGGATGTAACCCACACATATAAAATTTTCAGGAGGCGCAAAAAACGTGTTTTGATGATTTTGGACCATATGCAAATTATGAATTATACACAACCTTGAAGTGCACGGAGACTTCTAAGCTGGTGTTTAATTGACATAATCTAATATTAATTAAAGAAATTGTCTAGAAAAAACTTTTATTCAGTCTTTTTTCTTGGTTTTAATTTTTTACAATGTCATCTTTTTCAAACTTAAAAGATAAATTTAGATACTAATTCGGCATTTGCAGCTTCCGAAAATAACCTGATTTGAGAAAACTGTGGGTTACGTCCTTTTACCTTTCCACAGTCGATATGTATACCATCGGATCAGCTTTAGTCAGCCAAGCATGAAATGTTAACAATTTTGACTATTTTGTTTAAATACACATCATTAAATATATTTTTCAAAAAAAATTGAGCCGCTCATTTTTCACGACTCCGACTCCGACTCTGGTCAAAATACCGCGATGGCGCGACTGCGACTCCAACTCCGACTCCACAGCCCTGGTTATAACACATTCACTCTCGAAATTTTCTGAAGCCATTTTTTGGAAGATTTAAAATATGTAAATGAAATGTACATAGATAATATACATAGGTTGTATTTCAAAACTAAAATTCCAATACCGATTTTCAATTTAAATCGGGGTGGATTTCAAAAATTCAATTCACACGTGTTAAGTTTTTTTCGACACGCACATGTGCAACGCGCGATACATAATACAAGTGCATAGCTTATCAAGTCTCGCTTTTTTGTTCACTCAACAGAGGGGTCACCTAGTTTTAGAAGAAAGCAAGTATATATTTGTTTCGTCGAGAAGAATTAATATCTACATTACTCAAACAAACAACCAAATATGTTTTAAGGACTTCATTACAATAGCTAAGATATCGTTTTTTCTGCTCACACACTAAAAGAAATTTAAATGCAAGAATAAGACAGACATACTTTAACAGACTCACAGTCCCTTTACAATCACTAATTATCAAAACCTACAATACGACACACAAAATCTTATAAAAAAATTGCAATAGTGATTCAATATGAAGTGTCGGTGCGTAAAGGAAACGAAATTATCCAGGCTAATGCTGGGGAGGATGGTCACGGATAATTGAAAAACACGGATAATCAGAATAATCAAATTTTTATTATATTTACGAATATAAAATCATATACACAATACAAAATTTTAACACATTATTTATATATTTATTATTTATCAAGAAAACACAAACAAATAAGTAAAACTATTATATTTTATCATATATAAGAACATAAAAATATAAAAAGTATAGTTTTATGTATATACAAATTTTAAGAAATCTGTTATTTTCATCTGTTTTCGAGATTTTTTTAACGAATTCCTTATTTCACTTCGAAATATTCTTAAAGCTGTTACATTATTATATTCAGTTCCCCTTTGTTCAGCGTAATCTAGCAATGTTTCAATACAATTCAATGCCGTTTCATGACTAACGTAACCACTGGTATCTTCTTCGCTTGTAGTACTACTGTCATTTTCTTCCTCTTTGGTAACAAGAGAAACAATATCAGAATCGTCCTTGCGTTCAAAGCCTGGATCATTTAAGCTGTTCATTCGTTGAGCCACTCCTTTATGTTTCCTTATCCAGGTCTTCAAAAAAATTTAAATCTTCCAATAATTCACACATTTCAGGTATAAAATTTTCTTCATTCTCTTCCGAATCCATTAAATCTGTTTCTATGTCAGGAAAAATCTTTCTCCATGATCGAACGAGTATTACTGGCTTTAATTTTGACCAAGATTGTGCTACCCCATTTATAGCATTCAATACTGTCATTTTTTTTTCCAAAAATTGATCAGATTATCGTCTTCCTCAACAAGAGTTTTCAGAACTTTTTGACGATAAAGACGTTTCATTGATGACATTTAGTACAAAGGATTTCAATTCTTGACACATTCTAGTCCCATAAGTTATGATGTTTATTGCGCCATATGCGAACATTCATACTTTCAAAAGATACAAATGGTTAAAAAAAAATCAGGGTTAGTTACGTAAACACAAACACATCGCTAAATTCATCCTTTTTTCAAATAACGCGCATATTCAAGATCGAAATTCATTAATGCGTCCTATAATCTTAGTAGAAAAAATCAATCAAATTAAATTTGAATTAAAAAATATTTATTTTCAGTCACTTTTTTGAGACATTATATATTTTTTGTTTCTTTCTGTGTTCTTATCCGTTTTACAAAGATTAGATTAATGTTGTATAAATACTTCTTTATCATAATTCTTTTTAAGACGCAACTTGGAAAGATAGTAGAGTTTGAAAAGTTGACACATGCTATTTCCGTAAAGAATATTTTTTTACCAGTCTATATATTTAAATGTTTTTTAAAGAGGTGAAATAAAAATATACGCAAAACTATGGTCAGAGCTTTTAAGCCTTATCATATAGCGCCGATGATAAACTACCGGTCTGAGAGCAATAACAGCCATCTTCTGAGAGCAATAACAGATTCTATCAAAATTATTTGCCCAATATGAAACCAGAAATGTTTTTCAAAGAAAAAAAGATAGATAGATAAGATTTTAATTTCAATTTATTTGTTAATTTGTGTTTCATTCCATTTTTTTGTATATCAATAGTGGAATAAGTCGCTATTGTAAATGTTGTTCAGAAATGTGCCATATTATGTGTCTTAAGGGCGAATTTCCTGCAAAATTTCACAATTATATTGAAAATTGCAATTAAGATAAAATTAAAAAGATGCCATCTATAAATAGTTTTCCATTTTTAAGCAATAAAGCTATAAAATTTGATTTGCTTATATAATTATCTATATTTAACCGGCTGCATGGTCGAGTGTCAACATGGTTGACTTAGAACACAGAGGTCACGGGTTTGAATGCTAATCCGGACAGTTTTTATAGATTGATTTTTCAATAGATTTATGGATTTCTGTCCAAAGGCATGGATGTGTGTGATGTCTTAAATTCCCTATTACACATCCTATCCTAAAACGGGGGTTGCGAGAGTAATTAGCTAACAGCTAGTCCTGTCCTAGTCTTATCCTTCTATCCCTCCTCTATTGAGGAATTATATGGAGGAATTATATTTTATGGAGGGATCAGCGATATCCCGCCAGTCATTAAACTGATGTTTTTTCACAACATTAAACAATTAAAACTCCCCTTTAGAAGCCTCTAATAAATAAAATAAACTATGAAACTGTTTTGATTATTATGTGTAAATAGGTACATCATGTGTTTTTTTAATCTAAATTCTTTTTTTTTGAAATGGTTGCCTAATTTCTGATAAATAAAAAGATGCAGTTCAAGGCCTTTAAAAATATTTCCTGTCCTAATTACTGTAAGGACTGAACAATTCACTGAATCAATATATTTCATTATTATTTTTCTTATTGCTTTTAATTTTATCATGAAAACATTTAAATAAATCACAAATCAATCAAGATTATAGTCATTACGTAAGTAGGGCTTATACAAAAACCGACTTTTAAAAAAACCGGTTTTCGAATGTCAATATTGTTAAAAAAAACCGGTTTTGTTTGGTTTTCAAAGTTTTACAAAAAATAGATAATTCAATTAAAATAGCAAAAAAAAGTTTAAAATTCTTTTTATTTTATTTATTTATATACATAATAATACACAACAAGAAATTATTTGCTGTTACTCTTCAGAAAATATGATTTAAGAAAACACAAAGTGTCCACTGATCGATCACTTAGCGATGATCTAATTTTTATCTAAAATACATCGCGAGCTGAATACTACAAGGTTGTATGTGGACAACTGCATGAAAAAAGATATGGGCGTTTGAAATTTTGAATGCTTGTATTTTGAAAATTGTAAATGTTTCCAAGCTTCTTTTTGATTGTATATATCGATGATAGTACTGGCATGATATAACTATTAAAAAAATATTGTTAAAAATAGTCCTTCATAGTTAATTAGAAATACCTAAACTGAAATTAGAACCTTGTCCAACTGAAATTCAAACAAACCGCCAGTGCTACAAGGTTCTAAGTGAAATTTGTATGAAAACACAAGTGATTCAAAAAACTGACTTACGCTTTTTAAATTAAAATAAAACGAATTCTATGGAAGATATCTAATGTGATCATTATTATTGGAAAAAAAAAAAAAAAATGGAGGATAAATAGAAAAATGAGGTTTTTTTTTTGTAATTTGTGCTTGATATCATTAATGTACTAAGTTAATATTGTAAAATGTAATAATACCACACTGCAAGAATACAAAACATCATAATGGTAAAAAATAAGACCACTGTGTTGAAGAATAAAAATTATTGATCAAAATCAAATAATTAATGAAAAAAAAAAGGAATAAAATTATCAAAATACAAACGATATTATTCAACCTATGTATATAAATTCACACAAGTTTTTTCACTAACGACCCGGGTTTCGTCTTTCGGCATCTTCAGGAATTCAAGTTGAAACCTCAGATATCATGTGACGCGCACCTAAAACTACAACTTACTGGAAATTTAAGCAAAATTTCGACTTCATATTAATACAGCATGTAGATAATGCTACGATTAAGAATGCCTCATTATTACTTTAGTTTGGTCAAAAGTCGACACTTAGAACCTTGTAGTACTCAGCTCGCGACATATCAACGGGTCGAATGGCGTTTAATGTCAGTTCGGAGTATGTATTGTGTTCAGAGTGTATACAATATAAAATAGTATTATTTGCATTAATTTATCATGGCGATACGAATTTTAAATTGGGTTTGTGCAGTCCCCAAGCAGCGCAAGCCGCATTCCTGGATTATAAATAAAAGTAGTACTTATGTATACATTGTATACTGAATATTTAACAATGTACATACCAGTGGCGGTTCTAGGTACTGGGCTAGGTGGGCTAAGCCCGACCTGCATTTTTCACCCAAAACTTTAGATGGCTGAATAAAAATGAGCAGCAATTCAGCCGCTGAACAAAATAAATACATTTATAAGCGTAACTAACCTTTCCTAAATGAATATAATATCTTTGTTTTAATTTTCCTCTGTCAATATAAGACAATGTTACGTCTACCTACAATCATATTCTCGATTGTGTTTTGTATTACAATTTTAAACTGAGCCGGCATAAAAAAACAATAACCCTATAACTACTTCATAGAGAACAGGCAACGTCACGTCAGTCTGGCAACACCACTCAGGGGCTACAGATTTCTAGCCCGCAACCACAGACAATATTTCTTTACGCTGGGGCGCAATCAAGCACGATTAGATTTTTTTTTATTTGTATATACAGAAACGTCATCAAACACACGCGATTGTGTTTTAAATTAACAAAATTTTGTCTTCGTTGGAGGTTAAATTGATTCTGCTCATTACGCATACTTATGCATTGAAACACAAATACCAATATCGTTGTATTGTATGAAAGTGACAGGTATTGACTTTCAGTGACAGCAAGTGACAGTTCTGTACTGCTTTTAGTAGGTACTTGTTATTTCACTTTGAAAGAGACGAATTTAAGGATTCCGTATTATTATTCTATTATTTCTTAGTTACATTAGGATTGATTTTATTATATAATAATTTATGCATTGCAGTAGTGTCGTAGTATTTGTTAATTTGCTTGTAGATTAATGTATAAGGTGAAGTGGAAACATGCACAATTTCGTAAATAGTATACAATGCTATGCTTTTCTCTAGCCCACCCAAGATTTTAGGTCAGGAACCGCCACTGGCACATACATATTTATTTCATCTCGTTTTATTTGAAACCATGACAAAATCAAGTCAAAATATTAACGATTTTATTGAAATAATCAAAAAAATATTAAAAATCGGTTTTTGAAAACCGACAAGCCCTAGTAGATATATTTATATGATTTAAGATTCATTCATTCGGCTCAGTTGCCATCAGATTACCCATCACTTGCAAAGTGTTATCAAATGATTATTTTTATTCTGCTTCTTAAATTGTGAGTGTTTACTATTTTTTACTCATCTGGATAAAAATTAAATGTGATAAGTGAAAATAATAAACAAATAACTATTATAGTACGATAGACGCTGGATTGTTCACAAAGGCCAGAAACTAAAATTAAGATAACCCTATGACACAAGGTCATAACTATATAAAAAAATTATTTCAGGGATTCGAAATATCTACTTTGTCTCACCCAGTTGCCCCAATACAACGTCAGATAAACAGTGGACGGCGACCCATAGGTTGGAAACTATTTTCGTAGAATATATCTTCACTGTACCGGTACAGAAGTTGATAGCTCAAATGGCCTCTTCAGCCGCTCCAGCCTTCGAGACCACAGCTCTTGTCAATGGCAAGTTCAAGGACATTTCACTGACAGACAATGCTGGCAAATATGTAGTACTATTCATTTGCCCGTTTGACTTCACATCTGTCTGCCCGACTGAGAGGAAAAAGTTTGCCAAAATCAGATGTACTGAGATTGCAGCTTCAATCAACTGTTACCTGTTTAGTGTGGATCAATATTCCTAGAAAGGAAGGCGGCTCGAGCCAAACAAAAATCCCTTCTTTACCGACAGGTCTGCGAAGGTTGCTCGCGATTACGGAGTACTGAATAAGGAATCAGGCATTTCTCCATGGACTATTAATCGTTGACAACAAGCATATTGTCAGCCGAATCACCATCGACAATTTACCTGTCGGCAGGGATGTCGATGAGAGCTTGAGATTGGTGGGAGCCAATGTTCCCTTCCCTTTAACTTTCCGAAGGTTATGTGCGCAAAATACATTGGCTGTGCAACTTTGAAAGAAAATTGAAAAATTTGTGCACCATATAACGGCATGTAGACCTACTTAACGAAATGTTATTTTTTTATAATGATAATAGGTAAATACACTATATAATGACAATTAGTATATTCTGGTAGTGGTATAGCTGGTGTAACTTTTGTGCGCTCTGTTCTAATGCATGTGCTCGGCGAGCGCACACGCGCACACCTTAGAGGGAACAATGGTGGGAGCCTGCCAGTTCTCCGACAAATATTTCCATATATTATTGGTATATGCTAGGTCGAGCTTGCTTAATTTGATGAACAATTATCCATTGACTGATGTATTAATTACATTAACTACATACTTTTGATACACTTGTAATATAATAATTTGTCGACAAATCGGGGATAGACTCACCAATACAGAAATGTTTGCCAGCGCACCTCATCTGTGTGTAACATAATGTACCGGGTATCGCAACACTCATATGTAAATTGATGTCATAATACAAAACAATATTAGATCCATAGACTTACTCTGTGACCAGAACCAGGGATCTAATGCTTGATTTAGTGCGCCTTTGGTGTCACACGTGTTTCATGTGCAACAGTTTTGTCACTTTTATTCATCAAACTCATCGAAGTAACTTTGACACTTTATTTATAAAAAGGGAGGTTGGGTAACACGCAGTTCTCGTAAAAAAACTTCCTCCATTATTAAGCTATGGGTTCCACATTAGAAATGGACATAGATAAAAAAAAGAACTTTGGTTAAAATATTGACAAGTGAGTTCCGAGATCTTTTTTTTTTTCAAAAAAAAGTACTACATGTTCTAATATGTTATAGCAAAACCTTGTTATTGTTAGATTTTCTTTTAAATAATGTTATTATTATTTAAAACGTGAGGGAGGCGCAGTAGCATCAAGGTTGGAAACCACTGCCCTAAGGAGTATAATTACAAGAATAACAATACACAAGCAATTACGAAAATATAACCAAATAACATATTATGTAACTATTTATAATATACAGTCAATCCTGTTTTTATGCGGTAATTGCGTTCCACAAAACATCGCATAAAAAAAATCGCACAAAAAAAGACTCGACTTCCATACAAAAAGTGGGGATATGTTCCATGAATTTTAAAATCCGTATAACTTTGAAACAGCGAGTTAAAACATACCCAGAATCGCACAAAAAAGTCTTGACTTCCATAGAAAAATTGGGGATACGTTCCATATTTTTTAAAATCTGCATAACTTTTAAACAGGGAGATAAAATATACTTAGAATTGCATAAAAAAGCTAAGGATAATTAGGGGAAAAACACGGCGTAAAAATTATGTACCTAAAAATATTTTTTATTAAAAATAAAATTGTTGCTTATTGTTTTACTTCAGTAACATTTTAAGTAAAACTCGATTTGACAATGCTAGGTGCGTTTTGCATGTGGTTTGAAATCACTATATTTTTCGGAAGAAATAGTAATCAATCATCAATTTCAAAAGACGCAGGAAATTAGTGTTGATCACACTATCGTTCTGTGTTTTTTTCTTTCTTACAATGAAATAAGTGATCAGAGTTTATTCAGATTTTCTTTTTCCAATAATTAATTGTTTATGCACTTCGTTATACCCATAAATATTTTTTTTAGGCTCTCGTCGAAGCTAAAATGCCTGTTCAGAATTTGAATCATTTAGAATGAAATGATTTTCTAATTAACGGCAAAGTTGGATACCTTCTTGTATTATTTTTGTAGTTTGGGAACTGTAATTTCTTCCACTACGTCATCGTTTTCTGGTTCTCTGTCAATAGTTAAAGTTAAATTAGTGACATCATCATCACAGCATTATCCATAAGTAATTCGTTGATTTCATTTTCGCTAAATGTATCAAACCCTTCTCCGCCAAGTTCATGTACTAAAGTAATAATTTTAGCTGATATCACCGATGTTTCAATAGTTTCATCGACTGTAACACATTTAAGTACGTGGACTTAATTCAGCGATGGCAGATGCAACATGATTTAATAACAGTCCAAAATCGTTTTATTTTTCCAAATGTCGGTTAGTGTTGATGATTCATTTTCTATTATATCCAAAATACATCGATATGTGCTCTTGGTGTAATATTTTGTACACTAATATAGTACATTTTTTGAAAATTTGCTTTTCTAAAAAACCGCATAACTTCGAAACCGCACAAAAAAAACTGCATTAAAAGAGGATTGACTGTACTTATATTATAGCTGCAGAGTATGGTCATTACTAGAGAATCCAATCCCGGGATCCCGTACAGTTTTCAATACATATCAATCCCGGTATTAGAAGACATGATCCCGAAACTTTCGGGATTGATTTTAATACAGAAACGTGTTGGTTTTCCAAGTCGTACGGATGTTCACGCACATAATAAACAAAGCCCATTTTAAGTCCTTTGCGATAACAATTACCGCAAGCGAAAAAGTAATTTGAAACCAAGCATATTAAATTTCTTCAACAAATTATGTTTGATTTAAGATTTCGACTGAAGGTGCTTGGTGGAATTTCAATATTAAATTTGAATCATTCAAATTATGTACACTCCCACAGATTTTGTCACTAACGACCCGGGTTTCGCCTTTCGGCATCTTCAGGCGTTCAAGCGCACGGATGAACTTGAACTGACGCTTAGTAAATGGATGTTTCGTGTTTATATATTAAATAAATGTATCACTGAGTCTAAAGCCATCGCTGGCGAAAAGGGTAAGCTCATGGGAATTCCCAAAGATTTGAGTAGTGAGTGGTTTTTAGAATTATATTTATTTGTTTGTCGGCAAAGGTTTTATGATATTATTTATGATATTATTTATATAGGGTATAGAAGTGGAGAGCCAGGAAGGTTTAATATCTCGTTCAAAATCGGAAGACTATGTAACTGTGCCCTATTAATTTCTAAAATTTCCTGGAAAAAGAGCTTATGACTGTCCGTATTTGGGTGTAACATTTTTATCCCCTGTTCCTGATTGAACACGTGTCCTTCCGAAATTAAGTGATTAGCAAAAGTAGACGTGTCCTTTTTCAGTCTAAAGGCAGCCATATGTTCTAATACCCTGATGTTTAAAGTCCTCTCTGTTTTGCCGATATAAAATTTATTACAACAAGAGCATTGTAATCTATAAATTCCAGATTTATTTAGGTAATGTATTTTATCTTTATTGTTAACTAATAATTTGCCTAAAGAGCTTTTACAGTAAAAGGCTGGTCTAACACTATCAGCTAGTTGTTTTTTAATTTTAAGACTAGTATTTCCTAAATAAATGATTCTACGCCAATACCTAGTATGATCTATGTCCTTTGACAATGTACCTTGAAATAACATTTTTTCTGCAAGTTTAGTTTGTTTTTTTGATAAAAGATTGTCTATAAGAGACATATCGTATCCATTGTTGATGGCGATTTGTTTGATGATTTTTAATTCGATATTAAAGTTCTTTTCATTCAAAGGAACACTCACAAGTCTATGAATTTCTGAATGAAAAGCGGCTAGTTTATAAGAAAATGGGTGCATTGAATCCTTATGTATCACGGTATCCGAAAACGTAGGCTTCCGAAATATTTTAAATTCGTGAGAACCGTTTTCAATATTAATATTTAGGTCAAGAAAGTTAATATTCTTGCCTCCTAATTTTAAAATTTTCATTTCAATATTTTTTCTTATCAATATCTAAATTTTTTTTTTTTATTTTCAATATCTTAATGAATGTTATCAGATATCAATGGTGAGCTTCTTTTGTGTGAATTATTGTTCTATTTTTATATATACATTAGTTTTGTAATAAAACACATGTCAACTAAAATTTATTTTGGTCAGTTTCTATATAAACAGTATGATAAATATCAGTGGCGTGCGAAGAGGGGAAGGGAACAATAACTTTAATTTTTAAATTTATTTTCTTTATTTATTAAAAAAATATTTTATTCGACGCTCCTTCTTACAAAAGTCATCAATAACCGCATTTCGTTTTATTAAGCGAAATGTGGTTATTGCGGTTATGCGGACAATATATTTTGTTTAAAAGATTTAAAAGAACTAATATTATTGCAAGAGTTGAAAATCTCTTCTCTCTTTGATTATTTCTATCGAATGTTCTTATTATTTTCATTGTAAAAAATGATCTTTCGAAAAAAGTACTTGTTGCTGGATATGGTAATTATGAAAACATGTTTTATTGGTTCTTTGCACAATAAAACCGTATACATACTAAATGGTGAAACAATTGATGATCTTGTATTAACTTCGGGCATATTTTAAAATAATATTTAAATTACTTAGTGTTTCATTTTAATGTTTGTATTTTTTAGAAAAAAATATTTTATTTAAATTATTAAGAATGTATGTAGAAGATAATTTAAGAACTCTTCAATCTATCAGTCTGAAGTAGGTAGATACTTTTTTCAGTTATCAACATCAATTATTTTAAGTTATATTGTGTATTTTTACATAATGTTTGCATATAAAGTTTGTTTTATATGTAAAGCGTACATTTTTCTTCGAGTAATCAGAAAGTCCACCCCTTCACCTGTACATTGCGAGTAGCTGAGATTAAAAAACGTTTGGAAAAACTCTTGGAAACGTTTTGGCAGCCCACAGTTGGTTATATAATATAGAATAAGTTGTTTGATTTATTTTTGACCAATATTATCAATTATTATTTGTTAAAATAATGTATAATAATAAAACTGATTTCCAGACCAGTCTGGGATAAAAATTCTAATCCTGAAATTCCGGGATCAACATTTTGGCTCGGGATTGGATTCTCTAGCTGTGAGTTTCTAATACAAAAATGTATCGCAACTGTATAAATAAAACAACCATTAATTCGTCTAGTCACAAATACTGCCGCCCCGCATCCAAGAATGCTCATAAAAACCACGAAGGGCTGCGACAGCGGTTGCACCTAGCATTAGGTAACGCTATATGCAGTCGACAGAGTTGACTGTTGATCGAGGCCTTATCGTTCTCATACTTAGTATAGATAATATTTTAAGATATGAATGTGGACAATGAGGGAATTATGATCAATGTTGACATCAGATAGTTCGGCTACTGATAAAATGATAATTTTTTAATGATTTTTTTTTATATCTGTTATATAAGATACCCAAAATAGCAAAGTGCTGACAGATAATTTCAAAGAAAGTAGTCATTTTGAATATTCAAGTTCAGAAAGCGATGAAAGTGTAATAATTCCAATGTCTAGGTATCATTGACGCTTAGATTCAAGAGACTGTGATGGTGTTGAAACCATTAGAGATGAATTTCAACCCAGGAAATTGATTGTGATGAGGTGAGCCATCAAACTTCATATTAATTGCCAGTCTTCAAATTTTGTAAAATTATATGTCTGCCTAACACTAATGGCTTATTTTGAAATCCACATTTTTGAAGTGATCGTTCCGTCCTATGGGAATAGTTTATTTTGGACGTTATTATGAATCGTTGGATTGTGTGAGTCGATGGGAAAGGAAGATTCTTTGGAACTGATTTGATCGATTTTTGTAGATCACGATAATGACTATTCGCATCCGGCCTTAAAAATCTTTTCGGTTTATTTTTGATTTTTTTCATACATTAAGAATATTTGAATTATGATATGGATATTTTATAGAATTATATTTTGACTTTTTTCCATAAAATTTTGATAAAATGTGCAACTGATTTAGACTATTTTTCATATAATTAGGTGAAATTTGCATTTTCATGTTGGATTTTTTCAAACTTTAAGAATATTCGAATTATGATATAATGATTTTATGTATACCCATCCCTCGTTTAACACAGTACTCGCATAGCACGATTTCGATTTAACACGGTTATCATTTTTTTTATTAAATCTGGCATTGCAGTTTCTTGAGACAAATGTGTGTCAATGTCAAGTGTCAATGAGAAATGAAACAATTCATTGTTAGATATGAAGAAATTCACACAGACATTCAAAAAAGATAGACAATCAAAAATTAAAGATTTTTGATACGGAAAATGACAGAAATATAATGAAGGCACTGATGATGAAATTCAGCCAAAATGAAGACAAAACCCCCTTGATAATTTCTAGTAAAAGTGAGATCGAATAATATTTTTTACGTTTAATAATTTCTTTCAAAAAATTTTCAAAAGTGCATATATGTATTTATTTTATTGATATTTCTAAAAAAAAACCTATAACCCTCTTTTCTATACATTTATTAGTCTCACTTTACACGTTTTCGTTGAACACGGTAATCTAGCAGAACCTTTCTTCTGTGTTAAACGAGGGATAGGTGTATATATAAATTATATAAATAACCTAAAATTTTCGGAATTTTCCCACTTATGTCATACATGTTTATAGCAAAAATTTTAGGGACGACACCTAGATCCCGGAGTCTTTTTCTAATCCTGGTATTTCGGGATTGATTAATTTTCAATCCCGGGATTGGGCACTCTATAATTTGAAAGTTTTAGTTGAGTCGTTTTTTTTTTTAGCCGACAGAGGAATTTGAAATTCTCAATTCGCTATACTTTTTCCCCAGATTATCTCCAAAACTCCTTTTTTTTTAACTCTTCCGATTCCAAAATCCTATCAATTTTCGGGATTTGTTCAAAATTTCTCAATCCCAGGATTTCGGGATCAGAAAATTGGACGGAATCCCAGGATTGGATGCCATAACGACACCCTCTAGTGTCTTGATGATTTTTGTCATCGTATGTGTGACACGGTTTCTCAATATTTTATGAGTCAACATCCCCCACTGTCTTGATAATTTTTGTCATCCTATATGTGACACAGATTCTCAACATTTTAAGAGTCAGCATCCCTCACAGCTTTATGATTTTTGTCATCCTGTATGTGATACGGTTTCTCATCATTTTGATAGTCGATCCAAAATTTTAGTGAAATCATTTTCATTTTCAATATTGTTGGTTTATTTTCCCGATTCTTTCTAAAAATTAATAAGAATTGGTATTTTGAATAAGCAATACTATTTATAAATCTGATTTTTATCTGTTAATTTGCAAATTACAATTATTGATATTTTCTTAAAAAATCCATTTTAAGAATTAATTGAGTAAAAAAAAAATGAATTTTCATGCAGTAGATTTTTGGTTTTGAATAATGCAAAAAAAAAATCCCCGAAGGCAATGGGCTTACAGCTAGTACCATTGAATGCATTTAAGCAGGGGCGTTTGGAAAATTTGGATAACCTCACATGTAATATTTTGAGTTAGCTATTCTATCGACTAAACAAAATTAATTTGAACCTTCCAAAATTATTTGAGTTAATATATGTACTCTCAGTAGAGAATTTTACAAAATTTTACCCGGTCCGAGCCCGAAAGACTCAGACCCGACTCGGCCCGGGCCCGAGTCTAATACCACAATTGTTACCCGAATCCGACCCGAAGCCTGGATTTATACTCAACAGACCAAAAAAAACCGTTTTTTACAAATTTTCAACAATTTACGATTCTCTATATAGAACTGGTAATAATTTAAACCATCATGGCTGACTTATGACACGAAAATAGTCTGAAATATTTTTCTGAAGAATAAATTCCTTACCCGAGCTCGGCCCGAGCCCGAATCTCAATTGCGCTTACGCGCCCGAACCCGGGCCGGGTAAGGGCCCCGCGGGCCCGTGCAGACCTCTAACTCTCAGGTACACAAAAATACATTCTACAATTACCGACTTGATTGTTGAAAAACAAAATAAACCACAGAAAATTTGCTGCCTAAAAGCATTCTTGAAAGTATTGTAAGAATTCAAACCGGAATATTGACGAAATGCAGTCAGTTTGAGCGAAAAAATATTTAAGCATAATGTCGGGATCTTCAACCGTATGTTAAAATTTTTGTACACGGTTAAACAATATCATTTTGGAAAATTTCTCTGATTGAGTAGTCCTTTCAACATGTATTTTATGTGGGTTGTACATTTTTTTACATTGTCTGATTATTTTATTCATGCAGATTAACCACTTTTTCAAAACTCGTTTTATTGTTTGGTAGTTCAGTCAGGAAATGAATGATTAATCTATGAGCATGCGATTATGAACTAATTTGTGATTATATAATATTTTGTTCATTTCAGAAACCTTTAAGAAAAGGGAACAAGCATACTACTGCGGATTTTTTGACCAACACTGTTAAAGCAGTCGGCCACAAAAAAATGCTTATTGTAATATAGATATTCCGTCAAACCAATACGGCATAAATTTGACAAATGTTAAGAATAAAAATGCATCTCATCTCAAAAGTCACTTCATTTTATAAATATTTGCCAATTTACAGCTCTGAATTATGGAGAAGGATGAACAGGATCTACCCCCGATTGACTTATCAATCGGCATCCCGTCTTCATAGAGAAAAAACCTATATTATCCGGACATTCTTAAAATGTATCATCTTTAGAAAAAAAATTTTTTGAAAAAATATCCAGTAATGTAGTAGAATTCAATATCACGAAAGAGGTCAATAATGAAGATATAAGGAAGAAAATATATGCCTCAGATGAGCTTTGTCAAGAAGACAAACTGTAGATTCCCTGGAAGAGGATTATGGTCCTATACATTCTGATGGTTTTCCATGTCCAGGTCTGAGGCCATGGAATGGTTTGAATGTTAGGAAGAATGATGAAAGGAACTCGAGAAAAATGTAGTTTCATAAAAAATCGTCAATTAAAAAAAGCTATATTATGTATGATAAATATATAGTATTTATAATATGTATATGTAAAAAGATATTCATAGTAAATGTACTTTTATATACTTTTTAAATGTTAGTTATATACTTTTTCGATTATCCAGATTTCTCATTATCTGGACTACCTTCTCATCCCAAATTATTTCGGATAATCGAGATTCTGCTGTATTCTCAAAAATGACGTTACAATTTATTGTGAAAAACTAATATACACACGAAAAAAACATATTACTATTCATGAATGTGAGGTGAAAGGATGATTAAGCAAATAATAATTATGTACAAGGTCATACATTTTAATAAATTGAAAATCTGGTTAAGCCACAGTGAATATTGTAATTTGTAATAAAAGTTTACAAAATTCTATGAAAGGTTTGTTATTTTTATAAAAACACCATACACCTTTGCTTTCAGCAAAATATCACTCGCTGTATTGAAAACAACTCTTTCTAGCTTTTTGATGTTGATTATCTCCAAAACACACTTTTGTGAATATGCGAATTGATGAAAATAATGGATACAAATGATACAGTCGAATAATTATTGTTTTGGAATAGATTCAAGTTTTACAAACCGAAAATGCTTTTCAAGGTGTTACCTTTTTTCATCTAAGATGATAAATTTTATTTTATTTCAGAAAACAAAATAGGTAAATGACTTTTCTTTTTTGTAAATTGTAGACCATAATATACATGTCACGTGATGAAATATACACCTCGACTGGAAACTTAACTGTAATATAATTCTACAATTTCTGTGATGTACACTTGTCTAAAAAATAGCTAACAACACATTCTTATTGGTTAAGACTATACAAACTTAGTCGGGCTAAAATAATTCTCTTAAAATCTTCAACCTTCATTTCATTTTTATGTTTAAAGCCCTGCTTGATATAAAAGAAATGATAAATATATTTTTAGAAATATTAAGACAAAATGTTAACACTGATTTAATATTGTGACTATACAGGTAGTCCTTGACCGAGACACGTTCCTAAACTTTGGTTATAAGTCAAATTTCATAAAAAATATAGTCAGTAATTTTCCACAACCTGGTATCTCAAACAGTACAAGTTGTCGGGAGACACATTAATGTATTATATTCTACCAGCTTACAGTTCAAATATCTGTCGGAATATGGTCAAAAAACAAACAAACCCATAAGCCTTACCAAGCTTACAATGAAACATGTTAAGTGTAAAGTCAGGATCCAAAATGAGCTTTTGAAAAACTTTCACACTATTAATGGCCTTAGACATGGTGATTAGGGTTTTGGAAATTGAAAATTCTATTTCCAAATCATAATTTATATACAATTTCAAATTGAATGTTCAATCGAAAAATAGTCAATCCCGAAATTCGGAGACTCTAATGGTGATGCACAATCGTGCTTATTATTCATCATCGTCCTTGAAAAAGTGATGTAAACCAAGACAATGTCTCACATTTACTGTCCCTGAGGGAAGACGTAGCATTGGAAGAACACGACTTCGCTGGACGGATGGGTGTCACAGAACCTGCGAGTACTGGAGGTCAGTGGCTCCATTGGAGAGTGGAGGATCGAGAGGAGTGGAAAATGCTATTTTCTCAGTCGTACGTCTCGACGTCGTATGTCGAACCGTCATAAGTCGAGGACTACCTGTATTCTGTAAAAAGTTAAGCTTATTCATACTGAATCATTCAATTTGAACATCTTTAACATCTTCACGTTATTTAATATTTATATAATTTAAAAAATACCAGTTTTGTACCCTTTTTAAACATAATAAATAATAATTAAATCTAAGTGAAGAAATACAGAAGATTTTGTTGGGAAACTTTCTGTTTTCTGGTATATTATTTGATCTTGTTTTACACAGGCTATAGTTTCGTAGCCTCCCTACCGTGGAATTTGTATGACGATGACCTGTAACCAATTTCACTATTTCATTAATTTTCTTAATCGACTCTTATTGTTTCTTTTGATTGCAGTTACTTTGATGACATCACAGTAGTGTTAAAGTGGCATTTTGAATTTTCAATGAATCCCAGTCCATGTAAACTTGTGAAAAAAAGATTTTTGAAATATAAAATTCGTTGAGCATTTGGTAGATACAAAATATATCTGAAATGTTTGAAGAATGTTGAAGGCATTATTTTAATCAGTCAAACGTGTCGCAATAAATCAGTACATTAGATATAAAAACAAATCAAAGATTACTTTATTTTTACAAAAATATGATATCACTGAATCAAGATGATGATATTATGATGTTTCTTAGAATTTTATAGTGCAAAATTATAAATTGTAATTAGTTTGACAGTCGTTTATTTTATATGATAATACATTACAAATATATAATATGAAGCATACGTTATAAAAATGACGGCAATGGCTGTTGTCTTCGGCAGATTCTTCATCTTCATTGCTCTCGTGAATGGAACTCATTCTCTAAGGGGATTGAATGTCTGCTCACATCAGGAGGTGTGAGTACTTATTTTTTTAGTAATTTACTCCCAGGAACACTATATGTGGTGCTATAATGCAAAACGTACTTTCCAAAATGAGGGTAATTTAAGCCAAATGATTCGACTGGTATTAATAGTTTTACGATAAAATGTTTACAACACCGTCGTTTTTCAACTTCAAAATCGTATTTTTCTGCAAAACGTACTATTTCCAACTAGAAATCATCTACCTTTTCTCGCAAAATGCACCATTTCCATGTTACAGCAAAGTGCACTATTTCCAATAGAAATTTGAGCGGAGCAACATTTTTTTTTGCAAAACGCACTATATCTATTGAGCTGTCAAATGTTGGCAAATTTTACTGTATATTTTAAACATTGTAATCTGCTCTGAAGACAGTAAAGGAAAGGACAATATTTTTGTTTATTCCTGACAGGAAACTAAATCGTACGTGCGCAGAAATGAGATATTTTTTTTGGCTTACTTGAGAAGTTTGACAGCTGTATTCATCATACATATTGGTAATACATATTTCTGCGAACGTTTAGGGATGACTTGTAATTGAATGTTCAAGGATGAATTGCAATTGCTTTGTGAATTCTTCAATGAAACTTGATGTTTACCCAATTATAAGCCACGCAACTAGAGCTGAGTCAACAAAAATACTTACACAGACGCATTGGTTGCAAATCGACTCTTTGCTTAGTATAAAATAATATTATTTTTCTTATTTTGTTGAAAAATAATTTCTTTTTTATTTCTTTTCCATTTTTTACTAACTGGTTTCCCTAAGTTTATTTTCTTATATTGTTTGAAAAAAAAATGAAATAACATTGTTCCAGAAAATAGTGCGTTTTGAAAAAAAAAATCATTAAAATGACGAATTTAAAATACTTTTTACCATATGCCAAGTTTATGAAGCAGGTCAATGATTTCAAAATAATTTATTGTATGATTAAGTGATTCAATCATAATATTATGCTTGCGTTGTTCGATATAGTTTTTTGCCTCTACTGAAAAATTTGATTTTTGGAAATAGTACATTTTGCATTATAACAATACATATCAGATATCTGAGGTTATCTTGCGAGATCCATGTTTATATTTAAAGTAAATTTGTAAAGGATGAATTGATTCTACTTCTTAACTCTTTTACGTCCAAGCAGCGCGATTGAGCTGCTTGGTACTTGTGCTAAATCATCCAAGCACCACTCTAGTGTTCCAAATGTTCCACTCTAGTGTCTCTCAAGTTGTTTTAACACATGTTTTATTAAACTTTTACCCTGATAATCTTCTACCAAAGAAGTTGGACTAGTGGTAATTAGTTGCGGCATTTTATTTCACGTAGACAAACAAACCCGTGATATTGTGTGTCATGCAAGCAACGGACGGCAGAAAAAGGTAGAGACGGTTGTTTTTTAGTTTTGCTTATTTTAAAAATACATATCAAATATTTAAACTTTTTAGTGTTTATACTGATAGACAATAGTCTTAAGATATATTCTGCAATAAATATATGTGAAATAACTTTTTTTTTATCTTAACTTTTTTTTCAACTTTGTTAATTTCATGTTTGTGTATTTTTTAGGTTGTTCCAGTAAATTAAAGTATTGTTTTATGGGATTGTATTATCTAAAGTATTGCAGTGTAACCTTTCATAACGAGCACCTCTTATAACGAGTAATTCCCATAACGAGCAAAACAGATTGTGAAAAAAACGCTCTCTTAACGAGAGAAATTTAGCATAACGAGTGACGCAGAAGGGGAAAGTCCCAACTTCATGTCACTCACTTGGGAGCCGGGACTTCCTCGCCAGTGCGTCAGTCTCTGGTTAGCACTCATTCCGCTAGCACGCTAGTGTCGCATGTGATCACACATTGTTCCAAACTTGTATTCGGACATTATTTGTATTTTTTTTTATGCAGGGCTTAATAAAAATACCCCTGAGAAAAAAGCCACAAGAAGACAGCCATAAGAGAATAAAAGTTACTGTAGAAATGAAACCTAATAAGGAGGTGGCTATGCGTTCTACTAATTTATTTAATGACTAGCCGGTTCCCCGCAAGCGTTGCAATGCCACTCAAAGAATGAAACTGTTTGTTTGTTTTAATTCTGTTTATTGGAGTGCTTTTGGATATATTTTTGTTTTTTTGTCTGGTGCGTATACGAATATACCTGAAGGTTTTCCGACGCGTGAGCAGGCCACATACAGCTGTCCATGTAAAAAGCATGGATTTTCAACATTTGATCCACACACTTGTTGCGATTGTCCCTGTGCTTTGTTGTTGGTCATTGCAAATGCGAGTCACATAGGAAACTGCAAACGTTTAAATTCGAATGGCATATTTTTTGGAATCATTGAGATGCTTGACAACAATACATCGTCCCCTTTAATTTCCCATTTAAAATTTTTAGCTCCGATGATATTGTTCATTATCTTTTTCACTGAAAGCCTGGTAGCGTTGCAAAATTGTGAATTTATATTTCGGAGAAGAATGATAGGTACGCCAATTTTCATTGTTAAAACGTGTGTCGGCATTTCTGGCAAATCAAGTGAATTTAAGAATTCAGTTGGATAATTGACAACTTCGTCTTGTTTCATTACAGTATCGCTGGAGTTATACGCTGTCTCTTCGCCTGGTATTTCGTTTTGAATCCTGAAGTTAATGGCATTAATATCTTTGTTTTTGGCTGCTTATATAACACGTCTATGGTTCTTGTAACTTTACAGAATCTTGTTTCCAATTTGATTAATAGTGTGGATTCATCGACTTCTATTTTTCCATTCCCAATATTCAACAATTATTCTGCGGAACATTTAGCGGATACGTTCATCACGCATACTGGCCTTAAAAAAGAATTTGTGCTCATGTCGCCATAATAGTGATGATTTGAGACATGCATTTAATTCATCAGCTGCTGCTGAACGTGGTATAACTGGTAGAGTTTGTCAAAAATCACCAGACAATAAAATAAGTGCGCCACCAAAGAGCTGTTAATTTCCTCTCATATCTTTTAGTGTATAGTAAAGGTCTGCACGGGCTTCGCAGGCTTCCGCACAGCAACTCAACAAATTTTAATTGCAATCGGATAAACGGCATAGGAACATGAACTCAGAAGGGAAAAACTAACAAATTAGCGTATTGGCAACCCACCGCTGATTTATATACATTTGCGGGCGTCCGTACAGCAACTCACTAAAGTTTTATCGCAGTCGGATAAACGGTATAGCATCTCATACCAGACAAACAAACAAATTAACGCATTGGCAGCCCACTACTGATTCATATACATTTACGGGCGTTCACACAACAACTCACAATCAAACTCATATAATTTATATATATATACACATACATATATATAGATAGATATAATAGATGTGTATTTTTGATTGACTGTCCCGCCATCTACACACGAACGACGCAAGCAAGTTGACAGTTGAAAAGTCGTTTAATACAAAATGTATGAGAAAGAATTTTCTTCATAATTTCTTATCCGTGATATTTTTCCTATTTTTTAATGCTTATTCTGCTATTCTGGGGGAAGACAAATTCAATAAATCAAAAATCATAAAAATTGATCCAGCCGTTATCGACTTATGTGTGGTGTAAATAACCCGACTTTGTTTTATATATATAGATAATGTTGTGTCACATTTTCAGCAAATTTTGAAGTGTCGGCAAAAACAAATGTCTCTAGACAGCTTTCTAGTAAAAAAGAATTAATTATTTGTCATAAATTCATAAATAATAAGCTAGTCGATTTTTAAAATTATTTTTTGCAAATCGAAATCGCATTCTGGGTTGTTACACTCCTTAACAATTTATAAGTATGTAATTTTATTTGAATAAACGTTAAAAACTCAAAAAATATGTTTTTTTTCGCCATGGAACGCATTATTGTATTTTACATTGTTTTATATGGGAAAATTTGTTTCGCATAACGAGGAAGATTCTGGAACGACTTAAACTCGTTATGAGAGGTTCCGCTGTATAAAACAAATGTAAAATAAAAAAAAGCAGAAATATAGCTTTAAAAACTAGAAAGTTATGACAGTTTTTGTAAAACTACCAAAAAATCTCAAAAATTGCTTGGATGTTTTAGCAATTCCTCCAAAAAAAAGCTGGAGTTAAAAGGGTTATTTTTTTGTTTACTTTTGATTATATCCGTTTGCAATCTTGAGTGTGTGAATTCCTAGTGGAGCTGGCTTATCTCAACAGAAACTGTTCTAAGGGGACTGCTTGTTATTTGTTGTTCAGTTGCTCTACCTCTCTTTTGTCAATGAAACTAAGACTGGAACAATGGGGCTACAATTAGTCATTTCAATACCGGTATTAACAAAACTGGTGAAACAGGGTGTTTTTTTGAATATGAAATAATACAGTATTTTGATGTTGAAAATTAACCAATATCGAAGTTCGAATATATAAAAAACGTCACATAATATGATAATAAAATTGTTTGTGATAAATTAAAATATTTTAAATCTGTAAAGAGTTGTTTGTATCCAGAAGATTCCACAATACATAATTGTTAATGAGCATTTCAATAAAATATTATTTTAACCACTTCATGCTCGGGTTTTTTAACAAAAGGTGAACTGAAAACGTCAGGTTTTTATTTTAAAAGTTCAAATAGTTTATGAATTTTTCAGAAAGGAATTTAAAAAAAAACCAAATTAGCAATAAAAAACCATAAAAACTTAACCTAAAATAAAAAAAATTGAATAAAATCTTTTCGCCATTAATAATTCGCCATTAATAATAATGAGAGGATTATTTCACGTTATCGCGTTCGACTCTTATTCGATAGTTCCGCGTTCAATTCTTACTACGGCAGGTATTTTTTTAATGTGAAATTAATCAAATTTAAATGTTCAAGTATGCAAGCCAATATATTTATAAAGAATATTTCGAAAGAAGAAGAAGACCCCGGGACTTAACTACGCATGGCCGGACGGAGGGACATTATCGGCTATTAATATATAGATTTTTAAATACTTTAATAATTTAAATATCCACTATCGGAATTATTCAAGTTCAAATCTTCCTATTCACTGTCATTGTCCATGATAATGGGATCTTGAATATCAAAATTATAATCAATATAGGTAAAATTTGCGAAAATGCATTAGATCACTTAATTTAGAAAAATAATACTTACAATATATTTTACTGTGTTTATCAATAAGTTAACACAGAGGAAACGATATGCGTAAATCTCTACGAGTGTTAAGAGACAACTGGTGAGCACCATTCGTTTGTTTTTCATACATAATGCAGACCAGTCCAAATACACGAGCAGAGCGTAAGTGCGGAATGACACATTCGCCGCGCATGAACACTGCTCGATCAAAGGCATGAAGTGGTTAAGACCTATAATTTCAATAAAAATCACTCATTAATGGTTATTATATATTTTTTATTCAATGCTTTTGATTTAATCGCCTGTTATTGGGATCTCAATTGGCTGTAATTTTTTGCTTTATTCAACATTCAATTTGAAATTTCAAACTATGTACTGATATTGATTGATTCATCCAGATTGCGACCCTAGCTACAATAGCTCTAGAAGTTAGTTCATCTCTCTCTACACTGATTTTTCTTTCGAATGGGTTATATAAATATGTAATATAACTTTGTCATTCCATTTATTGAAAGAAACGTGGAAAAGTTTAGCCATCAATTTTTTGTTTTATCTTGAAAATAAATTTTCACATGGTAACTGCCAAATCAATAAAAATTTTGACATTTTATTTGTATCTATAATAATTATAATCATTTCACAGTTACTTCATACCTATCACAACCAGCCAACAGATAGCTTATGACGAGGAGCAGAAAGTTTTGTGCTTAAGCATCCCGCCGCAGTGTACACAATTCAAGACCGTTCACCACACGGAGTACAGAATGCAGCGCATTGAAAAGTACAAGCCAGTTCAAGACTGCTGTACCGGTTATGTTGTCGATTTGAAGAAAGATACATGCGTTCCGTCATGTAGCAAGGAATGCATTCACGGAGTGTGCAAATCTCCTGACTTTTGCAATTGTGACAGTGGATATGACGGACCCCAGTGTGAAAAAGGTGAGTCATTCGGGGATCAGACATCTTTTATTGTTTTCAAAACACTCGTACTCATCTTACATGTACTGAGCACCATTGACGTAATTGTTCATCTGTAATCCTTTTTTTTTAAATTAAAATGCGTCTGTAAGTTCACGGTCTCGGAAAAATATGCTGAATTTATTATTTCAGTATGTCTGAGCGGATTCTGGGGTGCGGGTTGCAAGAATCAATGTGTCTGCAAGAATGACGCGCCGTGTGATCCGCTGGATGGAAGTTGCAAATGCACCAGGGGCTGGAAGGGAAAGGATTGCTCCGAGCCGTGCAATGATGGATTCTATGGACAAAACTGCTCTGAGAAATGCCATTGCCCCAATACCGCGACGTGCGACCACATCAGCGGAGAGTGTAGGTGCCTACCTGAATTTACGGGAATCCTGTAAGTCATTCTTTATTGGCCTGCAAACACAAAATACTCACAGCTACTAAGCAAACCTGGAAAGAATGTTATTTAAAGTTCAAATTCAAATCCCTGTTATTCCACTGGTCCACAATGTGCTGTATTTGGGCTGGGCAAATTGGTTGAACGGCCGGATTGCACTTGTGGGCACAAACACCAGGACGCCAATCACGTACTGTGAGACTGCCTTGACATGAATGCCGAACGAGCAGAGTTGTTTCATCATATGAGGAACGGAATATTCTTGATTCCTCTTTAAATTCAACGTGGAGTAGATTAAACTCTTCCTTCCGCCATTTCGGATTCTCAGTATACGGATACACAGGATACTTAATATCACTTAACTCGATGGCTGCCACAGACGAGATATCTCGTAAAATTTTTCGTGCTCAACACGCCAGAGACGAGTTTGAGCGGCCGTGAAAATGCGGCTGTAAACAATGTGTTGAATGACAATTTAATCAATTTGAAAGTGAGTTGCTACAACTTATCACAGGATCCATTGAAAAATAAATGTATTTTTTTTGTGCCCATATCAGATTTGTTAGCTTATATTGAAAGACTGAATTCAAGATTAAACTTTTTTAAGTCTGCTTTGAAATGGGAATGCAGTATTTTCAAAATTGGGCAATATTCGCACCCATACGGTCATACAAACTTGATGATCAAAGCCTTATGTTTTCTCTCACATGATTGAAATGGTTTTTTGTACATTCCCCTGGGTTGAAAATACTCACAATGAGTGAAACTGATCTTGATCATTGAAGTGATTTTTTTGCAAACACCATCATTTGTTTTATACAGTAATGTATATTATTAAAATCATATACAGGCGGACCTCCACTTTCGCACACAATTGGTTCCTCAAAATGTGTGCGAATGTTGAATGTTCGAAAGTAGAGGGATATAAAAAAAGCACAAAAAATTGTACTTTAAAAACTTTGTTTATCAAAATTTACTTATGTACAGTGGAACCCCCAATTACACTATCCCGAATTATGTGCTGGCTTGAAGTATCCCCCTATTGGACGGTCGCATTCCATTGTTGTTACTAAGAGACGGTCGTCTGTGATGAGCATACAGTCAAATGTTGGCTAGCGTCTATGGATTCAACACGTGCCAGGCTATACACGCATCGCTGGGCATCTGTTTGTGTGCGGGATATTTACTACTACAAAAACTAAATATTTCATCCATATCTAAGGGAAATCTTAGTTTTGCGTTTTCCGCGGAAAAAAACCAAATTCCTAATTTTGTATGAGATTCACACCACCAATTACACGGTCCCGACTGTTTAGTAAATGGGGGTTTTACTGAATTTGATAAAAAATATATTTTTTTGATAAACTTGTCAAGAGTTAGTGGTATTTTACTCTTTTTTTTCTTTTCTTCATAGAGAGTTCTGTAACATGCAGTGCTTTTATGGATCGCTTTACATACTTGAGCTATGCGTTCTCCATTGGGATCAAATTCTTCCATAATATTAAAAAATATATTGAGATGAATAAAAGCTTCGTTCATATTTTTTATTGTTAAAGTCTTGGTGATTTTTTCTGGTTCTTCTTCCTCACTTTCATTCGTGCGAAATAGCGAATTTTGCGAAAGTAGAGGTGCAAGAATAATCTTATTGATAACACGGTGAAGAATGTATTTTAGCTCCACAATTTTTTTTTTGATTGTTGATAGCTATTTTGGCTTGACGCCCCGCCCCCATCAGAACTATGTCTAAACGTGCATTTACTTATCTATATATAGTGGCATAGTAAAGGTACACAATACATCTACTCTTCCTTTCTAACATCCTAATCTATATTGTGATAATCAATTAACAAATTTGGCAAATGGGTTTCCTGAAGTGAAAGTTAATCTGGTTTTAATTTAGTGGGAATAAACATAATTAGAATTGTTTTGATATACACTTGGGCCTCGTATAACATTGTTATATGGTTCCACAAAAACGTCGTGTAATACAAATCCGTGTTATACAAGGTTTGAAGTTCATACAAAATTAGGGATTACGTTCAAAAAAAAAAATATCGAAAATGGTTTATAAAAATTTGTACTTTATTTTTTTAAATAAATAAATATACATTTACAAATTTATTGAAAGAAATTTTAATAACCTAATATAGCATTCATTCATCATCGCTTTCACTTAGAATTCTACATGTTTTACTCTTTTTCGAGATCGATTGTAAGTTTTCATCAGCATTGGAGGGCTCTGAATTTCTTGTGGTTTTAGCCTTAAAAAATTCGGTAATAAGCGATTGTCTGCTTTTAGCGTATAAATCTTTGCGTATTTCCTTATAAGGTTCCAAAATTTGTTATAAAATACAAACAATGAGCCAGAAAAATCTTCGGATTACGAAGAAATATGCATTGCACCATTGAATGCCAGAGCGCAACTGAAGTGTATCGAAACAAATGAAATTGACAAGTCTTGACATGCTCAGTAACATTTGTCATGACACATTACACATACGTACAAATCAAATATGTTGATTATTTATTTTTTTATTTTTTTTTAAATTGAAACTGTGTTATATAAAGCATGCTATATGAAAAATATGTCACAATTTATAAAACCATGTTATATAAAACATATAAAACCGTGTTATACGAGGCCCAAGTGTATTTAAAATTGCATTAACTTTCCGTAATAGTCTGAGTAAAGGTGATGGATTGATATTAGTTTGCTCATTAGGAATATCATTGGATTGATGATATCTATTAATCTCTAATTGTTCCAATGCATTAAGCTTAGGGCCTTTACTACAAAGATGCAAACATATGGGTCCTGAGCTTAAAGTTATGTTATGCGATTCCTTATGTGTACCTTTACTATGCCACTATATATAGATAAGTAAATGTACGTTTAGACATAGTTCTGATGAGGGCGTCAAGCCGAAATAGCTATCAATAATCAGAAAAAAAATTGTAGAGCTAAAATAAATTGTTATTTTTTCAGTATTATAATGGAGTTCTACCAAGTAAATGGCAATTTAATTAATAAACCTTATTGGTATAAAATAAAATAACTTAGATTACTCCACGTATTGTGTTACAAATCTTTCGGAGGCATTCTCAGACAACTACTTTTGCAAATGCTTGCTTAAGTACGACACTTAAAAAGGCGAAACACGTGTCACAATTTGTAACACAATACGTGGAATAATCTAAGTTATTTTATTTTATATTAAAATGAACTTCCACAAAGTTACCGTCGAATCCATCGAAAGAATCTTATTGGTGCTTACAAATTTTGCCAGGAGAATTCCTCAAGAATCATTCCCAGGTACTGCAGTCTATAGAAAGTCAAGCTAAAAGATTGGAATGGTGAAAGGTCTTTTATGAGTGATCTACACATTCTCCAGGTGCTATGAGCTTTTCGTGTTTCTCATTTTATTTTAATTATTTCAGTTGTGACCAATGCCGCTGTCAAAATGGCGGGAAATGCAAGGGTCCCAGAGGATCTTGCATATGCGCAAGGGGCTGGGTGGGACCTGTCTGCGCGGAGAAGTGTCCCAAAGGAAGATGGGGAGAAAAATGCGTGTCCAAATGCAACTGCGATAACGAGTCAGACTGTGACCCTGTCACCGGAAACTGTATCTGCGCTGCCGGCTTTACGGGACATAGGGTTAGCAGATTCTTCAGTTTACTTCATTTTACCGATTCGGTGTCGGTGTAATATACCAGATATTGGAGAAACAGTAACCACTGCTTCAACACGTTGAGATTGAACACAAATTTGTTTTTAATTTTTTTTTTCAGTGTGGAGAGAAATGCCCACCAAATCGTTACGGTTCAAACTGTTCGGAAGCCTGCTTGTGTGAGAACGGAGGCCATTGCAATGGTGGGAATAAAACGTGTACGTGCGAGGCAGGATGGATAGGTGACGCATGTCAAAACAGAGTGTGCTCTGATGCTTCTTATGGACAGAAATGCAACAAATCTTGCGAGTGTCATCTAACTAATACTGAACTGTGAGTTAATACGTATTCCTAATTTTACCTAGTGACAGGTATATTTTAGGATTAAATAAGGGTATCACTAGCTTAGTGTTGTCGTAAAAATTACAGAGGATATACTCACTCACTCTTTGTGCCATATTGTGTGTTTGTAGAATTGGCAGAGGATATAAATGATGTGTACCCTTACATACCCTAACATACAGCAGTGAAATTGAGCTCAGTTCAACACAATGTGAAACCGAGTGCTTCTTAATACATGCAAACACACATAGATGTATGGTTTTGAATCTTAGTTCCTCATGGATGCGGAGTATGCGAGTTCTATAATAATAAAGATGCTTATGTAACCCTTGTAATGTACATAATTAAAGATCGACAATGAACACGGCTTGACGGCATGGTGCAGAAGCTTCACATTAGTACAAATCCGCCTGTCTTGTCTTCCAACCAGATAGTTACCACCTTCCTTCTTTACAGTGTTTGATTCAAAAGAGAATCAAAAAGAAAAATTGTATTAAACAGACAATCTTGGATGTATTGTGGTGGCTATATGCTAAAAATAGGAAGATGACATTCCCAAATAATATATTTAAATATTACACATTAGTACAAATCCGCCTGTCTTTTCTTCCAACCAGATGATTACCCTCTTTTTTCCTACCAATGTTTGATTCGAAGGAGAAACAAACAGAAAAATTGTAGGAGACAGACAATCTCTGAACCATTGTGGTGGCCATATGCTAAAAATAGGAAGATGACACTCCCTAATAATATATTTACAATCCTTATAATTTTATATATTTTATTCAACTTTTTCAGTTGTCATCCTTGGACTGGAGAATGTGAATGCCGACCCGGTTGGGATGGAAAACTCTGCAGCAAACAATGCCCTCACTTGAAGTATGGTAAAGGCTGTCACAGCACTTGCACGTGTTTCAACAACGCTCTGTGCTCCCCGATCAATGGTGTGTGTGCCTAAAATAATGTACCATGTCGTTCACTTTTTTTCCCCCCAAACATATCCGCTCGCTAGCTAGAGCATATGGCCGCTACAAGATTCCTTCGAGATTCTCTGCCCCTCGCCAATCGTCTTGCTTCCTCCCAGCGTCCTGTATCTCTGCCAAGTACATCCTATGGATGGTCATCAGTGGCCTTCCACGACAGCGGAATCCAGACAGTTGGTAGAAGAGAGAGGCAGAATTCAGGCTTTCTTGAGGCATCCTCAGGACATGTCCAAACCAGTAGTTATCTACCATATAAAAATAAAGCAGTCCTGTTAATCTTTATTTAAGCAATTTTGTTTGATTATAGTAGGGTCTGTGGCGCAACAGTCAACATCATTGGTTTCCGTAATGGATCTCACAGGCTCAAGACCATTATGAAGAGCATTTTTTTCAATCGATTTATTGATTTCTGTTCAAAGGCATGGGTGATTGCGATTTCTAAAAATCATTTCCAATTTTTTTTCAGTTAAACAATTTCGGTACGGTTTTATAATTGATTATTATAATTGATGTCTAAAATAAAAAAAATATACATATTTAAATCTTTAAACTGTCTTTAATGTCAGGCCACAGTAAAGTATTTTTGTAATTCATTAAATCTGGATGAGAACTATTTATACAAATTTATATATATTACATTATCCATTATATCAGTTATTACAAATTGTCCAAAAAAAATTAACATATGAGATTTATAAAAAAAACTAAAAATTCTACGACTAAATGAATTTTAACGATCATTAAATGCCACCTATCTAAATCAGGACATTCTTAGCCCATTTCTGCTAGAAATACTTAATCAAAATAGAAATATGTAATAATTGGAAATACTAGCTGTAATTCAAATGTTTCTAGTATGCAAACAAATATATTTTGGAGAAGAAGAAGAAGACCTTAGAACATATCGACAGCCCTGCAGTATTTAATTTTTACCATCTTTCTAGACGTCATTATATTAATGAATACTAATAAAAATCGGCAAAAGAATAAAAAGTTGAAATCCCAGACCTACATTCACTCAGCCACCCAACATTCATTCAGTCAGTCATTCAGACAGCAACATTATTAGGTAGTACGGATAGAAATGACCGTTTTTTTTTTTGCATCACTTTGACGTCAGTTTGTCACCACTCACCGTTGAGTTAGCATGTTGTGGTTGGTATCATTTTAAAGCTCTATTGGTATTTTTTCTATTTTGATATTTTTATTTTTTTTGCTGCTGTAGAAAAATGCAGAAGCTTGAAATTGAAGAAACATATTTGCGCCATATCATGCTATTTTTGTTTGATAAGGGACTGAAATCGAAAAAAGACATGCAGACCATTTGCGATGTTTATGGGGACATCGTGAAGCTTCGAAAGTGTTCTAGATGGCTTAATAAATTTAAAAGTGTTCATAGGAAGTTAACGGACAAACCAAAAAGTGGAAGACCTCAAAAAATCGATGATGACACCCTGAACTCGTTGGTTGAATCTGATCCACGCAAAACAATTGAGGAAATTTCACATGAACTTGGTTGCCCGAAGACAACAGTATACGATTATTTGAAAAGGCTTAGGAAAAAAAACAGGCAAGAAATTAGCGTGCCTCACGAGCTCTCTCCAACGGCCTTAGATCAACGAGTAACCATTTGTGCATCTCTATTGCCCAGACACGAAACGGATCCATTTCTTAAAAGAATTATTACGGGGAATGAGAGGTGAGTCCTGTACAGTAATTCGAGAAGAAAAAACAATGGTTATCGGCAAATCAGGTACCTTTGCCTACTGCTCGGCCAACATTGACGCTAAAAAAGGTTCTCCTTTGTATTTGGTGGGATGTTAAAGGAATAATTTATTATGAATTATTAAAACCTGGTGAAACCGTTACTGCAGAGATTTATTGTGCCCAATTAGAACGTTTAAAGGTGCAATTGCTTAAAAAACGATCAGTTCTAGTCAATAATCAGAGGCGAATTCTTCACCACGATAATGCAAGACCACACGCAGCAAAAATTACACAGGAAAAAATCAGAGAGCTGCATTTCGAAATTTTGCCACATCTACCATTTTCACCTGATATAGCACTATCAGATTACCATCTTTTTCGGTCCCTAGAATATTCACTTTGTGTTAAAAAGTTAATAATGTGGAGCAGGTGAAAAATCACCTGGATTCGTTCTTTAATGGTAAACCACCAGATTTTTTTGACAAAGGTATCAAAAAACTGTCTTTTTTGTGGAAAAAAGATTGTAGAAAACGACGGTAATTATTTAATAGAATAATAATGTATAGTTTATATGCAAATAATTTTGTTTCAAAAAATAAAAAATGGTCATTTCTTTCCAAACTACCTAATATATAGATAGAAGTAAATAAATAACTATATATTAATAGTCGATACAATAATCACAAATAATCACCAATAGCCACAAATATGTTCGTTTTCATAATGTCCAAGGGGCTTTTTCTTCTTTCACGAAATATATTTGTTAGCGTATGTACTTGAAAATTTCAATTATTCTAAAAATTATATTATATACAATTTAAATACTGCAGGGCTGTCGATATATGTCCCGAGGTCTATTTCTTTTTCTACGAAATATATTTGTTAGCACACTCAAACATTTGAATTATTCTAAAAATGATAAAATATGATTATTGCAGGGCTGTCGATATTGGATATAGCAGCTCAGCAGGGCAGCTCAATTATGATTTTTATGAATATATTTTATTAAATCCGCTATTTGCATATTTTGTTTTGCAGTCCCGGTGAATTTTAGTTCTTTAAGAGAATTGGGTGTATTCCTAAAAAAATCTATTTAGAGAATTAATTACGTTAGATTTTCTGGCTTATTCAATAAATAGGTTTGTAATTTATTTTTCACGCCAGTAAATTTTCTGACTACTTAAAAATGCAACAAATATCCCCCCAGTTGAGGTCAACGGGCTTACAGCTAGAATAATTTTATTTATCTAATTTGGCATTCAACAGACTTGTGCAGCATAAATTGCTCAAATATGATATTTGAACTTTGCATAAAGATTTTTTGCCACACATTTGTTGACCTGCTCACTTTTGGTTTTACTTGCTGAGAACCTCCACTCTAAGAGTGAAGGTTAGTCATAACATCAACTCAAGATGACTCATAACACGTCCTTTCAATGACAACTATTTATTTATTCACTCCTAAGGCATTATATTATTTATTATATATACAATCCTTTATTGATAACAGGTGCATGCATTTGCGCACCAGGCTACAGGGGCGAAAGATGCGAATTGGATTGTCAGCCTGGCAGGTACGGAGTGGACTGTTCTCAGAAGTGCGATTGTCATAACGGTGCTACGTGTTCTACTAAATCTGGACAATGCAACTGTACTGAAGGGTGTGTTAGGGTAAAACCTACTGTTATTGGCCATACTCAATTATTATTATTTTTATTTCCCGACTTGCATAAACATTTTTTTAAAGAATGAGTAATTAACACACTCAATGCGGACTTTAGTGGAGTATGCATTGTAGCATGGTGATTTTGTAATATTAATAATAATAATAATCTCGTTCGCAAATAACAGGACTGCGTGATGGTCTCCGGATAATTTATGTTACTTAGGAATAACCGTCACCCGCATAAAGGAGCGTTTACAATGCATGTTTCCAAGATTTTTGTAAATAAATTAATTGCATGTTAGATTTTTGATTTATATAATATTGTATACATAAATACATAGCAATCAATAGATACATTTATCAATATTAAAAAATAGCATACAATTACTTTCATTTACGTGAGTAAAATTACACCTTTTTTAAACATATATGTAAATTGAATATAACATAATAGTAAAAAATAGTTTAAAAAATAACTTGCACTAAGCAATATTATTGTATTAAACAATACTTAGCATTTGTTGGTGATATAACCGAAAGCATGGATCCAGGTTCATTTGGATATTCCGAACAAAAAAAGAGATCTTCTTTTGGTTTTTCTATCTGGGTATGTTTTGCAGAAAATAGGAAGATGGACTCTTTTAATTTTTTGTTTTGGAGGGGGCCTACTAATTTTTCAATAACTTGTAGCCTATATATAATGATATTTTAGTTGAATTTTGAAAATTGTACATATAATAAGAATTTAGTATCATTGTTTAAAATAAATGAATCCCTATTTTATATAACATCTTCATGTTTTTTTAATACATGGAATGTATGCATTTGATTATCGTAGTCATGCCAAGTATCAAAGCCCCCTATAGTGAAAGCCATGCTATAGAGTTGAAAACAGGTACTTTTTTCAGATGAGCGGGCCGGCATCATAATTTTCAAAGGAATATCACATCATTATGAAACCATTTAATACTGTTATTTTAAAGAAAATTCATATATATATATATTGTAATTATATATCTTTTCAATTAAATCTTTTTTTAAATAAGAAAAAATCACATTTTCTAAGGTTTTTAAATAAAAATCTCTGAGAACAAAAGCAAACAAAGATGCCAAATCATTTTATTTAAATTATTTTTTTTTACAATAATTCAATACAGAATATGAGGTTGGATAGCTCATTAAAAAGCCAACGTCATTATTGGGATTTTAATCAATTAATATTAATCTCGAAATTTATTTGTGCACACTGATTCATCACTCAATCTTTCCATACGATTTCTCAAGTCATATCAGTAATTAAAAATCAGTAAGTCAAACTAGGGTAGCACAATTCACTTCATTATTTTTTTAATATTGTTATTGATTAAATCATCATTTACTTGGTATATTGCTATTATTATATGATAAAAGACGCAGCATGTATTTCATAATATCACAATAGGCGTCAAAATCTTATATAATATTATATGAATTCCGCTTGTTACCGTCGTTTATGTAATTTATAATTTATATTCTATATAACTGTGATACTTAATAGTGGGAAGCTAAATTGTATTGGTTTTTACCACACATCCCATTTCCTGCCATTCGCTATATTTCTTACAATCATTACTTAAGTTGCATATGTATCGTAAATTTAAATATTCCGATGTATCGTAAATTGTAAATTAATAACACCAACAAATCACAGAATATGCATACGAGAAATCTTTCAAACATACATGTTACATTTAACGAAAAATAAGCTCATAAATTGGAATTTAGAGTTGATCTACGTATAACCGCCATACGATTTGTTAGTAAAGGCAGGGATTCAACGGCCCGCTCATAATTTGCTGATTTTCTACAGCACTGCTTGGAACTTAAGACTGCTATGCAAGTATGCATTTGACTATCGTAGCCACTCCAGCCATGAAATTTCTGACGAAATCGTCAGAACGTCTCAGCGGTCTTTCCATTTAGTTCCACATATTCCTTCTGGGGTATATTTTACCACGGACTCACTTCTTTAAAAAAATATATTTGTAGCTTTTTATGTATAAAATTCTAGACAGAACACTTCAATACTCAAAGAATCTTAAAGAATGTAAAAAGAAGAATAGTAAATAATGCAAATTAAAATTTGAAACTTATGTAGTAAGCGTATTCTAAGCGAAAGTGTAAGCCAACCTTTATGTGAAAAAACAAGATGAAAAAACACGACTTCTGCAGGCTCGCACTACCGATTCGATATTATTATTTTTTTTTTTGTTGCAAAACAATGAAATAATAATAATATCACTCCAAAGCGATAGGCACCCGTGTTGTAATAATTCCATCGACACGCTAGGCATGTCGTTAGCACCCAACGAGTTAATGTTTAAACTTTTATAAAAATTTTCGAGCAATTTGTAATTCGAGCAATTGACGTTCGAGCAATTGCATTCAAGCAATTTACCAGGAATCAAAGTATTTCTCTATTCTTTATCAAATATTTTATTTTTTGAAATTAATTTTCATCCAGTTCCATTTAATTAAAAAATATGCTTTTCTCACTAAACACAATGAATTCTATGCATATCGTAAAAGTGTCATATGTCTACTAAAATAACGTTCAAATTGCAGTAAGCACTTGACTACACATAAATACCGATGTGTGATTATAACATTACACAATTAGTCATTATTTTATTTTGAATTATTGTTTTCATATATTTAAGTGGCCAATAATTGTAGATTTCTGCGTTTTTTTTGTTTTTTTTTTAAATAATGTAAAAGATATTTTTTAGATGTTATTATTATTGATAATTATAAACAAATGGTCAATTTATCACATAAAATTTTCGATTCCACCTTTTTAATGCTATCTACGACACATGAACAAAGATGAAATAATCCTTAAGTGGTCAATAATTGTATGTTTTACCCTATTTTGTTACTGTGTCTTGTGTCACTTGAACGTTTGCATAATAAGGTAAGCATCTTTAATTTGTTTAACCTTTCAAGCAAGTATACCTGAAATAGATTTTGAATAGCAACTCATTAACAGTCAATGAATAGCAGAGCGAGCTGCAGATGAACAGATAAATAAAAATAAACATTGATTTTTTATTTTGAAAAACAATTTTGGTGAAATTCTATTTGAATAATTTTGAAATCAGTGGCTGTCAAGTTTTTTTATTTAAATTTATTACTCACAGACTAGCGCTTGAAGGGCTAAGTAAAGATGGTGTATTTCTTCTAAGCCAGTATCTATAGCTTAGCTTAGATAAATTAAGTTCACACATAGTTCTGACCAATGCTCCCTCTAAGACAAGAGGTTAGCTGCGTGGAAATTTCAAAGGCTGCGCGGGCCAATCAAATATTAATTGAATAGTTGTCATGAAATGCGCACAAACTCGGAATGAGTGAGCAAGGGGTTTTCAAACTGCTGCCCGGCAGCTTCAAGGGAACGTTGGTTCTGATGTTGGTTCAGTATAATTATCGTGGAACGTAATACTCTTCCACCTTAATACTTTTTGACCTTAATACAATTGTTATATTTTTTAATATTTCAGTTGGATTGGACAAAACTGCAACCTGCCCTGCGATGGGAAATCATACGGTCTCGAATGCACAAAGCAGTGTAACTGTTTAAATGAAGGTGCCTGCAATCACATCACCGGTATTTATTTTTATTGTATTACTTTACTGGTTTTAGATCAGTTGCCCAACCCTTATGTCTGATTTAGACAAGTCTACATGGCGGAGAGACTGAACTAGGCTGAATACTGGAAGAACTGTTTGATTATAGTAGGGTCTGTGGCGCAACAGTCAACATCGTTGGTTTCCGTGATGGATCTCACGGGCTCAAGACCATTATGAAGAGCATTTTTTCAATCGATATATTGATTTCTGTTCAAAGGCATGGGTGATTGCGATGTCTAAAAATCATTTCTGACTTTTTTTCAGTTAAACAATTTCGGTACAGTTTCATAATTGACAAGAACTATATATGTATTCATTATGACGTCTAGAAAGATGGTCCTCCCCCGTCTCGCTGTCGCCATTTTTTTATTCATACTAAAGACATTTTTTTTTATTACACTGACATCTATGTGTAGAGATTTGAAGAAGTACATTTTGTGTTGTGGAACATTGCTGAACCTATATATTTAGATTTGATCTGTAAATAGTACACTTGCCTCCTAATCATTTTAATTTCTCTGTATTTATAAAAAATACTCGGCCTAGACTTCTGGTATTCATCCCTTATACATTTACGCATTGAGTAATGCAATAATAGTAGTAATAACCATACATCGGGCGCAGCCAAGATATTTTGTCAACATTTCGGGATAAATTTACACACACATAAAAACGCGTGCGATGTATGTTACGCATACATTCTTAATTGTGCATATGGACTTAGGGAAATACCTTAGATTTTTCAAAACAATACCTACTAGGGCATCCAATCCCGGGATCCCATTCAATTTTCTGATCCCGTAATCCCGGGATTGACATGGTACCCTAATACCTACCTACTATCGCTCACGTACGAGTGTAAGACGCGAGACAGAGGCTCAAATATCTTTGTTTCTTTCGACATCGCAAGTCGCGGTGGCGTTCATGACGAACTTCGTGTATAGGGGTTCTAAGTGATTTATTCTTTCTTGTCGCCAATTAAATAAAAACTATTGAGATTTTCGACTGTTTATGTGTTGTGAATTTTGTTTTTGAGTATCGTTTATATTTTTAAAATATCCCATATTTTTTTGTAAAAGTACAATAACTGTTAAAAATATGGCTAGTGACGATGAATATGACAGTGATGTGAGGCTTGAAATGAACGATGATAACACGGATACAAAGGATTTTGTTAAACATTCAGAAGATACGGATACGGAACCGAATAGTGACAATGAGGATGAAGGAAAAACGCTAGTGTCAAGACATGGCAAGACATTATCTTCAAGACGTCGGCAATTTAATATTGTCACTGAAAATCCAATAAATGGTAGTGCACTAGTATGCACAATTTAAGAAATGTTTGCTTTATTTATTAGTGCAGATATGGGTGAATGATACAAGACGAAGTATGTGCTTTTATTGGTATAATGCTTGCATCTGGCAAGAATCGCACACGAAAATTAAGCTTGAACAAGTTTTGGGTAAATGAAGGCCCGTTTTGCCAGCCATTTTTTACGGCAGCTATATCTCGTGATAGATTGATTCATATTTATACTCAAATCCGATTTGATAATAGGGAAACACTTTCTTTTTCATTTTATTTATTGCATTTATGTCTAGAATAGATTAAAATATTGCTAACTTAATTTCATTATGAATATATTATTATTTGTGTAAACAACTGTTTTTTTTATATTGTCTACAAATATTTGGCTTGACACCCCTGGTAAACATATCGATGACACGCGCAGGCACAATGAAATGAGATGAATCATAGCAGTCTTAATAGGGGGCATAAACTAATATACTTTATAGGGGGCTTTGGACGAATGCAAGCCAACTGCTCTCTTGCCTCTCTAGCGTCCGTTTGAAATGGTTCTTTTGACTGCTAGTCGCCGACCGATGTTTTTGTATATTTTAGGCAATTAAATTGATCAATGGACAGTGACAAAAGGCAATCAATGATAACAACATGTCAACTTCAACCTCAATTAATTCAATATAAATATTCTTATTTTTCTGTCATATATATGTCATGATTCACTCACTTTGCCTGATGTGTAACGAATACACAGCTCAGGAGCGTGTGTGTTTTTTTTTGCATAGTAAGGAAAAGGTTAATGTCAGGCCACAGTTATAGTAGTCAAGTAGTTTTGTAATTCATTAAATCTGGATGAGAACTTATACAAATTTATATATGCTAGCTGTAAGCCCGTTGACCTCAACTGGGGGGATTTTTGTTGCATTTTTAAGTAGTCAGAAAATTTACTGACGTGAAAAATAAATTACAAACCTATGTATGGAATAAGCCAGAAAATCTAAGCGTAATGAATTTCTCAAAATGATTTTTTTAAATACCCCAAATCTCTAAAGAACCTAAAATACACCGGGACTGCAAAACAAAATATGCAAATAGCGGATATAATAAAATATATTCATAAAAATCATAATTGGGCTGCCCTGCTGATTTGCTATATTCAATTCATTTTTAGAATAATTCAAATGTTTGAGTATGCTAACAAATATCTATATATATAAAACAAAGTGGGGTTATTTACACCACGTATATCTCGAGAATTTAAGCACAAGGATTTCAATGATCTATGCTTTATTAAATTTGTTCACTAGAATAGCAAATAACATTAAAACATCAAAAAATATCACAGAAAAAATTAATAAATAAAATAATATTTCTCATAACAGAACAATGAATTTTTCAAATAAGAACAGCTCAGAACATCTTCAAACGATAAAATGTTCGTATTGCGGTTTCAGAAAAATCCACCAGATCGCACAGTTTTCTATATTTGATTGTTTTGCTTCTTTTGCATACGATTGACTCATATCAATAAATATTCAATATAGGTAGGATTAGAATTACAAGAATCGATAATAATGAATGAAAACGAAAGCAATCGATAATATTAGAAATCAGGTATACTGATTAAAAATAGTATCTAATTTTTTGACAACAATATTATGCACGCACGTATCTCTACCTGAGAATGACACGTTATAACACTAGGAACGCACATACTCGAAGGATACAGACGGAAGACATTTTACATCGAATTCGTCTCATATCGTGGAATCCAAACCTCGAGGTGAATGAAGAAAAAATTAACCAGCCTTTGATTTAGATCGTATACATGTTTACTCATGTGAGGCAGTTAGGATATTCAAGTAGAATTGCTAATGCCACAGGTGGAATGAACGACGCTTTTCAATCGAGATTGAACGTGAAACGTTAATAAAGATAAGATGCATTGACCCAACACTTCGAACGAATGTACTACTGTTGAACCCACAACAAAAAGTGTACAAAACATAATTAAATGCAATGACGATGAAATGGTGGTCTTATTTTTCTCGACGCCGCCCGTGGAACTGTGAATATATTTCTCAAGTCATTGATTATGGCGACTGGTACGAGCAGATCCGAAATTGCTGTAGCAATTTCTTTCTTCTGAAATAGCGGGGCCACCGTTGATAGAAGGATTGCTAACAGGCTCATTCACTCTGAAATATCCGTAAACCTTTAAACGACTGAAATACTGACATGCAAGATTTGCGAACCCCTCAGCACTGACCAAAGTTTTGTAACCACGTAAAATCACACCTGAGATTAATCACAATGACGCACAGACCGCGCATTGGAAGCAATCAATCGAACTATAACAGATCTGAGCAAGAGACTTAAGATGGTTTTTGGAGGCGCAACGATTTTAACTATCTGCGATTTCCGCCAAACACTACCATTCATTCAAGACCGACTACCGCTGCCGATGAAAATAAACGCTATGCCCACAAAACAACGACTCAATGGCGCAATGAGAAGAAACTTCAGCTAAAGACAAACATGCGAGTTGCATTTCAAACGATCCCATATGCCAATATTTCTTCCAGCAATTTGCTAACTATCGTCGGTAATCCGGCCGTGTTCCTGTAGACGAATTGAACTGTTTGATGGGGGGGGGGGGGGATCCGCGAATTTTTGCTATTTCGTCTCAACGAAGGACGGCTTTCATCGCAAAATTTCCCGAACATCTTAATCACAAAAATCCCAATTGGTTGAATGAACGAGCAATTCATGCGGCTAAGAAAAAATATGAATCGATTTAAACATCACAATTCAAAATCAAATCGTTGATCTTCTGCATTCCTTTTAATCTATCGACTGTGCCACGTGAATTACATCATTTCAATGTAATTTAAATACTTTTCTTTTTAAATGCCACCTATCTAAATCAGGACATTCTTCGCCCATTTCCGTTAAAAACACTCAACCAAAATAGAAATATATAATAAAAGGAAATATAGAAGTATATTAATAAATATATAATTTTATTTATCTGTTTGGCATTCAACAGACTTGTGCAGTATGAATTGCTCAAACTTTTGAACTTTGCGTAAAGACTTTTTGCCACATATTTGTTGACCTGCTCACTTTTGGTTTTACTTGCTGAGAACCTCCCCTCTAAGAGAAAAGGTTAGTTATAACATCAACTCAAGATGACTCGTAACATGTCCTTTCGACGACAACTATTTTTTGTATTCATTCCTAAGTCATTACATTATTTATTATATATATAATCCTTTATTGATACCAGGTTCATGCATTTGCGCACCAGGCTACAGGGGCGAGAGATGCGAATTGGATTGTCCACCTGGCAGGTACGGAGTGAACTGTTCTCAGGAATGTGATTGTCATAACGGTGCTACGTGTTCTACTAAATCTGGACAATGCAACTGTACTGAAGGGTGTGTTATTTTGTTACTGTGTATTGTGTCACTTGAGCGTTTGCGTAATTAGGTAACCAGCTTTAATTTGTTAAACCTTTCAAGCAAGTTTGAATAGTTTTGAAATCAGTGACTGGCAAGTTTTTTATTTAAATTTATTACTCACAGACCGGCGCTTGAAAGGCTCAGTAAAGATGGTGTATTTCTTTTAAACCAGTATCTATAGCTAAGCTTAGATAAATTCAGTTTAAACATAGTTCTGACCAATGCTACCTCTAAGACAAGAGGTTAGCTGCGCGGAAATTTTGAAGGCTGCGCGAGCTAATCTATATATTAATAGTCGATAAAATAATCACAAATAACCACAAATATGTTCGCCTTCATAATGTCCTGGAGTCTTTTTCTTCTTCTACGAAAAAATATTTGTTAGCATATTTAAACATTTGAATTATTCTCAAAAATATATTATATAAAATTTAAATACTGCAGGGCTGTTGATATATGTCCCGGAGTCTTCTTTTTCTTCTCCAAAATATATTTGTTTGCACACTTGAAACATTTGCAGGGCTGTTGATATATGTCCCGGGGTCCTCTTTTTTTTCGAAATATATATGTATGCATAATTGAAACATTTGCAGGGTTGTCGATATATGTCCCAGGATCTTCTTTTTCTTCTCTGAAATATATTTGTTTGCACACTTGAAACATTTGCAGGACTGTCGATATATGTCCCGGCGTACTCTTTTTTTTTCGAAATATATTTGTTTGCATACTTGAAACATTTGCAGGGCTGTCGATATATGTCCCAGGATCTTCTTTTTCTTCTACGAAATATATTTGTTTGCACACTTGAAACATTTGCAGGGCTGTCGATATATGTCCCGGGGTCTTCTTCTTCTTCTCTGAAATACATTTGTTTGCATACTTGAAACATTTGAATTATTTCAAAAATGATACAATATGAATACTGCAGGGCTGTCGATATTGGATATAGCAGGTCAGCAGGGCAGCTCAATTATGATTTTTATGAATATATATTTTATTATATCTAATTTCTATTTTGTGCTTGATTGCGCCCCAGTGTAAACAAAGTACTCGGGCTATATTATAGTTAGCCCGAGCCTTTGTTATTATTATTAATACGTAGGTGTCGCCAGACTGACATTGAGCTTGTTCTATAAGAAGTATGTATAGGGTTATTGCTTTTTTTATGGCGGCTTGGCTTAAAATTGCAATACAAAACACAATCGAGAGTATTATTGTAGGTAGCATAGCATTCTCTTATATTGACAGAGGAAAATCAAAACAAAGATATTGTATTAATTTGGGAAAGGTTAGTTACGTTTAGAAATGTATTTATTTTGTTCAGCCATCTAAAGTTTTTTTTCTACATATTTTCGGTGAAAAATGCAGGTTGGGCTAAGCCCACCTAGCCCAGTACCTAGAACCGCCACTGGTAATTAGGTAAGCATCTTTAATTGATTTAACCTTTCAAGCAAGTACACCTCAAATAGATTTTGAATAGCGACTCATTAATAGTATGAATAGCAGAGCGAGCTGCAGATGAACAGATAAATAAAAATAAACATTGATTTTTTGTTTTGAAATACAATTTTGGCAAAATTCTAGTTGAATAATTTTGAAATCAGTGGCTGTCAAGTTTTTTATTTAAATTTATTACTCACAGACTAGTGCTTGAAGGGCTAAGTAAATAAAGATGGTGTATTTCTTCTAAGCTAGTATCTCTAGCTTAGATAAATTAAGTTTTAACATAGTTCTGACCAATGTTCTCTCTAAGACAAGAGGTTAGCTGCCCGGCAGCTTGAGGGAACGTTGGTTCTGACGATGGCATGAAACCGAATTAGTATAATTCTCGGAAACTTAATACTCTTCCACCTTAATACCTTTTGACCTTAATACAAATGTTATATTTAAAATATTTCAGTTGGACTGGACAAAACTGTGACAGTTCCTGCGATAGGAAATCATACGGTCTCGGATGCACAAAGCAGTGTAACTGTTTAAATGGAGGTGCCTGTAATCACATCAATGGTATTTATTTTTATTGTATTACTTTACTGGTTTTAGATCAGTTGCCCGACCCTTAAGTCTCATTTAGACAAGACTACACGGCGGAGAGAGTGAGCTAGGCTGAATACTGACTGAACAATACCAATCTATCTCTTGCATAAATCTATCTTTTTCCTTCGCCCAGATGATACCCTTACCATCTGTAGTACATCCTCAGTTATGTTTTTGGCATGTCAGAACAGGTTATATTTCATGAAATAATATTCAAACATAACATTAATACTATTCACTCCATTTAAATTCGTCATGTATTTATTGTCTATAATAAATATTTTAGAAATCGATAACTAATTAACACGCTTCGAGAATGTACTACTCGGCAATATTTATGTAAATACGAATGCGCGGGCATTTTTTAAATTGTACTCCCCAATACTGTATTATCGCGATGCCAACGCTTGGGTCGTCTCGCTAGGTATGAATTGCGCGACCCATACGATTTATTTGAGAATTCTTAGGTTTACTTGGGCAATGCCTCCCCAGAATTCCAGTAAGAATCAATCAGTTTGCACCGGCCGTTAACTGTTAACATAGGTTGTCGTTTAACACATCACTCAATAAGTCCCGGGCCTTACTAATAAAACAACAACTTTTAGGCAAAATTCAACTTTATTCATCAAGATACTCTTCTTCAAGAGTGATACACTCAGTCCAGCACTCCTCCAACATTTTTATAAATTTTCTATAGAACGATTTTTCTTTGCTTTCAAAATAAGCTTCAACTTCGGCAATCACTTCTTCATTTGTGCCAAACCTCTTTTCCTGGAGCATTTTTTTGAGGTTTGCAAACAGTCAGTAGTCACTGAGGGCCAGATTTGGACTATACAATGAGTGGCAAAGCAATTCGAAGCCCAATTCGTTCAATTCGACCATCAATTTTTCGTTTTCATCACAAGCTGATGAAAACGAAAAATTGTCATGATGAAACAGCACTTTTTTCATTTGCATTCTTTATTTCTTCACTCAGTCAATCCAATAACGCCATTTGCTGCTTCACCAGGGCTGTGGAGTCAGAGTCGGATTCGCAGTCGCAGAGTCGCGGTATTTTAGACGGAGTTGGATTCGAAGTCGTGAAAAATGTGCGGCTCGATTTTTGTTTGAAAAATATATTTAATGATGTGTATTTAAACAAAATAGTCAAAAGTGTTAACATTTCATGCTTGGCTGATCTAAGATGATCTGATGGTATACATATATATAAGTTAAAATTAAATTATTTAAAATTTCCTCGGAGTCAGAGTCGTTAAAGCTGGAGTCGGAGTCGGAGTCGTCTTTTTTTCACGCGACTCCACAGCCCTGATATTCACTATTAATGGTTTTGACTTTGTCAAGGTAGTCAATAAATAAAAATCCATGCTTATCCCAAAATACGGAGGCCATAACCTTACCAGCTGACGTTTTGAGATTTTGGTTGACGCTGAGATTTTGGTTGCTTTGGACGTCTTTCACCCGCTGCTGTCCAGTCAGCTGAAAATCTTTTTGACTCAGATGTGTAGTCATGGATCCATATTTCATCCATTGTCACATATTGACTTAAAAAAATCTGTTTATTTTGCTTAAACAGCTCCAAACAGCGCTCTGAATCGTCGATGCGTTGTTGTTTTTGATCGACTGTGAGCAAACGCGGCACCCACTTTGAACACAGCTTTCTCATTGACAAATGTTCATGCAAAATTGTAGATATACTGCCTTCTGATATCTTTAACTCTTCTGCTATATCACGCAACTTTAATTTACGATCGGCCAAAACAATTTTATGGACTTTTTTGATATTTTCTGAAACAACTGCCGAATTCGGGTGACCTGCTCCCCATTGGGAGCGGACATGGGAGTCTGAATAACACTTATCAACCCATTGCTTTCCTTGAACATTATTTTTTCCCATTAAAAAGTAATGTTTAATCAACACACGAAATTCTTTTTCATCCATTGTTTTTAAACAAACAAAAGTTGCTTCACTAAAACCACTGTAACTTTTAAACTAAATGCCAGATTGTCATGAAATTTTGAGACGTGTCGTTTGAAAGCTAGGACTACTGAGTTAGGCTTAGGAAAGTTTGGAGGTGGCGTCATCTATATGTCAGGCCCGGGACTTATTGAGTGACCTATGTATAACAATAATATATGTATAACTACCATGTTATCTTTTTGATTGATAAATACTATTTATAACATTATAGTTATGATCGTTTATAGTATTAAAGAAGATAAAATTAAGTTTTTTTAGGGTTTGCTTAAAGGTATTTCATATTTTTAGCTGTGTATATGGTTCGGCTTAAAATATACTTTCCTCTCATATGTATATTGTTCAATAATAATCTCCACTAAATATTATCGTTATGATATAATTAGTATCCAATTTAGTATGTGAAACTGTTGAATAAAACGAATGATCACTTTGCATAGATATATTGTGTTCATTTAATAACATGTTAATAATTTTTCAGTTAAAAAATCCCAAATAACTACGGACTTTTTTCCGATTGCAGATTTAGGTATGGCATTCTTCCAGCATACAGTTTCATTAACGAATTTAAACATAAAAATAAACTGTCGTATACAGCAGAGGATTTTTACGACGCCAATTGAGCGTTTTTACTAATTCGTACTTCAACTTTTTTTACGAATAAGAAAATAGATACCTACTTGAAGTACTTGGCAAAAGCGTTGAGCTATAACAAACAAATTGTGCAATACTTATTACTTCAGTCAAAAGTGAGTGCTGCTTATCAACTTTAAAAATAGTTATGTCATTATTTGAGTCAATACCGAAAATAAACCATAAATAATATAAATATGACTCAAGACAGATTAAATGATCGTGCAACTGTAAAAACAATAATAGTTAGATGGCAGACCTAATCGTTCATGTAGAGTTGGTGTTTTTTTTGTTTTTAATTCCCTAGAGTACTCAACGTTGTACCCACCACCACCCGCTACGGCTTCACATGCTTTTTATAGGGTGTATTCCGTAGCGTAACAACGTTAGTCGTGTTCAAAATTTTGCCAGAAATGTTCCGAGAAGAAATTCATAGAGTTGGGGTGTTATAATTTATGAAGCAAATGATAGATTTCTTACATAAATAAGTGAATTTTTTTTGCACCCCCGAATATGTTTATCACAGGCTGCTACTGTTTATAATAGAAAACTAATACATTCACAATATGTATGAATCGCCATATTGAAAATGGTAAAATAGAGAGCGCTGATTGGTCAGCACAACAACTGCCACTTTTGTTATAAATTCAATATTGATTCTTCAAATTTGTATGCATTGGAGCTTTTTTTAAAATTTGATTTACTACCATATCGACTGGAGAAAGGAAGACATAAAAAATGTTTTTTGATGAGTTAGGGCAAAGCCCCCTATAGTGAAAGCCATGTTATAGAGTTGAAAACAAGTACTTTTTTCAAATGAGTGGTCCGGATTCATAATGTTCAAAGTAATATTATATCATTATGAAACTATTTATTTCTGTTATATTGTAGGAAATACATATTTATATTGTAATTGTATATCTTTTCAATTAAATCTTTTTCAAAATAAGAAAAAATCACATTTTCTAAGGTTTTTAAATAAAAATCTCGGAGAACAAAAGCAAACAAAGAAGGCAAATCATTTTATTTTTAAAAAAAATTTATAATATTTCAATACAGAATATGAGGTTGGATTTCGTAAATTATTGAATTTTTGGAATAATGTTTAAGTTTGCTAAAAATCATTTTTCGTAGTAGCAGAAATTTCGTAAATTATTGAATTTTTGAAATAATGTTTAAGTTTGCTAACAACTATTTTTCGTAGTAGCAGAAATTTCGTAAATTATTGAATTTTTGGAATAATGTTTAAGTTTGCTAACAATCATTTTTCGTAGTAGCAGAAATACACCTCATAAATTATTGAATATTTGGAATAATGTTTAAGTTTGCTAACAACTATTCTTCGTAGTAGCAGAAATTTATTAAATTATTTAATTTTTGGAATAATGTTTAAGTTTGCTAACAACCATTTTTTGTAGTAGCTAGAAATTTCTTAAATTATTAAATCTTTGGAATAATGTTGAAGTTTGCTAACAATCATTTTTCATAGTACCAGAAATCGACCTCGGCGCATATATCGACAGCCCTGCAGTTTTTAAATTGTAAATTATTAAATTTTTGGAATAATGTTCAAGTTTGCTAACAATCATTTTTCGTAGAAGAAGAAAAAGGTACCCGAGGACATCAGTACGGACACATTTGTGGGTTGTGATTTGTGATTATTTGTGAAAAGTGATTATTTTATCGACTACACTCAATCCTTTTTTTACGCGACTTTTTTTTTGCGCGATTTTGATTATACGCGATTTTTTTGAACGGCACCGGTACTTTTTTTTACGCGATTTACTCGATGTTACGCGAATTACGCGATTTTTTCGAATTTTTTTTTACAGAAGAAATTCTTTCAAAAAAATGATGACTGCGCAAAATCATATGATGTAAATATGTTTTAAAACATTTTTAAATAAATGCATTTATTAAATTCGTTGAATGGCACGTCTCCCGGTCATAAATTTTACGTAAATGACCTCCAGAAGTCCAAATATTTTGAATGCAAAATATAAAATACGAAATGAAGATGGAAATATTATTCTTGCAGTAAAAACATTCATGTTGATGTTTTAGGCATGTACAAAATGAACACCTGCATTTAAAAATAAAGTTTTTTACACTTGCATGCGTATTTCAATCAGTTTCAACTTGGCCTTCATACATACAGCTCGTGGCTCCTGATTTATCCTGACGAACAGACGCTGTGTTTCAATTACAACTTTATCCAGCATTACTCACCTCTTCGTGTGACTCACATATACGTATGTAAAGGTTTTAGAAAGGGTAAAAAATATATTACAGGGGGTTAAAATATATTTATACATTTTTTTACAGTTGATCAAAATGAGCAGCAAATTAGTGAAAGTCTCTAAGCGCAAAGGAATCTCGTTTGAAACAAAAATTAAAGTTTTGAACTATCTAAAAGAGGGATTGGGTCCCACTAAAGTGGGGAATCTACTTGGTCTTCGTGAATCCACTGTGAGAACAATCAAGAAAAATGAAAATGCCATAAGACAATCAATACTTTCTGGGAAAAAAATAACGGAAACAACATCATCATATTGTAGAGATGTCTACTTAGAAAATATGGAGAAAATTTTGGCCATCTGGATTGAAGATTTTAACCAGAAGAGAATTCCGGTTGACACAGCTACGATAAAGGCAAAAGCTATTCGTTTATATAACCAATTACTGCCCAAAGAACAATCAACATCATCTGAACAAATGAAAAAACACGCATTTTCAGCCAGTGGAGGATGGTTTTCCAATTTTCTTCAAAGGCATGGTTTCCATAATTTAAAAACTAAAGGCGAAATTGCATCTGCTGATATGAAAGCTGCTCAAGAATATCCTTCAACTCTCGCAAGAATTATTAAAGATGGTGGATATACCCCGGATCAGGTTTTTAATGCAGATGAGACTGGCCTGTTTTGGAAAAGACTACCAAATCGAACATATGTATCAAAAACCCAAAAATCGGTAGGAGGCTTTAAAGTTGCAAAGGATCGTGTGACGTTCTTACTTTGTAGCAATGCTTCTGGAGATAGAATGATCAAGCCGTTGATGGTAAACAAAAGTCTCAGGCCCCGTGCACTAAAGGGAAAGAATTTAAACGATCTACCAGTCCACTGGTTAGCCAATAAGAAAGCTTGGGTCACTGCAGCCATTTTTACACACTGGTTCAATAAATGCTTTGTACCAGAAGTGAAAAGGTATTTAAAGATGAAGAAACAACCATTTAAAGTTCTTTTAGTTATTGATAACGCACCAGGTCATCCAATACTGGAACATCCAAATGTAATGGTAGTGTTCATCCCACCAAATACTACATCAATTATTCAACCGTTGGATCAAGGTATCATCTCTACGTTTAAAATGTACTATCTCAAGAAAGCTTTTCAGTGCATTTTAAAAAAACTTGATAAAAATAATAAATTGGAATTCAGCGATGCTTGGAAAAGTTTTACTATTATGGATTGCATCACTTACGCGGCTTCAGCGATTTCGGATTTAAGACCATCTACATTGAATGCATGCTGGAAATCACTTTGGCCAGAATGTATTAAAAGTGAAATATCTCCTACAGAAAATGTCACTATTTATTCGGAAATTATAAATTTGCTACACACCGTACAAAATGAAGGCTTCGAAAATACTACATGTGAAGATATTGACGAGATCTTACGCGATCAAATGCTGGGCGACGAGGAATTGATGGAAATTGCTACAGCTAATAACGATTCAGATAATAGCAGTGACGAAGAAGCAGAGGAACCAACTTTCAAAGCTGAAATTATTCAAGAAGGTTTGAAAATGTCAAAACAGATGGTAAATTTTTTTTTGACGAACGATCCCGATACTAGGTGTGCTAGAAAAATTAAAAATGATATAAGACTCTGCGTGATCAACTACGCCGAACTTCATAAAGAATTACAGCCACGAGACATGCAACAAACAAACCAAAAACTTATAACGGAATTTATTGTAAAGAAAAATAAGTTACCATCGGATCAACAAAATAAATCCGATACGATAATCATCGAATCAGATCAAGAATCTTCAAGAAATATTACAATATTAGATGAGTCAATAGAAAATTCAGATTCAAGCGAAATTCAGATCGTTCGGTCCAAAAATCGCAAACGATTATTTCTTACAATCGAGAGTGACAGCAGCGAATAGTTCGAATAAAATAACTGAATATAATTATGTTACTATTATAATTAGTTTCTCGTTGTATTTTGATTAATCAATAAAGAAATGAAAATTAAAAGATTTTTTTTTGCGCGAATTTGAAGAACAGATTTTGTTTTTTCATACGTTTTTGGTACTTTTTTACGCGATATTTGGATTTTCAGAACCGATTAATTAAAATATATGAAAATTGAGTTTTTTTTACAAGATTTTTTTTACGCGCCACTTTCTGGAACCAATGTATCGCGTAAAAAAAGGATTGGGTGTATTAATATATAGATAGATTATGATTATCGAAAAAAAGATGTTTTGAAACTATTTTCCTTTCTACAGTCGATATGCAAAATTACCAACTCTACATGGTGACATATCTAATTCATTTTCGAAAATACATGGAGACTGCCAGTTGTTTCCAAAACACTCAATTCTATTTGAGTGTAACTCAAGATATGTAATATAATATTTGGTGCATTACCAATGTATACCACTAATAAATATAATGCCAGATTAAAAGTGTTATTTTACTTACACTTCAAGTTGTTATTTCATTATCAAGGCTTCGGGACATAAAATATTAAAATTGATAACTTTATTTCACTGGTCGTGAAACAAAGTGTGACACGTGTTTCGCCCTTTTGAGGAGAATCTTCAAACTTAAGAAACTTATAATGTGGCAAAAAAAGATGAATTACATTCTTAATGCTCTTCCCTTAAAAACAGATGAAGATGAAGTTGGTTATAATGGTTTATCAATACTCTTTTTCAGTGCTTAATAAAACTAATTACTTACCTCCGGGTTGTAGTTGAGGATATACATGGACTTAAGCCAAATACCCAAAGTGTCATCTTTATATAAATAGGATATACTCTCTGGTTACATCAATATACTCTGTTATGTTGAAACAATGAGAGTTTTATCCATTTTATTGAAGAGTATCAAATTAAATGCTGATTTTTATATTTGAAAAATTTCAGGAGCCTGCGCATGCGATCCCGGTTGGATCGGTCTGACGTGTGACGTCCCTTGTCCAGAGGGAAATTGGGGTTCCGGATGCCACCAACAATGCATTTGCAGTGAACATAGCGCATGCCGAGGAAGCGACGGCCACTGTGAATGCAATCCTGGCTTTAAGGGTACACACTGCAATGAAAGTGAGTTATAAATTCAATAACTTAATTGAGAATGCCCTAGAGCAGGGGTTCTTAACCTATTGCAGTGACGGGCGCACTTGAGATTTAGGAGAAAAGTGGCGGGCGCAAGCCGGATTTAAAAAAAACCAGATTTACATACATATTATTAAAAAGTAGTATATATTTTCGTATTAATTTTATTATTGTTCCCTTAGCTGCTTTAAAATAACATGGATATGGTTATGTTTTTGTGAATTCAATAAATCTATTAAAAATAATTTTACTAAAAAATATAATGATTTTTTAAAATTTTATTTGATACTTTGCCGGGCGCACAAAAAAGGCTCGGGCCCATGTGCAGTGGCGGATTACCGCATAAGCGCAAGAGGCGTGCACTTGGGGCCTCAAAAATAGCATAAATTATATAAAACCTTATATTTTAATTTTAGCTTTCAATATTCATTATTATTCTAAGATGAGTTTTGCTACTAGTACTTTTATGTCATTCGAAAAACAGGGCCTCCAAAATTTATTGCGCCTAGGGCCTCCATGGTGCTTAATCCGCCACTACCCATGTGCGCTTGCGAGCACGGGGCTAAGAACCTCTGCCCTAGAGCTTTTATCAGGCACAAATAGAGCCAGGTCCACCCACTTTTAATGATTTTTTTTTTTGTTTGTAAGTCGAGAACTGACTGTATTGTTCCAATTAACTGTCAGCCCTAATAAAGGGAATTTCATACAAAATTCAACAATGCATATATATATATACATATATATATATATAAACAGCCATGCATAATTGAGGAGCAAACATTCAAAAAGTGTTTTGTCACACAAATGCGGAACATAATGATGAAAAACTTTTGAAATGAAGATGAAAAAATAGGTAATTTTTTGGTTTGAAATTTGGACAAAACACTTTTTGCATGAAACTTGTGGACAAAACACTATTTGAATGAAAATAAAGTGTTTTTGGTTATATCGTAATTAATATTATTATATTTTATTAATATTATAGAGCATATGTAAAATCATATACATATTATCAATGCTTTTTCCCCCATATGATGCGGTGAAACGGCGCTCCAGCACCTTTTTCCTCGATATTTTTAATGTTTCCAATCAATTTTTATTTTCCTTTGAAAACTTTTTAATTTTTCTGTCGAAAGACGTTTGAATATATTTTTTTAAATCATAATCTCCCAAAAAACGTAAAAATGGTAAACAAAGAATTAGTAGAACTAAGATAAGACCTAAAAGATCGATTTCTGTTCGAAGGTGTTGGTATTTTTGATATCTATACCTCTCACTCTACCAATCCTAGAATTAACAAGGCAAAGCGAGAGCGATTAGTTAACCATTAGTCCGGTTCTAGCCCCGGGGATCTTTCTATCCGCACTCTCTTTAAAGGGGAGGTTGAGCAACTGACTAACAAGCAGTTATCGTAAAAAAAAAATATCTTGAGATACCTTTATTAGGAAACCATTTAGTCCAAATTGAGAATGGACATGAATTATAAAAAAAAAACACAAGAATTGAGTTCCGGCAGTTTTTTTTTAAGAAGAGCACTGCATATAGTTTAAAGTTCTGGCTAGGATAAGGTTCATAGGATAACCTCTTATATACTGTATTTTTTGTACCACGCTACACTCTATTTTCATGTTCTTACCAATCGTCAAACATTATTTTTAGCAATTTACTGGCATATTTTTTTCTTGTTTGTGATATTAAATGAGATAATAGCAGCTTGTTTAGTTGGAATCATTGCGAATGGGAATACAATATGCCTTTCTTCACTTAGCAACTGTATTTTTCTGCGTTATCGAAAATGTAAGGATTTTTTTTATTTCCTCTGAAAAATACACATTTTTGCCACGTAATGTTATTTCTATTTTCATCATATTCGTTTTACATCACTTAAGAATTAGAAGTCTTTATATAATTTATTCAGGGTCTTATCATTATTTCACAATCTTCGCCCAACAAATCGACCTGGCCAATTTACTTATAAACTTCTTGATATTCTTCCGGAATCAAAATGGGTTGTTTTTTACATAGTATTCTATCTGCTGAGCTAAAAACATGGTCTGCTAGTAAATAGCTATGACAATGTACAGGGGAATACAGTTCGACTTTTTTTATTATTGTTTCAGCCGTGAATATGAAATGCATTATTGCTTGGGCGATAATATCTTTTATATTTTGTGAAACACATCTATCACACAACAGTCGAAGATTGTTTTTTCTTGCACATTTTTTATATGGTGTAGCATGGATGATGAATTTTTTGGCTTCCTTTCTCAGTTTTTTCTTCTGGCCAGTTATAGAAACACGGTTTTGTGGCATCAGGATCAACAATGCAGAAATTATAAAAAATTGGTTGTCATTGTCGTCTCTTTATAGGCTCTGTTTGTATTGAAAAAGCAATGGTAGTATATTGTCTCAGTTTGACAGGCTGGGAATATATTATAATAAGGTGTAAAAACGTTGCATCCACTGACTGTAGAATATATTTTCTTTTTGGGTTCAGATTGTTTGTCGAGCGGAAATTTTTCTTTTCTAGAGCCAATATTGGCTTGTCCAATTTACTCTTCACTATCTTTTAGCATCGTATATATTTTAATAATAAATTTGGTATTTAAAAAAAACTCGTAGAAAGCACAACTTCTGTTAACAAATACAGTCAGTAAAGAAAGTATACTAGTTCCAATTTTCATGCAAAATGTGTTTTGTCACACATCCAATATGACGGCTTCTACGCTGTGATTGGTTGGGAGGACAAAACATCTTTTGTTTGTCCATCAAATTTGGGTGTTGGAGAAAACACGTTTTGCATTAATGTGTCAACTTTATGATTTATTTTTTATAGGAAAAAACATTTTTTGAATATTAATTGTGATTTCCATTTATAGATTTCATTATTGACTATTAGAACTGATATTAAACAGCATTTTTTTAAATTTGTGACAAAACACTTTTTGAATGTTTGCTCCTCAATTTACAATATCCAAAAGGTCATAGTCAGAGTATTTTATGTTTAATAAGGCAACAAAATAAATGGTCAGAATTTAAATCAATTTATGGTCAGAATTTGAATCATCTTTTGGTCACAATAAAATTCAATTTTTGGTCAGAATAAAAATGTCAACGGTCAGAATAAAAATACTAATGGTCAGAATAAAATTATTAAACGGTCAGAATAAAATTATTATACGGTTAGAATAAAATCTATTATACGGTCAGATTTTCATAAACGTTTTGATCAGAATAAAAAAAAATGAAGAAATTATTAATCCTTTGATTACGAGGCGTGCGAAAAAATTACTGCACATTCGACATTCAATTTTTTTTTTTTAAATTTGAATTCCTGCTTTTTATTTCGGGAATAAATACAATGTGCCCAAATATGCAAGACTTATTCGACATTTTTTTAAATAATATGCAGTAATTATTTGAAAATATTATCAGATAATGTATTTTTTAATTTAGAATAAGTACTGCATATTTGAGCACATTGAATTTATTCCCGAAATTCACAGCAGGAATTTGAAATTTTAAAAAAATATATCTGAACCGATTCCGCGGCAAAATTTCTATCACCCTCTTAGGCTTAACTTTTAAATTAAAAATTGCCTGTATCTTATTTTTAATGTCATCATTTAATTTGATCGTGTAATTTGCTAATGTTTTTTTTTTTTTTTTATTCGATAAACTTTTTTCCTGTCTGCATCACTCCGAAGACGATGTCTCCTCAATGATACAGTTAAGATACATGTTAAGATAAAGGCAATTTTATAGGTAACAATAATAATTAGAAATATAAAGAGATACTAATAAAGGTTAATTAAATAATTAAATAATAAATTAAATAATAAACACGGAAAAAAAAAAAAATTAAATAATAATAAGCAAGAATGATAGTTAATGGCACTAATGAGACAACTTTTAATTTTGAAACAGATATAATATGATTAAGGATTGAATGGTGAGGGGCAGGGAAGGTAAACTTTTTCTCCAAAAGAAGTAGCAAATTTCTTGAAGTGAGCGAAATTTTCTGGAGATGAAACTAGATCTGGATGCCCGATAGGACCATCACGGTTATTTCTACATAACGAAAACAATATACCTCTTTCAACAGACATAATCGAACAATTCCAGAGAATATGCTCTGAATCTTGATTACTGTCACCACAAGGACAGTGTGGGTTAGGTTTGATTTTAAATTTATGTAGCTTGGCATTAAACGCACCGTGTCCGGTGATAAATTGTGAGGTCCAGTGATCCGGGGAGAGCCAGGTTGCATTCTGACGAAAAACAATATCTGGGAAAAATAAATAGGTAATTCTACCACCAAGGGACTTTGCTTATATCATGTAATTTGCTAATAACAATATTCAATTTATTATCGTGTAATTTGCTAATGTTTCATGTGAAATGTTCTTCTGTTTTAAATACAATAACATCAGGTTTATCAATGCAGTATAAAATATATAGTTCAGTATTACATCGCTGCCCTCTTCTTTTTACAGTATTACAGCGACAGTAATCCTTTTCCCCGTCGTAAAGAAGATCTGTTAACCGTTGCCAAAATATGGGAACTAGTATAATATTGTCTCTGATGGGAACTGTCAATTCATCCTTCGCAATACTAGTGATTTATTCAATGGCCGTGGCGCTGGTAGCATCGCTCGCCCATTGGACGATTTGCCCTAAACAACTTCACTTTGCAGTTTTCCACCAATAGCATCGCAATACGATGACATCATTATCATCAAAAAAATTCAGACTAAGTACTTGTCAAAATAAATATGACCGATGCCATTTAGATTCTGACCACTTCAATATAAATTCTGACCAATGTAATATAAATTCTGACCAATGTAATATAAATTCTGACCAATGTATTAAAAATTCTGACCGATACTGAATTAAAATTCTGACTGTTTAAATACGAGCCAATAAGAAAATCACGAGAAATAATTTAAAACAAAAGAAAAATTACATTCAATTTCATTCCACACTGCCTGCTGGTTTACCATGTTGAACAATAGCTTAACAGAAAAATTTGAGGTTATGTTAGAGGACAGTTTATGCACAGCATGAAGATCCCATATCAGCAGTGGTTTTCTCAAATTAACAAGATTCCAGACACTAATAAAGCCAGGTCTGTAATGCTCCAACAGATTGACGAAGAACATAATGTTTTTTGTATTAGCTAACTACATACTTTTTTAGGCTGGTAAAGCACAAGTGTAATAATTGTGACTTCAGTTGCATAGCCACATCATGCAATGCATAAGGGACCAGCGAAAAAGGGGACAAATTTCTACTCGCACTCAATTTTTTTTTTACACAGTTTTGAAATAACACTGTCCACTAAAAAGAACAAATCTTTATTTTTACACAAATTATTTGCTCTACTACGATACAAACAAAAAAACACAGAAGCTGATAACAAATTTCCTAATAACAAGAAATTCAACACAAGATAGTAAAAACAAACAAAAGGTTTCATTAGATTTTAACCCTTTGAACTCATATGTCGAGGTAACATCGACATTGGTTTTTTACCGGCAACTCCCGCGTCGAGGCTACATCGACATTTTTTACGCTCGCCGTTATTCCGGCGAATTGTTGGCGGTGGGTCGCCGCAGGAACCGGTTTGAGAGAGGAAACATACATTTCTCATTTTATGACTAATGCAATTTATTTGCAACTCAGAATTACGTAATAAAACACTTGCCAAGGGTCACATGTTTGGTGGGTGCAGGTATAAAACACCGCTGAATACAATAGTTTGCGTTTCGCATTGTTCCGGTCAACATTGCGTGTGTTTTATCAATTTTTAAGAAACTTATATGGTACTGGCCATTTTATATATAATAATCCCAACAAGCATAAAGACTGCACGGTATGTTCTAACCGTAAAATTCCCGGAGGAAGGCATGAAACCACTTACTTTTGTGATACGTGCGAAAGAAAACCTGGCCTTCACCCGGGAGATTGTTTCAAAAAATACCATACTTTATCAAAATTTAAAGATTAATTTGTAGCCTAAATATATAATAAACATAAACAAATTCTTAAAACCATTTTTTATTTAATTATTATATGTATATTTTTAGCTATAACACATTTAATAAAAAAAATCGCTAAAAAGGCTTGGAGTTGCTGGAACACTTTTGAAAAAAATTAATGAGTTCAAAGGGTTAACACATTAGACGTGTTAAGAAACTTTTAGCAATGAAAGCGATTTATGTTCAGCTGGTATGAATTCGACTGGTACGGATATTTCTCATGTACTGACAAAATATTTTAGCCAATTTATTTTGGGTAAAAGAATAAATTTAAAAATACCATTTATCTCAAATAAAAAATATTTGAACAATTAATTAAAATAACCAATATATCTTAAGATCCTGGTTTTGTTAAAAAGTACGTTTTTATTTTATTGGCTACAAATTTTCAAAAACAAAAATGTCATACGATAGACATTTTGATTACCATTTGGTTCATCAAAGAAATTGAAACTTTTTTTTTCTTCTGTAAAATTCACAATTGTTACACAAGAGTGCAAACAATAACCGTAAAAATATGTCCATGAAAATGTCAATCTTATACATTATTTTGTTTCAGTTTGTTCTCAGGGTTTCTATGGTAAACATTGCGCGGAAACATGCCGATGCCCATCAGACCAGTACAGCTGCCACAATGTGGAGGGCTGTATCTGTCGTGAAGGATTCAAAGGGGAGTCATGCGGTATGAGACTCAGCGGTAACCCCAATGAAAAAGACAGTGGAAGTGAGTAAATTTATCTAACAGTTGTGTCAGTCAACGCTAACCTTTCAAACCCAAGTCCCATAAAAACAAGATATTAGACAAAGAAGGCAATAAACTGTATATCCCACCCAAGAATAGCATTACATCAGGGCCGGCTTATGGCATGTAAAAATTGTGCGGTGCAGCACACAAGCATGCTGACAGCAGATATCCAGTCGGCAGCAGTGTGCTGCTGTGTGTGCGCCCAATATGAGTTTTGTGGGAAAAATTGGAGTTCGCCTAGATGCAACTTCCGGCAGCCACAGCAAAATGCTGCCCATGTATTTACACTTTTATCAAATAACCAATATTGTATTTAATAAATGGATGATTTTAGTACTGGTTATATTTATTGTATTTCATTATGTTTTAATTTTTAGAAGCAACTCAAAATGAAATGAATTCTCTTAAACTTTATAGCAAACAAAGAAGCGACTGTTTCTGTAATAGTCTCCATTGTGGCGGTCTTGTTTGTGATATTCCTGTTTGTGACCATAATTGTCTGGATTATCATCCATCACCGTCCGCATGTGAGGAACGTAAACGTCCAGTACATTGTCCATCCCCAATCACAACCAGGTTTGTTAAAAATTAAAAATATTTTATCATTTATAGTGCTAACAAAACTTTCTAACATCATTCTTCTTTCAATTTAGTTTTTTTTTTACTGTTACTCTGCACTGCTTATCACAGTTAAAGCATGTAAAGTTAAGGTAATGTCATGCATCATTCATGCTTGCATGAAATACCCTATTCATATTTTATGTTTACCTGTTGAACTTTTAATGTGTCAAATCGACAGGTTTGAAAACTATGGCAATTTTTATTAAAATGGTAACATCTCGAATGCTAACAATTTCTGATAGTGTTAAGTAGCTTAGTCTGTAAAAATCCTACGCACTCATTCCAGGTTGGAGCGCAGTCCAATACTACAATTCAAATAATATTTTTTAAAATTGGAATAACCCTAATTGACTAAAATAAATCAAAAAGTGAACATTTAGATAATTTGACTAGAAATAAAATATTGTCTATTAACATAACAAGAAATTGAAATCAACGGAGTATATATTATAAGGATTATTAGTAAGAAACAACGTGAAAAGCCAGAATTAAAAAAAAAAAAAAAAACTTAATAAGTGACTTTATTTCATTTTGCTTATTTTGTACAAAAAAATTAATGAGATCCATCATATCTGAGAAACAAACATTCAAAAAGTGTTTTGTCAAAAATTTAAAAAAATGCTGTTTAATATCAATTCTGATAGTCAATACTAAAATCTATGAATGGAAATCACAATTAATGCAAAAGTTTTTTCCTTATTTTTACACTTTATCAAATGATAATATTTTTTACTATGCAAATCAAAACAAAAAAAAACACTATTTTTTATATCAAATATGTCAAATTGTGCCGCACATTTGTTAGCGAATTTTCCGCGCAGCTAATATCTTGTTTTAGAGCAGTGATGCACAAACGCGGCCCTTTTTGAATTTTGTGGCGGTCCTTAAATGTCTTTCTCAAACATATTTTTTCACATAAAACATTTATTTAATAAATGTAAGAAAGCTTTTTCTTCAATGAAGGAGAATAAATCGGTTCATAGAAACAGGCTTACAAATTTTATGTCAAATTAAAAAAAAAATAGTTTAGTCTAGCCTTAACAGCCTTAAACTGTAGTAACATTGTAGTAAATTACGCAAACGTTGATTCTAATTCTTTTCTGATATTTAATTGAGAAATTACGAGCGGGTTGAACTGGTTTTCAAGTCACCTTTTTTTTGAGTAAGGATTTGTTTTTTTAATTTAGATCAGTATCCCTTCAACAACCCAGTGAACAGGACCGATAACTCGATAATTTTTCAAAACAATGGTACCAACAAAATAAGAGATAATTTGAAGTTTATTAACACTGAAATGAATAAAAAGTCTAAAATGCCAAAAACCAGTTCTTCAGGCGATAACTATGATTGTAAGTAGAAATTAATTCAATTGATTTGCGCTTAGCTCGAGCACCGATGATATTAAAATCTCAGTAATTGTGACATAATAATTAGAGCATGAATTTTGAAAATCAACAAGCCAATTCCTAATTGCAGATTTGCAGTTGATTGATCGATATGGTGATTGAAACGAATACATTATTAAATTGATTAAATCAGTTTATTGGTTTGTGTTTGAAATTATTATTGTTTACATCTTACTAAATATTACCAAATTCATTCATTATAGTTTCCAGAAAATTGTACGGTACTTCATCTTTTCGTTCCGTTCGTGACACATCCCTGACAAATAGAGATGCCGTCACAACTATTCCTAATATTTACCACTCCATTGAGGATGAGAATAATGTGGTCGAACATATATATGATGAAGTCAAACATAAAGGTAAAAATACTATATATTTAAAATTTTACTGTAGATAATTCGTTTCTTACGACACATGTAACATTGAAACATATTTGAGATATTTGATTGATGATTCTGTTTACGTATCGTGTTAAAAGTGCAATATTTTTATGGAAACAGCCACCGTTATGAATTAATTTATCACAAAAATAAATTTATATTAATTGGGTAATACAGATTGAGTGGATGACGAAGATGTGATTGAATTGTTTCAACATATACATTTAAAAATCGGTATATATTTGCCACCTGTGTGGTCGAGTGGTCAGCGTTGTTGGCTTCGGCTACGGAGGGCACGGGTTCAAATCCCGGTACGGGACAGTTTTATAAATTGATTTTTCAATCGATTTATGAATTTCTGTTCAATGGCATGGATGTATGTGATGTGTTAAATTCCCCCCTCTCACCCATTCTATCCTATGAACGGGGCGTATCGAGAGCGATTAGCTTACCACTAGTCCTGTCCTAGCCCTATCCTTCTATCCATACTCTCTTTGGGAAAAGAGAGGTTGAGCAACTGAGTAACAAGCAGTTCTCGTAGAAACACTTCTGTTGAGATAAACTCCATTAGGAGTCCATATGCTCCACATTGGGCGCGGATATGGTTTAAAAATATATATATATATGTATATACATATCTTATTATATATTACATTAATTATTATTATTTTGAAATTCATATCTTCTCCCAACGTAGAGCATATTGTCGATATACTGGCAGAATATATATATGTCAATAATCTTGTTTTATGATAATCATCATTTTCGATAATCATGAAATTTTATCATCTCTATCTATTCACTTAACTATTACTTGAAATTTGATAATGATTGACGAATTTAATTCACATGCTCAAATCTTTTTAGTTATTTATAGTTTTTTTTAGCCAAAATTTGTTTTATTCGGAATTGACTTTATTTATATTATGTTCGAATAATGTAAAAATAAAAAAAAAGCTTTCTTTAGTTAATTTTTTTTTTCACAAAATAAAGGATGCTAAAATTAGTCTATTTGCGTTCAACAGCCGTTTCTTGATTTATCTCCTACTGCCAGGATGCCAACGATATGGCATCCTAATGGAGGTAACTCAACAGAAGTTTCTATTTGAAAACTACTTGTTACTTAGCTGCTCAACCTCTCTCTTTTTCAAAGAGAGTAGGGATAAAAAATGATAAGACTAGGACAGGATTAGTGTTATCTTATCACTCTCGCTACGCCCTGTTATTTTTAGGATTGAAAGGGTGGGAAGCGATTTTTAGCCATCAAAAACACCCATGCCTTCAAACAGAAATCGATAAGCCAATTGAAACATGGGACACGAACCTGTGATATCCCTTACTGAAGCCAATGTCGTTGACCACTGCACGACAGATCAGACGAATCTTTAACTTTCATACAATGAAATATGATATTATATAGGAAATTTCTTAGACTTTCAGGATTATTATTATTTGGTAATTATAAACTTTCATGCTGTGATTTGTGGTGAGTCATTTCCAAATCACAATATGTGGCAATGTTAATTTACAAATCAATAAGGAATTGAATTTTTCAACTTTTCACATTCTCCTATGAATAAGTATGTGCCCCTTTGTTTGGAAACCACTGATTTACAATTTTCACAGGAAATAAAAAAATAGTTGTATTCATACCAATCACCATTATGCTTTTTTAAACAGACATTCTGTATGACCAGCTTAACCATCGACAGTCGGTAAGCTCAATAAGACCATCAAATTACCAGAGAATGGACATTGAGATGCTCCCGCTGCAACACGATCGAGACAATTTCAAGCGTTCTTCTTCATTGGCTCAATCGTCAACAAGTAGTCGGTAGAATAAAATGATATCAACATGGAATATTGATTCTTAATTATTCTGGTTTTGATTATCATGAATGCGATGACTGATATGGAGCGATCGGAAACCTGCATTAGGCAGTCAATGATAAAGAGAATTTTACTCGTCTCTGAATCTCAGCTCTGGAATATATAAGCTCAATGACTGTACCTTTGTAAAATTGAATTGTGCAACTGAACGCAAAAGAATAAAAGTCAGTACAAATGAGTATTTTATTTTTTTAATAAAAGTATACATTGTTAAAATTTTTCTATGGAACAAAAAATTATATGAATAATTTAATTTTGGTTAATGTGGGGTTTCATTAAAGTCAAGAAACACTGCCACTACCCAATGCCTTATTTACCGAGCTTAAGTTCTTTAATCATCACATACAGTGTTCTTCAACCTTTTTACATCCGCGGACAGGCGGCAACCAGGTACACATATTTACTCACAGCCAGTTTTCATCTACGTGGACTAACAGTGGAGTATAAATTATATATATTTGGCTGCGGGTGAACCAAATAAATGTGATAATTGGGCTTATTTATGGCTGAATATATTTAATTTAAAAGTGGTCTGTTGTAATTTATTTTTTAAGGTTTTTTTTATGAAATTCTACTTATGCCCAAGGTGGTGTAACATATCCTGTTGTAAGTTTAGAATTGACTGTTAAACTGTACATTTTTGCTTAGGATAATATATTTAAAAAGTAACAATTGAAACATCAAGTCAATGTTACATAGAATTTTATTATTGAAAGCTAAAAAACTAAAAAAAAATCGAAACATAAAAGTTATCGCGGACCGGCAATAAACTTTTGCAGACCGGTGCCAGTCTGCGGACCATAAGTTAAAGAACACTGATGAAAGAATTTTATCATTATTGTTTACATTCCTGTATGTTGTTTTTAGATGTTTGCAAAATATTTCACATATCATCATTCTTTTGTCAGTTAGCTTCATGTCATATGAAACAGTAACCCATCAGGAAGTCTAACATCTATGGCAGCAATTTGTTATTATTATTTTGTATGACTTTTGAGGATAAGAGACAAATACAAGCAGTACAAATATTTTTTTCGAGAGCCATATATAATAGGGTAAAATATCAAGGTATTTCAGTTCTACAGTTTTTAAAAAAGTTAAAGGTTGATAGCTATTTCGGCTTACGCCATCGTCAGAACTATAGTTCTGACTAACTGTTGTAGGATCTTTGACTATAACAAAGATTTTCATTCTTTTCTTGTAACACGGCATAATCTTCGTATGCCAAATGTTGGCAGGTGGCAATGTCTTTAGTAATTTCAATGGCTAGAATATTAATATTAGTTTAATATCCAACCCAACAAAGATGTGTAGAATGAATCCAATATTTTTTGCGTGGGGTATGAAGGTGTTTGAGATAGCTGTCGGTTGTTTTTAGAAGTGAAACACATGAGAATAAGCCCACATGTCTAGACAACAGAAATGACACACAGTACAATTTTTAAATATTACAATCTATGAGATGTTTTTTTCCGTCTTCTGATATATCTGTATATCTGTATATGAATATTGGGAAAAATATTCTCTACCTACTTAAAACTTGATAAAGTGTTTCAATAACTGAGGGGTTTTCAAAATTATATTCTGGCTTGAGACAAGTTTTCTGTTCCGCACAGCAGTTGGTAAGCCCCCGCGCACTCATTTCGGGTTGGCGCGCACTACAAGACAGTTGGTCAATTAATATTTGATCGGTCCACGCATCTTCCCCGCAGTCTTTGAAATTTCCGCGCAACTAACCTCTTGCCTTAGAGGGAACATTGGATTCGGCTATCTGGTGGGGACTTAAAGTGAAGAAAGTTAGATATAAAATGTGTTGTTAGAGGCAAGACGACCAGATGTTGGCTTACTTGAAAATTCTCATTTATTGAAAATCTAAGAATGTAGTGCAGGCAAAATAGAACAATAGAAATGTCCAAATCGAAAATATTCAATTCTATTTTTAAGTTTGTAGACTGCACATTGCTTGATTACTTGTGTATTAGTGTAGTAGTAAATCCTCTATTTGTGGAGTACATATAATAACGTGCACATTTTGTATTTAAAATTTCGATCGCACTTCTTTTATTACCCCAAATAAAATTATGTCAAAGAAAAGGAAACTAGATGTTTAGTTTCGTTTTATTTTATGAGCAGTGAGTGATCAATTCGATATTTTTTGTGCCAAACAAAGAAAAATACATATGTCCAATTTGCAATGCAACGGTATCTTTTTTTAAAGAGTACAATTTTAAGCGACTCCACACTACAAAAAATGGGACGAAATATGACTAATTTCCAGATAATTAACGAAAGAGAAAACTGGAGGAAAACGTCAACAATCAAAAAAAAATATTATTGTTTTCAGTAATAAAAAATTAAGCACGATTCAAGCAAGTTTTCGAGCTTGTCAAATTATAGCTGAAGAAGGAAAACCATTTATCGATGGATCATCGAGCGAATGATGGGTTGATGACGATATTTAAAAACCATTTTTTTACGATAAATTAAAAGAATCTAACTATCCCAAACTAAAAAAACAATACTAGGGAAATAATATAAATTTTTGGCAGCCCATATTTAAGTGAATAAACATTTATTTTTATTTAAGTAAAATATATAAAATCGACCACATATAACTAATTTACACATTACAAACTAACATTAAAAACTCCTTGCAAGTTGGTAACTCAAAATTAAAAGAAGTACGTTCATCCAAACAGTTGCATATTTCTCACTAATTACAATTTACACATGATTGTATCATATTTAAATATATAATTTAATTAAGTTTTAAGTATATTTTCTGCATGTATATATATGTATTTCTCTCAATTACTTTAATTCTTATTCAATAAATGAAAAATCATCAATCCATACAATATGTGAAACCGTAAAACTTTCCAAAGAAATATTGGAATGTCTTTATTATTTTTTTTTTTAATTAGATGTAAAGTAGGCCTATGTATAAATAGATATCTATTCATTATAATAAATATTTTCTATTATAATTAGCAATATGGACTATATTTGCTAAAATTAAATTATAATTATAATTATAATATCAACATCTGCTAAAACCCCGATCTCCAAAACCTGAACGACTGCCGCAGACACTGTAGGTTTGACCTCCTCTCGAGGATAAATAACAAAAAAAAAGAGGGAAAAAGATTAAAATAATAATTATATAAAAAAAAAAAACAGATCAAAAAAAATATATATTAACTGATCAGATAAGCATAACCCCAATTAATTGCAGCTCGAGGTTACTGAATCAACCACTAGTGTCACATGTAATGCCTACGAATGAGAACTAATACCACCACAAAAACAAAACAAAAACCAAATACCACGCACCCGCCTATGCCCAGGTAAATCCAGGACGCTACGCGGGAAAAGCAACATCAAAATACACCAGATGAAAGGGAAATTGGAGCTCGGCTCCACCACAATTTGATGTATAGATTATCAATAAAAAATATTATGTAAGCTCATAAATATTCTGATTGTGTTCCAATAAGAATCTATTTAAATTTGAATCATTCAAATTATGTAAACTCCCACAGATTTTGTCACTAACGACCCGGGTTTCGCCTTTTGTCATCTTCAGGCGTTCAAGTGCACGGATGAACTTGAACTGACGCTTAGTAAACGAATGTTTCGTGTTTATATAATAAATAAATGTATCACCGAGTCTAAAGCCATTGCTGGCGAAAAGGATAAGCTCATGGGAATGCCCAAAGATTTGAGTAGTGAGTGGTTTTAAGAATTATATTTATTTGTTTGTCGGCAAAGGTTTTATGATTATATTTATATAGGGTATAGAAGTGGAGATTCCGATAGGTTTAATATTTCATTTAACCATTTGAGTGCTGAGGAGCGCAATCGCGCTCTTTGGTGTTTGGGCCAAAAGTGCGGCGAGCGCGATCGCGCCTCTCAAATTCCCGCGTAAATTTTGACACATAGCCCCGAACTGTCAAACAGTTGGCGGTTAATTTTAGTGTGTTTCGCCGTAGAAAGTACCGTTTACGTATGCATTTTTGATTATTATTTCTGTCGTTTGTCCATAAACATAATTTATTTATTCTGAATTTTTGACCCAGAATTTGTTGTATAATTTATTTTTAAATTTTAAGTTTTTTTTCTTTTCTATTCCTATATAATAAGTAAATATATGTATGAGACAATAAATAGAGAATCTTTTTTTTTTTTGTTTGAAACAACTGTAAAATTTATATTCAAAGTTAGTGTTTACTAAATAATTATTGTTATTTCCAAAGGTGTTTATGCATTTATTTGCAAGAGTATCTTAAAAATGTTTATTAATTTTAAATAATACATTAAAAATGTATATGTGTGTGGAATTTTAATAAAAAATGTTGAAAACTATGGACAGTATAAAATATTTAAAAAAACCACCGTTTTTTTTTCATTTTGATCAGCAAATTTGAATAATATTTTGAAAAAATCATCAGCACTCAAATGGTTAACTACATTTAACGGATTCCGTGTAGACAAAGAATATATATCTTTAGGGCTGATCGTAATATTACAACTGTTAATGACATCTTTGACATCTTTGCTAAAATTTACTGTAGGGTCTTTTTTTAGTTGGACTATATTGTTACTATCGAGGAAATTATGAACGATTCAAATTTAATATTGAAATTCCACCAAGCACCTTCAGTCGAAATCTTAAATTAAAAGAATCTATTTGTCGTCTGGCCCCCTTAGTTTTTAAAAATTTCAATCCGGCCCGCTTCTCAAAAAGTTTGGTGACCCCTGACCTAGGCCATAGTTTCTCAACCTTTTTATAACCATACAAATAAGTTTTTTTCAGGATTCAGAGATTGAAAGACTACACAATAATTTTCAATTCTTTTAACATCTTTCTTACTGGCAGATTTCAAAATTTTACCTAGGAATTTACAGATTTCTCAGAATGGAAAGACGTGTGACCTTTTTTTTAGCTCTTCCTGGAATTAAAAAATATTTGTACCTGCCCGATTTTAAAAATCTGGGAGTTTATGGATTTATCCGTGGCCCCCCAAAACTGTGCTGTGGCTAAAATTATTAGTTCTCTGTGGCCCCCTTGGAACATGGTGTGGCCCACAGTTTAGAAACTGTAATCTAGACAAATCATCGTTGAATTAACTTGATCATACAGTAGAACCTCGATTATCCGGACTAATTGGGGATGTAGGTAGTCTGGATAATCGAATTGACAGGGAAAGATATGTAAATGCATTCGGTATGAATAATTTTTATTTGTCTAAATTTACATATAGCTTCAGTATTAATTTATTTTTTATTAAGAAATTCAATTATTGATTTTTGTTTAAGACAGCTAGCTATTATGCTTGTTGCCAAATCGCAAATACTTTTAAGACTTTTAAGTTGTCCTGAGGTACACTCTTCTTGGCTCTCAAAGCACTCCATGGCTACATCTAAGCACTGAAAAGCTTAAGAATGTGCAAAAACAATATCTCTTCATTGTCTTCTCGATCTTGTTCCTCTGAGGCAAATGTTTCTTTAATTATTTTCTCATCATTCAAAATTTGAAATTCAGGATCGTTCGCACCGGAATTTAACTACTCGGTTACATCTTTTTCATCACATTCAGCAGTTTTTCACAAATTTGTGCTATTGCTTCCACAATATATTTTTTTAGTGTGTCACTTCAACTTTCTAATAGTCTTTTCAAAAATTTGTTCCATGATTTTCTTAAAGTTGACACATCTAAAGAGTTCCAACTGTCTTTTAAAGGTGGAAGAAATTTTACTGTTAATATATATTATCTGGTTGAAACATTCTATATATGGGTGAGATGATGCATTGTCTACAATGTGTTTACTTCTGGAATGAACTGTTTGTTACCATCGCTTAAAAATTTCACCATCCATCCAGGATTTTTCCTGATGGTCATATTTCACCGATTTCTGATGTTTTTAAAACATCTGGGGTTCATTGATTTCCAACAACGCAAAGCAACAAACAAAATGTGATACTTTCCATCACATATGTAAACAACAGTGGACGCAATTCGCCATATAAAAATAGCCAGTTAATTCGTAAAATGTTTGTTTAAATATTTGAAACAATCTGGATAATCAAAAATCCGGATAATCAAGGTTCTACTGTACATTTAGACTTGCTCAATATAAATGATATTATTTAATTTAGATTATAAATTGTTAATAATTATTATAAGTTTTTGTATATTTTATATTTGCATTTGTATAAAGATTAAAAATTGCTTAATATCATAAGTGCACTAATTTTTTTTTTTTTTTGAAAATAGTAATAGCATATAATTTTATTCATGAAATCTCTACAGTCAATGATAACAGTCGGATGTATTTATACAATGGATATTAATAAATTTAAAAATTTAAGGTCTTTTATTTAAAGTGTTATTTGAAAAAAGTGCGAGTCAGACACTAAATTGTCCAACAATCTGACTAAAATTTTTAAAATATCAAATCAATTTTTTCTCAACAATTACAAGCTTTAACATCCATGGAGTGTACTGTACACAATATGGATGTATTGGCAGATCAGAAAGTTGGTTTTGATAGGCACAAATCGAGGGCTTAAATTCAAACGACACTACATATCTACAAAAGTCAAAAGGAGAGACAAAAAACGCTTGTTACTATTTTGTTAAAAGCAGATGTTAATTTAAGACGTAATTTATTGTGTACTGTACATTTATATTGCTGATGGTGATGCTAAAATTTTTAAGTATGATCCTAAAAAATATTAAAAGAGTACAAATTTATATGACCACTCAACCACACAGGCGGCAAATTTATAAGTTTTGTTTATTCTTAGTATATAAAAAATTGTCTATAAAAACAAACAGTCAGGAGCAATGAGACAAGAGGTTAGCTGCGCAGAAAATTCAAGGGCTGTGCGGGGGCTAATTCGTCATATTCAATACAAAAATTGTGTTTTAATATGAAATAACAGAACTATTTTATTTCTTACATGAAATAATATTAACCATAAATTAAGGAAATAAGCAGAATGAAAAAATAATCATTAGTAGCTAATCAATTTAATAACATTTTTACAAAAATTATAGATTTTATGTCGTTCCTAACAACTATTCCTTATTACTTCATTTTTATAATTTTTTTTTGAAGTTTGTAAGGGCTTTTGTCCTATGATTAATTAATGACATCAGATTGCCTCAAATCATTTTCAAATAGTTGATCTATATTTTCAGTCATGATATTAATATTTTTCGTTGAGCAGATTGAAGAGTCTTTTTTCAACGCTCATTTATAATAGCAAGAATTCCGGCATAGATTAGATAAAATACTAAGCTGTTAATAATTTTTATCATTTTTTTTTAATATGAAATTTGGAAAGATAGTAGAATGTTTGAATTTGACACATTCTAATGCCATAAAGAAACTCAACCTTGCCTCTCTCCCTTACATAATCTGACCCTAAAAACGGGGCGAAGGGAGAGCAATTAGCAAAGCTCTTTTCTTCGCCCTATTCAACGGTAGAGAAGTTGAGCGACCCACCATGTTCTCGTAAAGACAACTTCAGGACAGGACATAGCACCAAGGCACAGCAATGTTAGTTTTCTTTTATCTATATTTTTTATCTTTTATCATTTTTTATTTTTATTATCTCTACTGATAACTTTTACTGTGTAAACATTTCACTAATCATTATTGATTATAATTGTGGGGTTATAATGCAAAACGTACTATTTCCAAAATGAGCGATATTGAGTTAGGTATGCAAATAGGGTAATTCAAGCCTAAGAAATCGACTGGTCCTATTAGTTTAAATATAAAATGTGTAAAAGACTGTTGTTTTCAAATTGGAAATCATATTTTTATGCAAATGTTATGTTGTTTGTGTTATTTGTTATAGTATTTGACTCTTTTGAAATGTTTGAGTTTTGGAAATAGTATGTTTTGCATTATAACCCCACAATTATCATAGATACAATTTATAGAATTGCTTGAAAAATGTGCAAAGTGCAAAGTGCATGTAATAGATTTTTTAATAAAGTTCTTTTTTCACTTCTTGGAGTGTCTGGCACGCAGGTAACTATATAATTTTATATTTAATTTAAATCCTGTCAATAGTAAACAAATAATCATAATAGTATAAGAGACGCTGAATTGTATACAGTGGCTAAACTTAAGACAACACTATGACACATAACCATAAATACATAATAAATATATTCCAGGAATTATCGTATTAAAAAATATATGATTTAAAATAAATGAAGGAGTGCTGTAGCCCTTATTGATAGAATGTGAAAAAGTCCTCATCAAATTAAATCATTGGCCGATCTGCTTCAAGACTGCTACATTTGCGTTATATCATCAAGATTTTGGCCTCTAATACAGAGATCCCAAGCAATCAGTCAATTCCTTAGTTCCAGGATTGCCTTAATGCTTGATTTCGGGACTTAAATAAAATTAAATACTCACATAAAATGTAAATACTTTTCCGATGATATATAGAAAAAAAAACAATGTAAAACTTTGTTGACAGAATTTTTTTCTTCACTTACAGTTTGGCATTGTGCTAATCGCAATTATGAGTGATGTTGTGAAGGAAATTTGAGAATTAAAAGATTCAAATCATTTAATCATCAAGCACGTTTTATATCATAGATAACGTCACCGAAAAATAATAGAGTGTTACATTTATGTGCAGAATCACTAGGCGTTGAAGTACTGAAAATTGGAAAAGTTTCAAGTACGGCTAAGTGTATATATAAAAAAAAAATATTACAAACTAGACTTTTTACTGTTTTAATAGAAGTAAAGTAGTTTTTTTTTTATGATATATAATTCATTAGATATTTTACCTTGCTTAAAATTATATGTTAACTAGCTGACCCAACGAACTTCGTACCGCCTCAGAATCAATAAGTGTTGTGTTAACTTGATATCTTTAAACATGATGATTACCGAGCCAACCTTTAGATGTAAATTGTGCGGTGGCAACTCAGGCAGATTTAATGAGTTTAAAAATTCAGTTGGATAGTTGGTTGCTTCGTCTTCGTTTGTTACACGGTTGATAGATTTGAAGGAATGTAGTGGACCAACGATTTGATTTTGAATTGTGAAGTTTAAATGATCCACATCTTTGTTCTTCGCCGCAAGAATTGCTCGTTCACTCAAACAATTGTGATTTTCGTGATAAGATGTTCGGGAACATTTTTTTGATGAAGCCGTCCTTCGTTGAGACGAAATTGCTAAAATTCAGCAGAAACGAAATCAATCCGTTCGATTCGCCAACAGGAACACGGTCGTTACCGACGATAGTCAGCAATTGCTTGGAGAAATCTTCGGCAGATGGATCGTTTAGCAATGCAACTCGCATGTTTGTCGTCAGCTGAAGTTTCTTTACATAGCGCCAGAGTCAATGATTTGAGGCAAGCGTTTATTTCATCGGCAGCGGTCGATCTTGGAATGACTGGTAGTGTTTGGCGGAAATCGCCAGATAGTAGAATTATTGCGCCTCCAAAACATCTTGAGTCATTGCACTGATCTTTCATAGTTCGATTGAGTGCTTTCAATACGCATTTGTGCTCCATTTCCCATTCATCCCAGGCGATGATTGTATTTGCTACCAAAAATTTGGCTATTGCTGAGTGTTTCGCAATCTTGTATGTCGGTTTTTCAGTGGTTTGAAGGTTTAACGGCAATTTCAACGCTGAATAAGCCGTTCGGCATCCTTCTATCTACGTGGCCGCTATTCCCGAAGAAGAAACTGCTACAGCAATTTTATATTTCGCACGAACAGTGGTCATAATCAATGACACGAGGAATGTCTTCCCAGCTCCATCGGCTGCATCGAGAAAAAATAAGCCACCATTTTCATCATCAACTGCCTTCATTAACTTATCGTACATTTCTTTCTGTTGAGGGTTCAACAGTAGTACATTAGTTTAAACTGATTGGTTCAATGCATCTCGATCATATTCATGCTCGCGTCCCGATTCTTGATTGAAAGCGTCGTTCATTCCACGGTCTGGCGTTGGCATTCCTAACTTGACTAACAAACTGCCGCACATAAGGTAACACATGTCTTCGATCAAAAGCAAAGCCTGGTTATGTATTTCTTCATTCATCTGGAGATCGGGATTCCCTGAACTGCCACGAATTCGATCTAAAATGTATTCGGACATGTCATCCTTGTACTTGTTCCACAGTTCACGTGGATTCGATGGGAAGTATGTCGAAATAATGATAGCAAATAATGTGCGTATCTGACTTGGAGATTCAGAAACAATTGCTTCAGCACATTTATTAGACATGAATCTCGTGTTTCACCATAATTGGATAAATAGATGTTCACACCAGAATGATTAAAACTTAATGAAAATCGATGAAAATTCAAAATCACGGCCTGTGTGGCCTGCCATAGCCCAGCAGTCAACTGTCAAAGTAATCAACGCCACCTAGTGGACTTATTGGAAACAGCATACAATGTCATGTTCCGCGTTCGATTTGAAAAATTTAAAAAAACAAAATCTATGGAGACATTTATTTTCTTCAACATTTCTTTGCCGTGATATTTTTCCGATGTTTTAATGCTTATTCTGCTATTCTAGGCAGAGACAAATTTAATAAATCAAAGGTCATTAAAATCCGTGCAGCCTTTCTCGAGATATACGTGGTGTAAATAACCCCACTTTGTTTTATATATATAGATATGAGAATATTAATGTTTTATACACGCATTCGTAGTTTTGTGTAAATTAGTATCTAAAAAAAATATGCCAAAAATTCAAACAAATTGTGAAATCAATTTACGACATTATTATTTTATTCCTGAAATTGTATTTCGTATAAAATAATACAATAGTTTAACCTCAGTTTGTCAGATTCTTTTATATTTTTATCAAAGAGCATTCTATTTATTATCAAAAATGGAGAATAAAGACAAAAAACACACACATCAAGCCAAAGTACACTGTTAATGAATGGAAACAATTATCAACAAAATTAAAGCAACATGTGAAATCATAAGATGAAATAATTGAAGAAAGCCCCAAATTTGAACATGCATAAATAGGAAATAAAATCATTGGATGCTAAGATTTTGTCTATGTTTATTAGCCATGTGCTCAAATCGCATGGCGTGCTGATATTGTTTCCTTATTTTTGAGCCGTCATTGCACCAAAATAGAAGAGCGCGCTTGGGTAAACTATTTTTTCATACAAAGGTTGGTTTACACTTTCGCAAAAAATACGTGCACGGGAATACTGTAAACGTAAACGGCAGCGAAACAGTTAATTATTTTAAGTTTTGTTCTATGTACATATGAATATGTTTACTAAAGATGTTATTTTATTTATATATAAATAAAAGTGATAAAAGTGGCTACGCCATTTTTCGTATGGTGATGTTTAAGTCACGTACCAAATAAAATATTTTGATTTTTGGAACTGGTTTATCAATTTATATGAAAGTGAGGTTTTTTTACGCGCCACTTTCTGGAACCAATGTGTCCTATAAAAAAGGATTGGATGTATTTATGTGTATACAAGGAAAGGTTTCACTTATTTAATTATTTTATTAGATTATAAACACAAACTAGTCTTTCTAACAATGTTACTAAGTAGATTTTCTAAGTAATTTGAACTAGCTGTAAGCCCGTTGCCCTTAATGGGGGGATTTTGGTTGCATTTTTAAATAGTAAGAAAATTTACTGGTGTGAAAAATAAATTGCAAACCTATTTATTGAATAAGCCAGAAAATCTAAACGTAATAAATTCTCTAAATGGATTTTTGTAGGAATACACCCAATTCTCTAAAAGAACTAAAATACACCGGGATTGAAAAACAAAATATGCAAATAGCGGATATAATACAATATATTCATAAAATAATAATTGAGCTGCCCTGCTGTGCTGCCATATCCAATATCGACAGCCCTGTAGTATTTATATTTCATAATTTTTAGAATAATTCAAATGATTCAAGTATGCAAACAAATATATTTCAGAGAAGAAGAAGACCCCGGAACATATATCAACAGCCCTGCAGTATTTATATTTCATAAGCATAAATCTTGAAAATGGTAGCAAAACTGGCTGGTATCTTTGGCAGTCTCTTCATTTTGATCGTATTTGTAGGGGGTACCTATTCTCTAAGGGGATCGAATGTCTGCACTCATCGGGAGTCGTAAGTAGTTTTTGGTATGGTGTTAGTTATCCTCGTATACTTTAACTTTGCTTGTGTGCGACACTGTCACTGCTCTGCAGCAAGCGAATGAGTAATGAACGCAGCGATAGACGCCTGGCAGAAGCAGTGAGACATATCTTTGATAGGTGGTCATTTTGACTTCTATCCCTCTATTAAATGGCGAATGGAGGTAACGAGGGGACTACCCCCCAACTAATGGTCTAGCCCAGGGGTGGAGAAATTTTTCTTCTCTAAAGGTCGCATTCATTTTTCTGATTCGACATAAGGCCGCAGTAAACATTGACTAAGGAATCTTTGGCCGGAAACAGTTTCATGCTAATTTCTAAAGCCCAGAAATTTGCGGATTTCCCAAAATTACCAGCGACTTTTTTTTAGGTCTTTCAGGAATTTTCAAATCCAAAATCTCGGGAATTTACGAATTTACAAGAATTTACAGAATTACAGAATTGGCCAGAAGGCTGCACCAGAGTACCCAAAAGGCCGCAGGTTCCCCACACCTAGTCTAGCCAATTCATTTCAGGACATAGCAGTATCTCTGCAAAGCTCATAAAACTTAGCCGGATAGTCACAGAGACATGGGCATGTGGCGTGATGCAGGATGCTGATCACATCCCTCTGGGATTGTCATCACATGAATAATGAACGGGAGCAATTCCGACCGACTGTCAAGCCCACAGGCCACCCAGACTTGGTAGCTACTAAGGGCAAACCACTTAGGATTTTTTTTTTTTTTTTTAATTCTCTAGAGTACTCAACGTTGTACTCACCACCACCCACTACGGCTTCACACTCTTCGTATAGGGTGTATTCCGTAGTGTAACAACGTTAGTCGTGTTCAAAATTTTGCCAGAAATGTCCCGAGAAGAAATTTCTCAACACTTGGTAGCATGCAACACAGTGTGCAGAAATTAAAAGTTAGTAAGTAATTAAGCGCAGTTGAAAATATTAGATTTTATCTATTTAGCTCAACTCTTTTTACAAAAGACGCGGAGAATTCTTTAAATGCCCTATAATTTGCATTAGTTGCAACAAAGGCGGCATGACCGACGGGGCCGACAGATCCGACAGATAGTCGTATCGTCTTGAGCAATTTTTCCCGTTCATTATTTAAATCTGGACATTCCCAGAGGATGTGATCAGCATCCTGAATCATATATCCGCATTTACATTTAGGACTATCTACTAACCGGCCAAGCTGGAAGAGCTTGGCACACTGATGTCTTGGCATGGTATGAAAAAGAAAGTCTGTCGTCTAGAATAAGACCAAGGTAAGTGACCTTTTCAGAAACTTTAACCGTCGTAGTTCCCATGCGTATAGTGGGAGGTCTTTGTCTACTTAGGCCGACACCACCCTTGAGAAAAATAGCTTCAGTCTTTTTGGGAGTGAAAGACAGTTTGTTGGCGTCGCCCCAAGCTAGGATTGATGAAAGCGCCTCTTTTGCTGTTTTTTCTATACCCGCGTGACTATTTGCACTTACTAACAGTAGGGCATCGTCTGCGTAGGTAAAAATACTGCAGTCAGGTGGAAGAGAGACGGACAGAATATCATCAAATAAAATTTTCCACAGCAAGGGACCAAGAACGGAACCCTGTGGACAGCCCATTGTGGTGTTTCGTTTTACAATCTGTTGTCCATTTTCATATAGAACCGATCTGCCATTGAAGTAGCTTTAGAACAAGGCATAGACATTTCCAGGTATTTTTCTCAGTCTAAGTTTGTGCAATATAAGTGGCCAAGAAGCATTGTCGAACGCTCCGGCAATATCCAAAAATATTCCCAAAACATATTTGTTAGGGGAGGATTCCGAAGTGGAAAGTACTGTGGAAATTGCATCTTCAGTACTCTTGCCTGGTCTGAAACCAAATTGGTTATTAGATAGTGGTGCTATTTCAGCCAGATGAGCTTCAATCCTAGAGCACATGATCCGTTCCAACACTTTCCTAAGAGCCGGCAGAGGCGTAAGGGGCCGATAAGCTTCAGGGTCTGGTGGAGACCGGCTACGGCGGAGAACGGCTACCAGATTTTGGAATGACTATAAGTGTCCCTGTTTTCCAACAATCGGGAAATATGCCGCTAGTGAAGCATTGACATAATATTTTTGTTATTTCTGGAGCGGCAAGAACCCAGGATCGTCTGACAAGAGTATTATCGATACAGTCCGGACCCGGAGCTTTGTTACATTTTAATGAGAGAATAATTTTACTGATTTCTTGCTCAGAAGGCAGTGGTGAGTGAGCAGTGTCAAGTGGAAAAGTAGCCAAGTAGCGGGCTTGTCTGAGGCGTTCATCATCTAACAATGGATTGTCCTGTGGAATAAGCGCATTCAGCAGCACTTCTGTTGTTTCTGATTGGGTGCTGGTAAAACCATTAACAAGAGGTCGTTCAATGCCACATAATTTTAATTGGTCTGCAATTATTCTTTATTGCCCGATATGGAAGACATCAAGGATTCCAGCCTCCTAAGGAAGAGACAAAAGTTCGCCAATGGTCTGATTTAGCCCAAAGTATCGCGTTTCGATATTTGCATCGAGCTGATCGATGCTTAGCTATGCCTAGCTATCAAATTCTTCCCATTTATCATGTCGCGTTCGAAACCTTTTCAATATAACTGGTGAAGAAATGTTTGGGACAGCTATTCCAAGATTCTGTCGCAGCTCAAATGTTATAAGTCGGTGATCACTGATAGAAGCATCTTCATGAACCCGCCAGCCACTGACTTGAAAACACGTTGCCTCTGTAGCCAGTGTAATGTCAATGTAAGATTTTCCCATTGAATTCATAAATGTGGGTGGGCTCTCAGGATTGTTAACAACAATCAGGCTATGATGGGCTATAAACTCGTGGCTTATAGGGGCCCATACAGGGGACTGTGCATTGGCATCAGCTCCGATGATGACATTTCTGCCCGCGAGAGAGCCAAGAACCGAGTCTAACAGCCGTACTATGTAGTTTGTTGAGCTTTCATAATTAAAATATGCAGAGATCACCACAACTGTGGCACCTCCGGAATGGAGATCTCAACGCAGGCGATATATTCAGATGAGAGATGAGATGGATGCAATACTCCAATCTCAGAGTTGGCTACGTAAATACAAGCCTTAGATGCCGGTCTGTCGTGGATCACGCGACCATCCTCAAAACCCATTCTTGGGCTCCAACTGTACGGCTCCTGAACCAATGCCACGTCAAGTTCACCTGCCTGCATAATATTTGCCAGATCAAGAGTGGTTGTTCGACCTCTTTCCACATTCAATTGGGCGAACTTTATCACCGCGCCGCCGAATAGTCAACCTTCGCTTGTTCCCTAAGTTCTGCATGTTGATGTGCAGGGCAGTCAGCACTATGAGTTGGATGACTGTGTGGTTTTTTGTATTTGTAATATGCCGCACATTTAGGAGGTTCAGCTTTTTTGGGACAGTCTGCCTTGTCAAGCTCAGTAGCAGTGCAGTGGGCACATACCCTATCTTTGGCAGAACAAAATTTCGCCATGTGACCGTATAGATGGCATTTGCTGCATTTGATAACGCCTAGGACGTCATGGAGGTAGTATGACTCTCATCGCAGGAAAAGACGGTCATCATGTATAAGAGCCTCATTTACTAAATTTGCGACGTCATATAGAGAAAGAGTAAATTTACACTCTTTTACAAATTTATCTCCGGACATTTTTCGCACACTTGAGTGCAAGCCGCCAAGTCTTGTTCCCAGGACAATCTGATAAAACTGAACAACGCATAACTTTTGTTACGCCACGAGAAACATCTGTTGGACACAGATGTATGGCCGTGGCGGGTGGTGGAGGGAATTGTGAAATTGCATCCCCACGAGTCACCACTCGGTTCAGAGAGAAAGGTTATAAGTGCGAATAAGATATGCTGACGAGAAAAACTCGACGGAGCTGCCATAAGCCCCATTGCTGACGCTGATAGTACCAGCTCACGGCTGACTGCGACTATATTGAACACGGTTAAGAAATATTTTGGCCGTTTCAAGTCCAGACCGCTAGGGCACCAGCCCTTCGTGTTGATAAATTTCCTTTAAAGAGTGAGGAGATCACTACAAAATGGACGCCAATCGAAAAGCCCACCGCAATAACTCAAACTCCTGGTAACGATGAACCGAGTACCTCGATACAAATATTAATACGCACAGCAGTGGGTCCTCTATTTACGCGGTTATTGCGTTTCAACAGGACTACTAAAAAGCACAAAGTTGACCATTCACTGAGAAATTAATTAAGTTTTAAACATATATGTTCACAACCTTGAGAATATAGATTTCTAATGGAGCTTATTTCAACGAGAACAGTTTTATGCAGTTACTGAATCTCTCCTTTTTTAAATAGGCTCTTTCTCTTTTTGGCAATCTAGCCTCACCTACAGTACTAGAAGTTTGCTAATCTTTCACTCTGCTCTGAATTTATTAACAGATGATGAAAATAAATATTGATAGCTCTGTTAGTTCACTCATTACACTTGTTGAATGAGAATGAAAATGAACTGCCAAATCAATAAAAATAAAATCATTTTAATCGATTATCCGGACCTCGATTATCCAGATTTTCAATTATCCGGATTGCTCAAAATATGTAAACAAAATTTTTACTGATTTACACGTGGCGAATTGTTTCCACCATTGTTTACAGACTTGATGGAAGGCATATAATTTTGTTCGTTGTTTTGAGTTGTTGGAAATCGAAGTCTTCCGATTGATAATTACCATCAGAAAAAAGCCAAAATAAATGGTAAAATTTGTAAACGATGGTATGAAAAACAGATTATTCCAAATCAAAACTACATAGATAAAAGAGGAAAAACATTATTACTAGACAATGCAGTATCTCACCGATCAATAGAATGTTTAAAACCAGATCAATAAAATGTTAACGGTAAAACTTCTGAGAGAACAGTGAGAAAATCTTGAAAAGACTATTAGAAAGTTCAAGTAACACAATATAAATTATTATATGAGACATTGCGGAAGCAATAGCACAAATTTCAATATGTGACGAAGAAGATGTAACCGAGTGGCTAAATTGCAATGCGAACAATCTTGGATTTCAAATTTTGAATGATGAGAAAATAATTAAATAAATATTTGTCTCATCGATAAGATCGAGAAGACGAAAAAGAGATATTGGTCCTGCATATTTTAAGGCTTAGATGTCACCATGAAGTGTTTTGAGAGCCAAGAAGAGTGTAACTCAGGATAACTTATATGTATTGAAAGTATTCGCGATTTGGCAATTTCAAAAAGAACAGCTAGATGCATTAATCAAAAATCAATATTTGAATTACTTAATAAAACATAAATAAATACTGAAGCTATATGTACATACATGTCTTGCTTTGTCAATTAAGATTTTTTTCGATTATCCGAATTTTTCCTTCTGGACTACCTTCATCCCCAATTAGTCCGGATAATCGAGGTTCTACTGTATGTATAATAATTTTATTAACTCCCCAGTTATGCAACGAGTGTCAATGTGAGCGAACAACATCCATATGTAGCGAAGCAGAATGTTTGGTGTCCGAGCATCCTGTGTTCACAAGACAAAGTCGATCATCGCACGGAGTACAAAACACAAATCATCATGAAGACCAAATCAGTTCAAGAATGCTGCACTGGGTATGTTGTCGATTTGAGCAAAGATATCTGCGTTCCGTCATGCCTCAAGAAATGCGTTCATGGAGTGTGCAAGTCGCCTGACTTTTGTAAATGTGACATTGGATACGACGGACCACAGTGTGAGATAGGTGAGTCGTTTGAACTTTATTTATTTAACTATTTATATAATCCAGAACTCAGAAAACACTAATTGTGTCAACAACAATCTTACAATTATTTCTGAGCATTATTGACTTTCTCGTACGTCTCTAATCTTTCACGTGAATTTAGAATGTCCCCTTAGAACAGTGTCTGTCAAACTTTTTTACTTCACGGCACACTGACTAAAAATACCTATGCATGTACCTATAAAAGAAATGTACCTATGCATGAATTAAGAAAATCATGGTGAAGGTAACAATTTTTTCAAATATTTTATCAACATATAATATGTACATAGGTGGTAATGATTTTATCAATGAGAAGAACGCAATTAATTTTTAGAAAGAATTCTGTCAAAACTTGGCTATAAATTAGATAAACAAACACGTACCTCGTCATCTACTGTCTTTAACCGCTCTCTTTTTTTTAAATTTCATTTTCACGAGCAATGGAAAACAAAATTCGCAAAGATACGACGATTCAAACATGAGAGATTAAATTGCTGTTGTAGCTAATCAAGAATATTGACTCCAAAGCGATATTCAAAATGCTGACAACTCTAGCTCAGAAAATGAGGCTTTTATGAGTAGTTTTTTAGGCATATTCAAATCCCTTGTCTGTTGTCCGTCCAACTTCGAATCTTGCGAATAGATTATTGACCCACTGGTTAATTTGCTAATCAAGTGATGGAAAATACTTGGTAATTTATTCAGAAAGGAGTTCTAATTTTTTCTGCACTTCTGGCAAAAATTTTAATTTGTTTGAGGAACCAAGCGTCTATATCAGGAAAGCAATCAAGCTGTGAGTTTTTAACTTTTCTGGTTCACAGGTCGAACTTGTCAGTGAAAGATTTTAATTTTCCTGTAATTGTAATGATTTTTTCGTTCACTCTTTGAAGACCTAAATTGAAAATGTTTAATTTCTCAAAATGATCATTAAGAAATATTACTTTCGGCCACCAAATTGTTCTTGTGAAGAAAATTTAGCCTATATTTTCAGCACCGAAAAAAGAATTTATTTCTGTTCGCAAGAGATAAATCATGATAGTATTGCTTCTTTTGAGAGCCAACATACTTCGGAGTGAAGCAGCAGACTTAAATTAGAATCCATATTGCATCCAGAAAAAAGTATGCAATAAAGATTTTATGTATGTCAATTCACCACTTTGATAAAGTTGTCCAGCGTCTTCAGTAGCTGACCAAGCAGTGACTGACACCAAAACTTCACGGTGAATCATGCAGTATACAATCTTCTCCTGTAATTTTTTTGTAATACATAAACCACAAAGACTTTTTGACGAACCTGCGTAGAATGAGTGACATCAGTCGACGCTAACACAATTTTACCAATGACTTCTCAATTCAACGTTTTTTAACTTCTACTACTTTACAATTTAGTACAGAAATTTATTGATTGTATTTAAATAATGTCTCCTGTCGTTTTTTCTTCCAATTCACAACACAAAAAAAACTTATTAATTATTTTTCCACATCCAATGCCACATCGATTCGCAAAGAGAGTTGTCTTTTTCAGTTAATATGAAACCATATTCTAAATAACTATTATTGTATTTACGTTTTGATGAGATTTTGTTCTGGTTTTGATCTTGTTTACTCTGTCTCTCTTTCTCACTTTTGTGAGGTTTCAATAAAGATTTGTGTCTGGACACCACATTACTAAAACAAGACGCTCACTAACTAACTTGAACTCTCACACTCACTACACTGCGTTCCTGTATCCATATGTTGCGATGACCACTATGTACGAAGTTGACAAATATTTATCGGAATATGTAAATGTTGCATTTATCAAAAATAGGCATTACTTAAAATTAACATTTTTTAAGCTTCTTCATTCGCGGCACACCTAAGACTTCTTGCGGCACACAGTTTGGCAGGCACTGCCTTAGAATAAGAAAACATACATATATTTGATGCACTATGGTAAAACACCTACGTGCAAAAATCAGTGTCATATTTATGTGTGACCATAAATCATATGCAAATTTATTATTTCAGCATGTCCAAGTGGGTTCTGGGGCATGGGTTGCGAGAAGCAATGTTTCTGTAAGAATGACGCGTTGTGTGATCTGCTGGATGAAAGCTGCAAATGCACTAAGGGGTGGAAGGGAAAGGATTGTTCCGAGCCGTGCGATGATGGATTCTATGGAAAAAACTGCTCTGAGAAATGCCGTTGCCCCAATAAAGCGACGTGTGACCACATCAACGGAAAATGCAAGTGCTCGCTCAAATTTTCCGGACCTCTGTAAGTCAAACTTTATTGGCTTACATCAGTGGTGGTTCTAGCTACTGGGCTAGGTGGGCTAAGCCCGACCTGCATTTTTCACCCAAAATTTTAGATGGCTGAATAAAAATGAACAGCAATTCGGCCGCTGAACAAAATAAATACATTTATAAGCGTAACTAACCTTTCCCAAATGAATATAATATCATTGTTTTAATTTTCCTCTGTCAATATAAGACAATGTTACGTCTACCTACAATCATATTCTCGATTGTGTTTTGTATTACAATTTTAAACTGAGCCGGCATAAAAAAAACAATAACCCTATAAATACTTCACAGGGAATAGGTAACGTCACATCAGCCTGGCAACACCACTCAGGGGCTATATCATTCAAGCCCGTAACCACAGACAATATTTCTTTACACTGGGGCGCAATCAAGCACGATTAGATTTTTTTTGTATTTGTATGTTCGGAAACGTCATCAATCACAAATGATTGTGTTTCAATCTGTCAAGCTTCTGTTGATCGTTGGGGGCTTAACAGAATCTGCTCATTATGCATACGTATGCATTGAAACACAAAACCAATATCGTTGTATTGTATGAAAGTGACAGGTATTGACTTTCAGTGTGACAGTTCTGTATTGCTTTAAGTAGGTACTTGTTATTTCACTTTGAAAGAGACGAATTTAAGGATTCCGTATTCTATTATTTCTTAGTTACATTAGCATTGATTTTATTTTATAATGATTCATGCATTGCAGTAGTGTCGTAGTATTTGTTAATTTGCTTGTAGATTTAATGTATAAGGTGAAGTAGAAATATGCTTTTCTCTAGCCCACCCAAGATTTTAGGTCAGGAACCGCCACTCGCTTACATACACAAAGTGGCTGTGAGAAAATAAAATGTTATATTTTGGTGAGGTTGTGAGATTTGGTCGCTTCTATTATAACCTGAATTCAAAATATTCCTTTGGTATGTCTGCTCACAATGAGAAAATTATAGACTTCTATTGCAGTATTTTCAATTGCCTAACTGGCAACATTTATTTTTTTTATCCATGTCCCTCTCCTAATATGGAGCATATGGTCTTCCAACGGAGGTATCTCAACAAAAGTTTTTCTACAAGAACTGTTTGTTACTCAGTCGCTCAAACTCTCTTTTTTTTCAAAGAGAGTAGTAGGGATAAAACGATATGGCTAGGACAGGACTATTGGTTAGCTAATCGCTCTCGCTATGCCCAATTGTTGAAGGATCGGTGGGAGGGACATAACAAACACCCATACCTTCAAACAGAAATCGATAAATCGATCGAAAAAATGCTGTTCGTACCGGGATTCGAGCCCATGAGGTTTGAAACGGGAGCCCACAATGCTAGCCGCTGTGCCATATGGCCTGGCATAATGCCGGCATGGTAATAAATAATAATAATACAAATTTATCGAAGCCTAAAGTTTTTTTTTACAAAAAAAAAGGAGTTTCTTATACATTTCCTAGGGTTGAAAAAAACATTGAAAAGTGAAACTTGTGTTTTATTACAATGTTGTTCCACAAAAAAATGACAGATTACGCCATTAAAGTGATTTGTTGCACCCACCATAACTCTTTTGAGATATTTTCATTATTAAAATTGGTTGCACGCACTGCAGTGTGCAACAGTAAAATATGTTTTGGGTAAAGTCTTTTATGAGTTGAGATCCGCAAACTCTCTCCATATGCGCTGTGAACTTTTTGATGTCTCATTCTCGTTCCATATTTCTTACTAATTAGGTCTGTATGACTTCATTTTTCCAGCTGCGATCAAGAATGTGAAAACGAGAATTGCGAAGAAGAGTGTCGCTGTCAAAATGGTGGCGAATGCAAGGGTCCCGGAGGATCTTGCATGTGTACTAGTGGTTGGGTGGGGCTTGCCTGCGCCGAAAATTGTTCCAAAGGAATGTGGGGAGATAAATGCGTGTCCAAATGCGACTGTGAAAATGAATCAAGCTGCGATCCCATCACGGGAATCTGTGAATGTGCTGCGGGCTTTACGGGACACAGAGTCAGTAGATTTTTCAATTTGTTTAATTTTGTCGATTCGTCGGTCTATGTGGCATAGCAGATATTAAAAAAACAATCTCCACTGCTCCAACGCATTGAGATTGAATATGAATTTGTTTTTAATAACCTAGTGTCTAAAATATCTTACACAAAGGATACGGTATGAAATATGGAAGCAATACCATTCAATGAGGGTAAAATCACCTATGCCCTTAACTGAACAAGTTGATATTTTATTGGAAGTCAAAGATTCTTTGTATTATAAGATGGTTATAGTTCAGGAAGAACTGCATAAATACTATATCTACTCGACATGCTTTCTGTTGTTATAGTATGTATTGTGTTCATTTCAATTCAATAGAAATAACAGCACGTCTTATAATCAAGAACATACAGTATATAACTGTACAGTCAAACCTTGGATTGCGAGCATATCGCATTCGTTTCACAAAATATTCATATAACAGTGATTGATAAATAAAATATATACCTAGTATGCACCTATTAATATTACTTAATTTAATATTTAATAATCATTTAATCAAATTTCTTCTTCTTCTTTGGCCATGTTCGCTCCCTATGTGGAGCATATGGCCGCCACGCGGCACCTCCATGTTTCCCTGACTCCTGCCAATTGCTTTGCTTCCTCCCATGACATGCCAGCATCCCTCAGTTCCGCCGAGTACATCCTATGGATAGTACCCGACGGGCGTCCGGGACGCCGGAATCCCACCGGTCGAAAGAAAAGGCAGGCAGGATTGAGGCTTTCCGGAGGCATCCGCAGCACGTGACCCAGCCAGTTCCAACGTCTCTCCATAACCACTGACGTGACAGGACGCTGTCCTGCACGCTCCCTTATCTCTGAATTCCTCACAAAATCAAACCACCTAACCCCCATTATCCGACGCAAGCATCTGTTCTCGAAGCTCAGTATACGGTTTTTCTGAGTCTTCGTCAGGTGCCATGATTCGCAACCGTAAAGCAGTACCGGCAGAATGCAAGCGTTGAATAAGTGGCATTTGGTTTTAATCGAGTACAGCTGTGTGTCCCAGACAGTTCGCATTGAGTTGAATGTTGCTCCAGCCATTCCTAAACGAATGGCGAGCTCCTTTTTTGTACTACCGTCTTCGGGGATAAGTACGCCGAGGTATCTGAAGCTGTCAACCCTCTCGATGATCTGTCCCGCGCTAGTAAGGGTCCTATCAGAGTCATGACAGGTTTGGTTACACATCACATTGGTCTTACTAGTGTTAATTTTCAGACCAATGCGACCTGAGTTAGTTCCTAACCCATCAATTGTCTCCTGGATGCCCTTTATTGATTTATCGAATATGACAGCATCATCGGCATATTCAAGGTCACACAGCTTCAGACCGGGACCAACAGCTATACCTCGATCAGGCGGAATTGACCTGCGAAGTATGAAATCAAAAATAATGATAAATAGGAACGGTGCAAGAACGCACCCCTGTCTCACTCCGGTTGTGACCCCGAACCATTCGGTATTTGAGTCACCGATTCTCACACAACATGCACTATTCTCATGTAGGGATTTGATAATGGCCACAATCTTTGGCGGGATCCCGTAGGCGTCTAGTATCCTCCACAAAGAGGGTCTGTGCGGACTATCAAATGCCTTCTCATAGTCGACGAAACAACAAGCAAGAGCACTGTTAAATTCATTGCTCTGCTGGAGGAGACATCGAAGATTGTGTATTTGGTCCACACACGACCTTCCAGGGAGGAAGCCCGCTTAATTTTTCCTTAGTGTTTTCATAATAGGACCTCTTATTCTCGCCAATAGAATGTGAGCCATTACCTTCCCAGGTATACTGAGAAGAGTTATGCCTCGATAATTGTTACAGCTGAGGGGATCACCTTTTTTGTGGAGTGCCAACACCTCACCATCCACCCAGTCTCTAGGACAACGCTCACCGTCCCACACCCTGGCCATCAGGTGATAGAGAGGATGTAGGACGGCGTTGAGACCACATTTCAGAAATTCCGAATGTATACCGTCTCCACCCGGTGCTTTGTCGTTTTTAAGCCTCTTCACTGCCAAAATAATTTCGGCATGTGTGGGCGTACGGTCTGAAATACCGGACATTCGGGGGAGGTCCATAAATCCTGGCATATTTAAAGTAAGTAAAAGATGGCCGGGTCTTATGACTTCCGTGCCAGACCTCACGGGATCGAGTCCCAGTACGAATAGCACTTTTTTTGGTTGACTTATTGATTTCTGTTCAAAGGCATGGGTGCTTGTGATGTCCCTACCACCATTTCCGATCCTTCAACAACCGGGCATAGCGAGAATGATTAGTTTACCACTAGTCCTGTCCTAGCCTTATTCTTCTATCCCTACTACTCTCTTTGATTAGCAACTGAGTAACAAACAGTTCTCGTAGAAAAACTTCTGTTGAGATACCTTCATTAGGAGTCCATATGCTCCACATTGGGAGTGAACATGGATTTAAAAAAAAAAGAGAGGAAAGGGGAAGGTGTTTAGACCCTTTTCTTCATTGGTGATATTGCTGCAGTACTGCTTCTGAAGAGCAGTCACCACACTTGGATAATAAATGCTCGCTTATTAAAAATAACTACCCAATGTTGGTTGACTTTATGCCAACTAAAATAAGGAGAAAGTTATTTATAGCAGGCAAAACTATGTTATAAAATCAACGCAAAATCATGTTGTCACTACACGAACATATTGTGACAATACCTAACAGTCGATGTTAAGGTAGACCACCAGTATATCGCACTTGATTTTAAAGTAGGACTCAAGCAATTAATGGAGCGTGTCCTTAATGTATATTTAATACTCCTTTATTTTTGAATAGATATAGAAGTACCTAAATAGGAATGAGACATGCCACAAATAAAAAAATGGCTTATTTTATTTACCATCCCATTAATATAAGTCATCACTCGTTTACCAAATTGAAGCTTATCAGGAATTTTTACTCTTCTTGTAAAACATTAGCAGGCCAAGTTAGTTCACAATCCAAAGATTAACCTTGAATACTTGAAAATATTTTTTTTCAGTGCGAAGAGAAGTTCCTTCCAAACTGTAACGGTTCAAACTGTTTCGATAACAGCTTGTGTAAGAACGGTGGCGAGTACAATAATATGAATGGAACGTGCTCGTGCAAGGAAGGATGGATAGGTAATGCATGTCAAAACAGAGCGTGCTTCGACACCATTTACGGAGAGAAATGCGACAAACTCTGCAAATGTAATCCAGATACTACTGAACTGTGAGTTAATATGTACTTCACTTTTAGGGTGTTCACTGTCAATACTTGGTGGAAAGGCATTATATTAGTAAAAACACAATATTCCTTTGAACTTCATTCCACTTTATTTAATATGTCAGGACCTGAAACCGGTCCTGACATATTAAATAAAGTGGAATGAAGTACAAAGGAATATTGTGTTTTTACTAAAATAATATGTACTTTTTAATGTTACTTAACTACAGCTATGTTTCAGGATTTAAAAGGGTTATCACTTGTTTGAGTTTACGGTAGCACATTTTAGTGAGATATTGTTTGTGATCGTAGATATAGCAGAGGGTATTAAATGAATACCATCATATACCTTCCACTACAGCAGTGGAATCTGAAACCAAATGCCCCTTATTTTATACATACAGTGGAACCCCGATCTATCGTTCTCGCATTGTACGTTTTCCCGGATCATTCGCTTATTTTTCATAGTCCCGGCCAAGCACCCATAAGAACAATGTAAAATAATCTCACATTAATTGTTCCCCGATTTACCGTTCAAATATTATGGTTCTGTCACAAATAGTCTTGCCTCGCATCTCGTTTCACGTTTTTGTCAGTGGAACCCCAATCTACCGTTCTTGCTATCTTGGTTTATTTTTTTCTCAACAAAGACCTTGTATTAACAATGTTTAATAATTCCATGTTAATCATTCCCTGCTTTACGGATTTCGTGGTGGCCCGCGAGCTGTAAATTTCACAGCAAATTTTTATTTGACTTTTCATTTACCTATACTTTTTGGCCCCCGAAATGGGGCTAAAAAAATAGCCCGCGACCTTAAAGAAGTTTGACAGCACTGATCTAAATATTATCGTCCCGTCCCAATTATTATCCCGATTGACCTTTTTTGTTGAATATTTCTTTTTTCGCTCATTAATAGTCTTACATCGTATCTGGTTGCGCGAATTTTTCTAACTCAAAAGTCAAAACTAAAATGCCTAAATGAAGAAAACCAGAACTCTAGCTGAGAAACTGAAATCAATTCAAGGCGTTGAAAAAATTCTAGGAGAAAAATGTGTCAACATAGCAAAAAAAGTTAACTTAGGAAAGTACGAAAAATTTGAAGGGTGTCTGTCAAATTTGAAGTGCCAAACTAAAAATAGGTAGCTTAGTTTGTGTTAAGCAATTAAAGAATAAATTTATATATTCTTTAATAAAAAAAGTGAAATAAATAAATAAGCTAGTTGAAAATTAAACACTTTTTGATGTTAATTGAAGATTTCCCGCATTATTCATTGTTTTATTACGGTCCCTTGGAAAACGTAGAATCAGGGTTTCATTCTATATTGTTTTATACTTGTGAGTCATGGCACTGTCATGAACGTGGCTTGAACATTTGGATGTCTCAGGCTAGTCCGAAGTCCTGTATCTTTTTCCAACCATATAGTAGCCTTCTTCAATACTTCCGGTAGATCTACATAATGCTGCTTTGATTCGGAAGAAAGCAAAGAGATAGATGGTGGGACAAAGAGTCTTGGAAGCGCTGTGCTGAAAATAGACTACAAATAGGAAGGGGACATTTAATCTACATTATTTAACTTTTTCAGTTGCCATCCTTGGACCGGAGATTGTGAGTGCCGACCCGGTTGGGAGGAAAAACACTGCAGTAAGCTATGCCCTCTCTCGAAGTATGGCAAAGGCTGTCAAAACAATTGTACATGTCTCAACAACGCCCTGTGTTCCCCAATCAATGGTATTCGTAAAATTACGCACTTTTACTTCGATATGCAATATTTCAATAATAATTTTACTATCACATATCAATGAGTCAGGCCTAAGGCCGAATGGCCAATGTACCCTCTTAGAGGAAACGATATTCATATCAGCAGCTTAATATTCTTCTTCTTTGGCCATGTCCGCTCCCTATGTGGAGCATATGGCCGCCACGCGGCACCTCCATGTTTCCCTGTCTCCCGCCAATTGCTTTGCTTCCTCCCATGACATGCCAGCATCCCTCAGTTCCGCCGAGTACATCCCATGGATAGTACTCGACGGAAAACCAGGACACCAGAATCCCACCGGTCGAAAGAAAAGGCAGGCAGGATTGAGGCTTTCCGGAGGCATCCGCAGCACGTGACCCAGCCAGTTCCAACGTCTCTCCATAACCACTGACGTGACGGGACGCTGTCTTGTACGCTCCCTTATCTCTGAATTCCTCACAAAATCAAACCACCTCACCCCTATTATCCGACGCAAGCATCTGTTTTCAAAGCTAAGTATACCATTTAGTTTTAGTCAGGTGGCATGTTTCGTTACCGTAAAGCAGTATTAGTGAAATGCAAGCGTTGAACAAATGGCATTTGGTTTTAATCGAGTACAGCTGTGTGTCCCAGACAGTCTGCATTGAGTAAAATGTAGCTCCAGCCACTCTTAGACGAATAGCGAGTTCCTTTTTTGTACTACCGTCTTCGGGGATATGTATGCCAAGATATCTGAAGCTATTGACCCTCTCGATAATCTGTCCCGCGCTGGTAAGGGTCCTATCAGAGTCATGACAGGTTTGGTTACACACCACATTGGTCTTATTAGTATTTTTTCTTAGACCAATGCGACCTGAGCTAGTTCCTAACCCATGAATAGTCTCTTGGATGCCCTTAACAGATTTGTCGAATATGACAGCATCATCAGCATATTCAAGGTCACACAGCTTCAGACCTGGACCAACAGCTACACTTCGATCAAGCGGAATTGATCTGTGAAATATGAAGTCAAAGATAATAATAAACAGGAACGGTGCAAGAGCGCACCCTGTCTCACTCCGGCTGCGACCTCGAACCATTCGGTATTTGAGTCACCGATTCTCACACAACATGCACTATTCTCACGTAGAGATTTGATATTGGCCACAATCTTTGGCGGAATCCCGTAGGCATCCAGTATCCTTCATAAAGAGGTTCTGTGCGAATTATCAAATGCCTTCTCATAGTCGACGAAACAACAAGCAAGAGCACTGTTAAATTCATTGCTCTGCTAAAGGAGACATCGTAGATTGTGTATTTGCTCCGCACATGACCTTCCAGTGAGGAAGCCCGCTTGATTTTTCCTAAGTATTTTCATAATGGGATCTCTTATTCTCGCCAAGGGAATGTGTGCCATTACCTTCCCAGGTATACTGAGAAGAGTTAAGCCTCGGTAGTTGTTACAGCTGAGGGATCACCTTTTTTGTGGAGTGCTAACACCTCACTGTCCACCCAGTCCCTAGCGTTGTCCTAGGGACTGGGTGGACAGTGAGGTGTTAGCTTAATATGACTAGTGATATATCCTTTCAATAACAGCAATTTCATTTATTGACGGCAGGTTTATGCATTTGCGGACCAGGCTACAGGGGAGAGAGATGTGAATCGGAGTGTCCGCCTGGCTGGTACGGATCGGACTGTTCCCAAAAGTGCGATTGTCATAATGGCGCTACCTGTTCTACTGATTTTGGTAAATGCAACTGTACTGAAGGGTGAGATTTTTTTTTGTTTTGTTTCTATAACGTTTTAATCATAAAATAGTTAGATGTTACGCTGCTACAGGTTTTGCCATGGCGGAACCCCTTAAAAATATTACATTTTGGCGCCATCACATGCTTCCCACCATAAATCATGTGTATTCATGAAACCATTGAGAGAGTTCACGTTCTCAGTATGTGTTTGTATACTTTCCCACATAAGCAATTCTACTTGAATACGTCTGTCAAAACTATATTTACTTACTTACTTATAAATATAGCCAAACCAAAAATATTAGTCATTAACCCTTTGCACTCAATAATGCCACATAGGCGCATAAAGGTTAAAAAACATAAACCAAATTTTAACAATAATTAATAAAGAAATTTACATTGTAAATTAGATTATATTGGACTTGTTACTATTGCAGTGGTATTTGGCTTAGAAGAGAAAAATCAATACTTTCGAAAGCATGTTGTTAATGTACAATTTTTACAACTTATTTGCAGCACTATCATCTCTTACCAAAGGTTTCCGCTGTAATCCATTTGTTTCCAATCTCATACCCATTATCCATACCAAGCCACATAGCTCTTTGTAGAGTCATCTTCATTTTCATAGTGGATAAGAGGGCTTATAATATTATATTTGAAATATTTCAGTTGGATCGGACAGAAGTGCACAGAGCGATGTAACTGTCTCAATGGTGCTTGCAATCCTATTACAGGTATTTATTCTTATTTTTGACATTATTCTCCTCCTAAGAGATTTTTTTTTTAATTACTGAGAATTGGTTTCAGATCAGTTGCTCAATCACTTTTTAGTGAGGGTAAGCATAGAACAGTGCTTCTTAACCTTCTCGAAGCCGTCACTCCCTTTACTGATTTCTTATAAGGCTGTTAATTATAAAACTATTTAAAAAATAATCAATTAGGTAATTGAAATATATAATTTAGTTAATTTAAAAAAAATCTGATGTCTTAGTCAGGAAGGCAGTCGGAATGAAGTACACATGCCAGACTGCTGAGCTAGAAAAACAAAATGGCAGCAGCAAGTAAAGTTAGTGTAATCTGTATCAGATTTGCAAGCAATTCAAGATCATATGAAAATAACACTAACGCAATTCATAACTCAATGGCTAATATTGAAGAATTTGTGATGCTATTTTTTTTAAATGAACTCATATTAATAGTGCACGAATATCAAATACTTAAATGAATTTCTAATTGTAAAACTGTTGAGAATGCCTTGAGAATAGCGATGCATATTACTGTCATACCATTATTTATTCAGTTAATTGAATTCAATTCATTGATTGGTGCAGTAAATTAATGGTTGCTTGTATTGCTTTTTCTCCTGGAGTCAATCTCAAGTGACTTTTTTAGATTATACTCAAGTATAACTCAAGTGATATGGTATTGAAAATATCAATTGCATTGGCAATATACAGTGAACAAAAATAAACCGAAGCTTTTCATTTTGTATCTGTTCCAAACACTATATCATACGATAATTGAAATTAGTAAGGATGCCAATGTTTTAAGATTGGATTTTACGTCTGTGCGCTAGGCTATTGATATTAGGTATATACGATAATGTATCTGCAGTGTAAGAGTTTTATGCTCTCTTCTTAAAACAGATGCAAATGACATAAGTTATGAAGGGTGCATAAATACTTTTGTTCACTGCTAAATAAACGTTATACCAGGGGTTCCCAGACTTTTTCGATTTCCGGCGCCCTTGAAATATCAGATTTTTTTGCATCGCCCCAAGTCTTGGTTATCTCATGGCAATTTTTTTTTTTTTTAGCTTTTCCGAGAATTTTAAAATCTCAAAACCCACGAATTAACCGATTTGCCCACTTTGTCCATTGTATATTATTTTCAAACATAAATATGTTGAGGATCTCGAACAAGTCCCGAGCCTTTTTACAGGTAGTCCCCGACTTGTGGTCTCGGGGGTTCGATGCGGACGGTTCCACTTACGACAATTCGCACTTACGAGTGAAAAAAAATAGCATTTTTTAAAATTCTAAATTGCGTCACGGGGCACCACAGCAAATGCATGCTTAAAATAAAATGACGTAACAATGATAATGCAATACATATGTACTCATGTTTTCATTAATTAATTTGTACATATTAACCAATAAAAAAATGATTTATTTTAATACATCATCGATGCACATGATTTATCGATTATCTCAGAATGCACTCTGAGATAATTCATAAAAACTGTTAAAAAACGAAACGGAAAATAACACTTCTATTTATGCACAAATTAGTTGAAAATATTTTATTCTGTGTAAGAATACATGTACATATGGCAAATGTTTACTATTTTGAAAAGAATGGTATTTTATTGCGTTTTTTGTACCATTTTTAATATTTTGCTGTCAAAATATTTTATAAAAAATAATTCAATAACTAGGCAATGGTTTAGTCACTAGTGTCAAGTTAACAGAATTTAATAATGGGATTCTATTATCACAACATGTATGTGAATGTTGTGGACATATTATGACAATGGAATTATGAATCGAGGATCTGATTTTTAATTATAAAATCATTTATTAATTTTCTGTTTTGACAAACAGGTTATGTTTAGGTCATAACAACACCCATATTTACACAGGTCACACAATCTTAATATCTGAGGATGCCTCTGAAAAGGGCGAAACACGTGTGGCAGTTAGTAGCACAATACGTGGAATAATCAAAGTTATTTTTAATTTTATATATAAATTAACTTCCATCAAGTTACCGCCGAATACATCGAAAGTATTATGATACATGTTCGTTAGAGGATAAACCCAGCAGACACATTTAGAAAATATTGTTCAGAAAAGCTATATTACGGTAGGCTGAATTTTTTGAATATTCATAACTTGCTTAACCTTTTCACCGTGTATGACCGCAATGCATGTCCTAGCGAACATGCCCTCAGCGCGCGTGACATGTATAAGTGTCATGGAAATTTCAAACCCTACATAGAAGCTATCTATTGTGTTAAAATTGTATAACTTGGTTAAAATATTACTAAATGTATATTTTACCAAATTCAATAGATGGCATTAGTCAAAAAAGATTCAACATAGGCTAAAATAATTTATTTCTGTCCATCTTAAAGAATATAAAAAAATGAAGACAAAGAGAGTTTCACCCGTTTTATTGAAGAGAATCAAATGTGCGAGTTAAAAGAATTATTTGCTTTTGTTATTTTGAATGATGATATTCAAAAATTTCCAGGAGCCTGCGAATGCAATCCAGGTTGGACTGGTCCGAGGTGTGCCAAGTCGTGTCCGATGGGAAGTTGGGGTACAGAATGCCGCCATATATGCTCTTGCAGTGAGTACGACACTTGCCGAGGGAGCGATGGAGTCTGCCATAGCCTCCTATACTCATCAAACCATGTTGCACAATTTGGCAACAGTGTATTAATACCATTTTTTTGTGTTTTAATTGTGTTTATTGAAGTGCATGCTTTCTTTTTCTTGGACTATCCCATAAGCGCATGAAGCGAGCGCTTGGGGCCTCCGAATTATTGGAGGCTTCTGTTTGGTTCTTTTATTTATTTATGACGCATTCAAAAATCACTTATTTATTGCAAGCGGCGAAGCTTTTGACATATCTTCCTGGTGTCGGCAGTTATTTTTCTAAATAAGTTATCTTCACTCATGCATATAAGTTTTTAAATTGACCGTGAATTTTTTATAATATGTAAGAAACAGACCTGAAATACGATATCTGCATTGAGAAAAACATATTACGAATGCGACCAGCGGCTTTCATAGAAGGTTAAGCGAGCGATTTAATTTTAGTTAGGGGTAGACCAACGGTCGACAATCTAATACCCGCGGGCGGTTTTTAATTGCTCACCAAGAAAATTAAATTTTTCAGTTTTATAGACAAATAAATTTAAAGATCTTTGCCAGCATTTTGAAAACACGAAACACAATCAAATGAATACAATATAATCATTTGGTGCAACATATTTTTGTAAGTAAAAAAATTCTCAAATGAATTCTGTCAAAAATGATTTGCGAGTCTTCGAAATCAAAGTTGAAAAAGCAGATATTGAAAAAAAAATCAAAAAAATCCAACACCTTCTCGGTGTATACTAGGGATTCCAACTATTCGTCATTTCCAACTATCCGGATATCGAATAGTAAAATTGAAACTATCCGGATATATCCGGATATCCGGATAGTTTCAGTAAGTATGAAAATAACAAAACATTACTACATATATAAATTTATGTACTAAAATAATACATTAAAAACGAGTTCATTTGTAATAAAAGTCATTTATTCAGATTTTAACAATTCATATTTTAAAAATAAGAGAGCATTAAATATTTGATCGTAATTTAGTCTTAACTAGTCCTGCTGTTGAAAATACTCGTTCCGTTGCAGTTGATGTTGGTTTTATTGTTAGAAGTGTTTTAAGCAACACGTCCAACTTTTCCGTCCGAAAATTGATCTAAGTATTTAAAATCTTTTTTCAGATTATTTGTATTATCATTTGTACTGTCGTCAGTTTCAGCGAGAGATAAAATAGAATTAAGCATTTCATTTTGCAATTCGGAAGTCGAAAAAGAGAGTTATTATTTTTTTTATGTCTGCGTTCGTTCATTCTCTTTTTAATCGCATGTAAAAATTCTTCACTTAATGAACTTCTAAATTTTTCCAACTTATTGAATACAAATTTATAAACTCCCTCGGCCGTTAATAACGTTGCATTATTATTGCTAAGTTCTTTATTATTATCCTCACTAAATCATTTCCCACTTCTGAAATGCCTTAGATAGAGACAATACACATTTCAATACTATTCCATCATATTAAAATATTGAAAATTTGCAGCTGCATTAGATTACTGCAACGGCATTTCTTCAATGAATGAAATTTCGGCATTAAAGGTTTTTTTTGCCTCGAGTCCGAGACGATTCGTCGATCTTTTAAGTAGTAAGATAACAAGATGAGATTTTTATACATAATACCCGAGTTTGGGGAAGGTAAAAAAATCACTACTCTTAAGTAATGGTTTCTCCCAGGTAGTAAATGCTCCAGTATTCATATCATCTTTCGCCGATTTTGTAAAATATTTCATTAAAAATTATAACGAATAGTATCCGGATATTTCCCCAAATATCCGGATATCGAATAGTTAAAAAGGGCCGGATATATCCGGATATCAGATATCCGGATATCCGAGTTGGAATCCCTAGTGTATACTAATAAAAATAAAATTTGATGTGTACATTTTAATAATACAAATTTGTAAACACACATTGATTTACTAATAAAGTTATTATATGTTATATACATATATTTATATAAATAAATATGTTTTTTTTAAGTTAAAAATTGTTTTAACCATTTACTCGTTAGCCATTTTTTTTCTACATAGTTTTATTTTGCTGACCACTGGCATATACATATCACGCAATAGAGACTATTGTTTTTTTAGTTTGGTTTATTTTTAAAATACATGTGAAATAACTTAAGTACAATATAAAAACTTTTTTTTATCTCAACTTTTTTTTTAGAATTTTTTGTTAATTTCATGTTTGTGTATTTTTAGGTTGTTCCAGTAAATTAAATTATTTTCTGAGAGTGTATTACCTTAACCCTTTCCGGTCCTATGTCGAATGTCATTCGACATTTTTTTTCTTTATTGGTATCGAGTTAAAATAAGTTCAAATGTATTGAATATATTTTTTTTCCACTCGTATCTATTACAGCGGTATTCTGAGCAAAGAATCAAATGGTTTTTATGAACATTGTAATGTGAAACCGTATGCCTGCAATGGTTACAAAAGGGTCGTTTTAGGGGCTGGGTCGGCTCACGCAGCTCGGGCGCTAAGTTCTACATTCTTCTTTCCAACAGTAACACTTGCCACGTGCACTTGAAAATTAATACCGATATTTACTATTGTTCTAATAATTCTAACCTTGCAAAAATGCCCAAAATTACAAAAAAAACGCAAAAAAGCAACTTGATACATATATATCATACTTGAATTTTTTTTAAATGTAAATAATAAGGTTATTATTTTGATATTTAGAAAAAATTATACTGTTGCTATAAATCTAGTAAAAAAAAAAAATTGCAAATATTAGTTTCCCTCGTGATACTGTAAATCTATTGTGGACCAGGTGGAATATTTTTTTTATTTTTTTGTGGACCGGAAAGGGTTAAGTATTATAAAACAAATGTAAAATAAAAAAACAGAAATATAACTTTAAAAACTAGAAAGTTATGACATATTTGTACAACAAAAAACCTCAAAAATTTCTTGGAAGTTTTAGCAAGTCCGCCAAAAAAAGCTGGATTTAAAAGGGTTAAGCATTCATATGCCTCAAATTAGAAGAGTGCATGATGTACAGCAGTGTAACCCATTTTTTTCACATCAGTGGGCTGGTGAAAATATGACTGGTCGGTGCCTCCCAAAGAAAACTCCTGTGACCTAGAGGTCAATGCAAATGAAAAATTGATCTGTTTATTACCAAACGCCGTTAGGAGAACATCCAAACTTATTTTTGAGTAATTGTTAGTCAGTCAGTTATATTTTATTAATTTTAAAAAATCAATCCCTAAATATGGCTGAGATTACTCAGCGAGTTATTTAACTTATTTTCATTTAAAAATGAGAGCCACTGATTTTGTAATCTATTCCATCACTGGTTAGGACAGTGGTTCTTAACCGGTGCACCGCGAGCTTATTGTAAGTGCACCGCGAAAAAATTGGTAAAAACGAAAAAAAAAAAGTATGTGGAGAAAAACTGTCCAATAGCGCGATGTATCCTGACAAGTTAAATCGTAACATCACTACGAAGCACGCCGATCTTGCATCAACAAGTAAAGATTACTTCAAAAGATTGCTAAGCATGCAAAATAAACAAGCAAAATATTTGAAAATACTGTTAAATTTCCGATAAGGCATAACTGGCGTCATACAAGATTGCTGAATTGATTTCTGTAAAATTAAAACCGCATACTATAGCAGAGTCTCTAATTTTACCTGCATGTTGTCAAATAGGAAAAATTATGTTTGGTGATGAAGCAAAAAAGGAAATTGTGAAAATTCCTCTTTCAAACGATATAATAAAAAAATATTTTTTACATTTGTCGGATGATATTGAGAAAACAGTTATCAATAAAATTTCCAAATGACATTTTGCCTTAAAAGTTGACGAATCTACTGACATTAGCAGTAAGGCACAAATATTAGGATTCGTTCGTTTCATAAATGAAAACAAAATAGTGAATCAACATCTATGCTGCAAAGAACTTACCGAGCATACGACAGGACAAAATGTTTTTGATTATATTTCTTCATATTTAGAACAATTTAAAATATCACGGGAGTTATGTGTAGGAATTTGTACGGATGGCGCTCCTTCAATGGTAGGCTCATTTAAGGGATTTGTGACCCTTGCAAAGATAAGGAACCCTTATATTATATCAACGCACTGTTTTTTACATAGAGAATCTTTAGTTTTGAAAACATTACCAGCAACACTAAAACCTGTACTAGATCATGTTGTAAATAAGGTGAATTTCATAAAATCAAGACACACATTTTGAAAAAACATTGCATTTCTATGGAAGCTAAGTACGAGTGTTTGCATTTTCACTTAAGTCAGGTGGTTATTTAAGGGTAAAGTTTTATTTCGATTCATAGAACTTAAGAATGAATTGTTTATCTTTTTTCGAAATGAAGGTATGGACGATTTTGTAAAATGTCTTCAGAATAATGATTGGAATTTTAAAGTGGCATATTTAGCAGATATTTTTAATTATTTAAATAACGTTAAAACAAGCATTCAAGGAAAAAACGAAAATATTTTTAAAATCCATTGACTCTTTGGAAAAATTTAATAATAGAAAAAAGTGGATATGTTTCACTTTTAAGGTGTTTACTGTCAATACTTAGTGGAATAGCATTATAATAAAAATAATAAAACATTTTTAGTACTTTTTCCACATAAAGTTTATTGGATCAGGACCTGTTTCGCTCATGATGAGCATTGTCAACTGACAATGTTGACGCTCACTACATGTTTTACTATTTTTATGGATGTGTTTCCTTCACTTATTAACAAAAACATTCCCGAGGGAATTATTTCCGCAATAATAGAACATTTGTACGTAAAAAAATATTTTTTCCGAAATGACCATAGAGGACTTTTGGATTTCTGTCCAAGAGGAATATCCAGTTCTTTACAACCACTGAAAATCTTGCTACAGTTTTCAACATCATATTTGTGTGAGCTCGGTTTTTCAACAAGAACTAATATGAAAACTAAAAAACGAGAAACACTTATGAATTTAGACGAATAATTGAGGATAGCTGTATTAAATATTCAACCTAATATTTCTGAAATCGGCAAAAACCAACAAACTCAGGTATCACATTAATTGATTTTTGATTGATTATATAACTAAATTTAATTTCATTATTAAACATTTTTTATATAATTTAACTTAAAAAGAAAATATTTAAAAAAAATGTATGTAATTTTGTATTTGACTATTATTTTTTCACTTTTTTCTATGATCAAAAGTACAAAGTGACTTCGAAAAGGTTAAGAACCACTGGTTTAGAGCAATTGATGAAGTAAAAAAAGTTGTTTCGGTAAATTCGTCAATGTTACCCTCCACCACCCGCCACAGCCATACATCTGTGTCCAACAGATGTTTCCTGTGGCATAACGAACGTTATGCCTTGTTCAGTTTTGTGCTAGGATTGTCACGGTAACAATTGACCAAAACTTGGCAGCTTGCACTTAAGTGTGCGAAAAATTGCCCTATAAAAAATGTCCGGGAGGTATTATGAGTTAAGTCTACTCTTCCTCCATATGACGCAGCAAATTTAGTAAATGCTGAGTAGTTTGCCCTTGCAGCAACCAATTCGCCATTGCCTGTTGGTCCGACAGCTGGTCGGACCGACTTGATTAATTGCTCGTTTATTATTCATGAGAGACACATGTGCATGTGTCTATCCGGCCAAGCTTGAAGAGCTTGGCAACGAAATTGCCATGTACTGAAATGAATTGGATAGTCCAATAGATCGGGGTAAGTTCTTTTGTTACCTCCATTCGCCAATTGATAGAGGAAAAGAATTTATAAGTATGACGGCCTTTAGGCGATGCATCCCACCGCTTCTGCCTGGCGTCTATCGCCGCATTCATTGCGCATTTGCATGCCACAGAGCCACAAGACAGAGACAGTGCCGTGCCATGGAGTCCATGCCCGGTGTCATGGTAGGTCAAGCGGCAGGATGCCCGCCATTACCGGAAGCGTGTCCGTACTTGTGCTCATATAGGCCTTTATTATGACAATCAGTGATGTTCACTGCTTGCTGAGAAGAATTCACCTTATGTTGAAGAGCCAGTATCTATTGAATCACACGATGGTGGCATAGCCCGCATGTCCATAAAGGTGGCGTCATATGCTATTTTTGAGGCTATTGTTACCCTATTTATTTATTGATTATGACCATTTTATAGCTTTATTCACAAGAACAACCTTTATTCAACGCTTTATTCAACAGCAATGTCTGCCGATACGTAAATACGTTGTTTTTACACACTAAAGTGATTTTTTTAACAAAAAATCCGAAATGCTAAAACATATGGCAATAGATCTCGAAGTACTGATCAAAAAAAAGAATATTATTTCATCATTTCTCTTATACTATAATAAAGGATAGCTTAATATTTTCACAAATTTTAAGAAATTGTTTCCACTCGGGTAAAATTTATGATGATTTAAAGGTACCTGTATCAGGTAGTTTGGGCATATTCGCCTTACAGCCAATGTGTTAATTATTAACAATCAGTTCTTGTAAAAAAACTTTTGTTGCAATATAATAGAAGGCCACACGCTCAACATTGATAGCATATATGGTAAAAAAAACCTTACAATACAACTGATTGACATACAACAGATGTTAACTGAAATATAAAGAATAAACAGTATTTTTAGGGAAAATATTTATTTGTCAATAACTTTATTAAGGAACCGGCTAAAATTTCACAAAGAAAGTAATAGTTTCACAGTAGTTAATAAATTTTGCCGTGGTTTTATTTTTTATACCCAGAATTGATTAACTTTAAATAATACTTTAGAAAAACTTATATAGTTAAAAATACATTTTGATCATTACATTCTAATACCAATCAGTTAGTCGATCAACATCATAGTGAAATAAATAAAAATATGATTTTGAGATACCAATCTTAAACATTAATGATTTCTTATCAAAAATAAATTCACTATTAAAAGATCACAATAATTAATTATTTAAACTGAACACACATTTTCGTGTCGCCTACAATATAAAATGGAATGTTGGTTGAATAAACATGCTAAAATAAATAAATACCTTACACGTTATCTTGATCTTTTGGCTTCGTTTATCTTACAAATAGTGAAAACGACATTTTATTACAATACATTTGATGACACCGTCAATTGCCTCTAAAAAAACGTGCAAGTGGATGCATGGTTAGAAGTAAAATATTAACATATTTTCAATTCAATTCTGTTTTGTCTTAATTCAATAAATAATGCATTAGCAGTATTATATAATGGATTCTTGATATATACTGTGAGGAATAATATTTTTAAAGCTATCTTGTTTTATCTATACAAATATAGGGAAAGCATCCAACTCTGCTCTAGTCATGGATATTTATTAACTTACATATTCATGATAATAGTTCATCTTTGATTCTTGAAATCTTAAAATCTTAGATACCAACAGAAGTAACGTAACAAATTAATTTCAATAAAAATTATTATTGATAACTTTTAGGGTGTTGTGTATTTGTTTATGTATTGATAACTGTCAATACTCGGTGGAAAGATAGTATATTAAGAAAAACACAATATTCCTTAATACTTACTTCCACTTTTATTTACCAAGATCAGGACCGGTTTCGCACATGGCGAGCATTATCAACTGATAAGAAACAGTGTTATTTCTACAAAACAAATTTAAATAAAAAGTTGTAATAAACAATTGGCATTGAAAAGAATTTACAACTTATGAATAAGTGACTCTAAACCATATATGGGCAACCACAGGCTCGCCGAGCTATTTTATCCGGCCCTGATTCATCTCGGCGAAGTATTAGAGAAAGAAATTAATAGTTCCAGGGAGGGATTAAATAATGGAGATGACACGGGCGCTTGCAGTGGCTCCACTCTACTAGTTCATGATCACCACCATATAAGAAATAGCAACGTGTTTTATTTAATTTAATATTAATTTATTATGTTAAATAATTTGGTCCGGCCCTTGACTCGGAGACAGAATGATAATTTGGCTCGAGACCTAGGAAAGGTTGCCCATGCCTGCTCTAAGCCAACACAAATTAAAATATTTCACACCTCTAACATGTAATTACAAATATCATCAAAGAGTAATAAAGCTAAAGTGGTGACTGATGGTAATTTCAAACATAATTATAATTTCAGGAATTTTAAAGTGATCTAAAGTGATAAAATAATAAACTAAATACTGATTTAACTGCTTCAAAGTAATTCATTAAAGTAAAAGTGCATACTTTAAATACTTTTAAAAGTGGAAATAAGTACAAAGGAATATTGTGTTTTTCTTAATATAATTGATAAATTGCATGATGAGTCTAGGATTTCCTGACTGACTTAACTGTAAGATTTGTAACTTCAGACACTAATTCTCAAATTATTTACTATAAAATAAAAGGGAAGGAACACGTCTCAATAACACTTAAGGCGGAAACATACTGCCGACACCTGACGATACGTAAGCGTGTTGGATGAGATCATAGCTACATATTTACCATTGTATTGTATGGGACAGGAATGCACTGCAAACATCTAATGCGACAAGTGTGCACGGCCTCCATTGGGTGAGACCGCATCGTGTGGCGTGGCGTGTTTGCAGTATGTTTCCACCTTTACACAACAAGCAGAATAACAAAGTTATCAATCATAATTTTATATTGGAAATGAATGCCAACAAAGTTAATGATGAATCTATTCAGAACGCGTTTTAGTTGCTAATTCTCATATGTAAAAAATATTTGGCTATTCGGTAGTGATTTTACTGCTCTAACTATGATTCATCATTTCCCTGTTTACGCTCCGTTCAAAAACAATAAATCAAGAATCCACTTTCTAGGTCATAGCCTCGATATTAAAAAAATAGCATAATATAATTTTTTGAAACATAACTTGTATCAAGCAAATGATAAACACCACTGGTACTACGAAGATTTTACATATATTATATCAGGACTGTAATGCACAGTCATTGTGGAGTCCAATTTGTAAGGAATTATCTGAAATAACAAAGATACGTACATGACAATTGGATTGAGCACAATAAATAAATTCTGTCAGGCTTTTTGGAGTCTGTATATCTTTGAATGATTCAACAGCCATACCAGATTAATATTACAGTTAAAATTGGGTAGTAATATACCATATTTATTTATTTATATCGTTGATTATAAGACCCACTCTGAAATCAGAGACACAGGAAAAAGAGTGTCTTAAAATCGAGAAAATACAGTATACAATTTTTTTAATGAAACACAATAGTAAATAATATTAGTTTCAATGAGTTTAACGGTAATTCATTTATTGAGAACAAAATAAATAATTGATACCATATTTTTGCACTGTTCACTGACAAGAGTAAAATTTAAATTTTTAGGTCATTAGTTTTGATTGTATACATGAAAAAATACAGACTATATTTGCAGGTTTTTAATAAAAAAAAAATAGTAATGTTTTGGAAAAAATCTTTCAAATAATGCAATTTTATATCCGGTTATATCGGTGTGAGCAGTTTTTAGTTTTTTAAACGCTAATTAGGTTCTAAGATATTAGATTATTAATTTATTAAAACGATAAGCAATAAATATCTTCAATTTAGAATCATATCATTAATATTGCAACATCTAGTAAAAGACAACTATAGATTATGTAACTAGGTAAGAAAAAAAAAATGTTAGATTATCATAAATTGAGTGATTTTATCCCACGGTGAACATCACGTAGGCGTTAATATAATATATTTAAAGAATTCAACTACAAAGTGAACGAGTATGAGGAAGATCTACGATTTGGTCGCAAATTTGATAGCCTCACGTGGAATTGAAACGATTCCTTTGTATAACCTCTAAAACAACTCAGATCTAATATACAGCTATGTTCAAAAAGACCCAAAAATAGCACACGTATGAATAATGCGTGTCGTTCAATGCAATGGTAGACACTCTCGGTTTACAGGTTCAAATCCGAGTATGGACAATGTCATAAATTGATTTTACAACAGTTTACGGATCTGTGTTCCAAGATAATGTCCGTGTATTTTACATTACCCATTTGTCACTCGATCGTAAAAACGGGGCAAAGCGAAAGCAGCGAGTTAACTACTACTGCTTTCCTAACCCCGTCCTTCTGTTCTCATACTCACCAAAAAAAATGTCGAGTTGAACTAATATCGACTGGTTTTCGTAAAATAACTTTTATTGAGATGTTCTATTAAGAATTCATATGCTACATACACATCAGGAGTAGACATAGTTGAAAACCAAATGTAATATATCAAAAAAACTTTAGGTATAGTTAAACAAACATGTGAAATGTAAATCTTGTTTAAGCCTACGCATTTAAAAGTAAAACAGATACATTTACATACGGCAAACATGTAAGTTCACGGGTCAAATGATTTTTTGCTTGAACTATATTACGTGCTGCAAAATGTATTTATGTAACTATTGAAAGTCCAAGGCAAAATCAAATTGAATGTAAAAAAAATATTGAAAGGACAATTATTTCTATTCACCAGAACGCCCAATTATAATTATAGCATATAGAAAAATCAATATCAGATACTTATTAAATATTGACTATTTAGAACCATTCGAAAATTGAGGCTGAAATTTATTTATTTTTCAATCGTTGTTACCAGACCCAGCTTGGATCCGCGGGTACTAGACATTTAACCTTATTTTGGCCTTCAGGAAATTCAATACAAATCTTTAATACCAAAGTTAAAAAATTGAGCTATTTAATTATAATAAAGTTGTAATATAAATCACGGATGCTAATATTGAAATGTTGCAAAATGTGAAATCACGACTAGTCCTCGACTTACAGCCGTTTTGTAGAGACACATAAATGTACTTTATTCCACCGGTTTACCGCTCAGATTGGAAATGTCCACAACCAAGTTTTATTTTAACAATAACTTATTATTATAGACCTTTAACCAGATACTTTAGAGGCATTTTATTGAGATACGAGTTAACAATTTTTTAATTTGATAAACAATTCAAAGTTACAAGATAATGCCAAAAGAAAGCGAGTGTAATAATATTGCAATAAGTGGAGGAGAAAATGCTATTTTTTTCGGTCGTAAGTGTGAATCGTCGTAAGTCGAGGACTACATGTAAACATAAATTTTAATGCTAAATTTAATTTAAATCTAAAATATATATATTATAATTATTTGAAAGTAATGTAAATTCTACTTCAATTTAACTTTTTGTATGTGAGTTTTGCAACTTACTTAACTGAACATTTTTGTTTACTCTTTCAACTGACAGGATAACTCTTTCCGGGAGGTCACTAACGACTTTCCGATGGATGTGTTCGGCAGAATTATGACACTGCTATGACTAGGGAGGAAGCGAGAAAGGTCCGAAAAAGATCTCAGAGACAGTTTACTAGCATTGTAAATTAACGTACTACAACAATAATAATACAGTGTACGATATTTTGGGAACCTTTTGAACACACAATTTTAATATTGCTATATTTTCTATTTCACAAAGTCTGAAAATATGATAAGAGTTATCAGTTTTTGAATAACAAGCTTTCATAGTTGAAAATACTATTATAGTAAGGGATTGTAAAAGCGGGGTTACTGAAACAGGGATCCCGTTAACAACCGGGATTCGAATATTGAATGTATGGACACTACCACATATTTAAATAAAATTGTTTGCGATAAATAAAATTGAAACATTTTAAAGCTGTCAATGTAATAAAGTTGTATCAATACTAAAAGGTTTAAAACATGATGTGCCTTTCAATGATGTGTGAGTATTTCATAAAATCATCCGTTAATGATTATGATTTATTTTTAATCAATCAATTTTAATCAATATTTTACAATCCCTGACAAGCGACCACTTAAAATAGAGTTAAACTTCTTTATCATATTTTCAGCCTAGGATATCTATAATACAACCGCGACTAGAAAAAAAAATAAACTTCAATAAATAACTACTGGTCAGCAATCAAAACATCTAATACTTTCGATACTATATCTGTATTTCTGTACGCAATTATACCGCCTTTATTACACCACTGGCTGACAGAGGCGTCAGGAGAATCGAGGTTATCGGCGGAGTATGTGATTTCACAGTTATCGTGTTCGTTGGAATCGTTGATCGCTTTCGAATAGTCCAAAATTCCTCCGTCTAACGAGTTCAAAATGGCGTGCGGACCGCACGTATCCCATTTGTACGTGCTCGGTTTGGATAGAATGTATGCGTCGGCGTAGCCGAGGATCACCATCAGCAGTTTGTATCCAGCCCCTGCCGATTCGACCAAATTGTATCCTGCGTCGATTAACATTTCTTTTAATATTAAGTTTTCGCTAGAGCTGATACATATGGTCGACGGCTGTTTCTCATCTGGTTTCGAAGGCGAGTCCTTGTAGGGGTTGAAGAAGATTCTCTTTCCTCGGTAACTGATACCCCAGAGACAGCGTCCTTTGGAGCTGTGAAACAAATATTTAGTACAATTAATAATACTTTAACATTTTAAACATTGAATGAATGGTAAATAATAAAGCAATATCTATATACTATTATTAACCTTTGGATACCTATGGGGTGCATTCGCATTGCAAAGTTCTTATTTCAACCATTTGCTGAATACCAACAATATCTAGTTGATATTTATTGTAATTTACAATACCTCAATCAATGCAATGCAATGCAAATATTTCGCCTGAGGTATGAAATTTCTCTGAGGTCACTTTGTATACTCGAGTGTTAAACACTCGTCTTTTGATTTACAGATATGTAGGTTTTAAGAAATATCAGGTAAGTATATAACATAAAAAAAGGGTAGGCATCAGAGAATAAAAGTACACCTGAATAATATGAAAATTATAGGCTTTCATAATGTATGTCCTTCCTATTGACAATACATATTGTATTTCTGTTTATCACCTTCTTTAAAATTCGTGTAGACAATGTAGGCCTATAAAATAATAATAAATATAACTAAGAGACGATTATAAAATATGTAATAGATAAATCCACATGTACTCTTAGAAGTTTCTTTAAATTTTACTGTCAAAGTGAAAAATCTGCAGGTTCATGCACACACTTCAACGCACAACGGAACAATTACCTCATGAACAATGTTTTTTTTAGCAAATCAAACAAAAAGGGATATTGAGCAAATCATATGAAAATTGTCACCATATTGACTAATCATCTACTGACAGTATTCTAGTTGTAAAAACTCACATTTTTTTTATCTGGTAAGATTTTACGACTTGACATTTTTATTTTCAGGCAACAAAATCAAAATGTGAAAACGACAGATCATGTCCCTATTCTCATAATTTTTTTTCTATAATTTATCGTTACCACAAATTACGGGGACGCAATGATTAACATTGACCACAAACTTCCGTGTAAATCCTGTTGCAAGTACAGTGAGTCCTCTAATTACGAGGTTTCGTAGTTACGTGAATAAGAAATTAAATAAAATCAATTATGTCCGTTTGTTTCAAATATCAATTTCTATGGATTTTGTAACTAGATTTGAAAAAATTCTTTATTATGATAGATAGAAGAATGTATGGCATAGAAGCACAATATCCTGATGCTGATCAATTTATAGAAGTGCTTTAAGTGGAGTAAGATTCAATTGCCCGTGCGTAAGTAAAGGACCCACTGCACAGTGAAATCTCAATACGTAAAGTTGTAGCAAAAAATATTCATTTGGAAATACTAGTGTTTGGTAAGATGCTGAATATTTTATTAACACTCAAACAACATTTTGTTCAAATATCAACGAACCAACTGTTTGATGTCATGGAAGAACTCTGAGATTAGAGAATGTACAAGACAGCGCCCTGTTTCGTAAGAGGTCACGGAGAGACGTTGGAACTGGCTGGGTTATAGCTGCAGATGCCACCAGAGAGACTCAATCATGCTTGCCTGCCTCGGTTGGATTTCAGCATACTGTAAATCGTCGGGTACTATCTGTAGGATGTACTCAAAAGAACTGAGGCCTGCTGGCATGTCATGGGAGGAAGCAAAGCAATTGGCAGGAGACAGGGAATCATGGAGGTGCAGCGTGGCAACTATATGCTCCACATAGGGAGCGAATATGTTCAAAGATGAAACCTATTAAGTTGATAGGTTTCGGCTGGGATAATTCTTGTTCTATACATGCATATGGTTATAAATCTGTAAATAAAACGTTTCGGTAGTGTTAGCCACGACTTCGATAATAGTTTTGGATCTTCCATGCTTACCCGTTATGGAAAGGCTGGTTAAGAACGCCGATGACAGGTTGTCCGGTTTGCCGATCGAAAACTCCGATTAATACTGTGACACACTGCAGACCGGATAAGCTGATGCTGCCGATGCTTACCGCTTCACTGTCACCGCTTATATACTCCGCCGTTGAGTCTGGAGCACAAAATACAAAAACTCTTAGAATAATACACACAGTATTACCAGGGGTTCGAACTGTTATTTTTTTCGTTCCGGTTCAAGTCAAAAAATATATATCGGTTTGGTTCCGGTTTTCGTTTCAGAAAAAATAACGGTTTTCGGTTCAGCTCGAATCCAAAAACCCAGGAATTTACTGATTTGCCCAAAATACCAAAATACGCACTGAACCGAAAAAAAAAACCAATATTTTTTTTCGGTTCGGGTCCGGTTTTTTGTTTTGCCAAAAATAACGGTTTTTGGTTTTCAGTTCAGTTCCGGTTCGAAGCCCTGGTATCAACACTGAAGTCAATTGTCCTTGAGTTAATCTCATGTGACTTTCAAAAAATTCTCGTCTAGTATATCTTGTATGATCTTTCTTGAAAATATTTGACGCATTGGCGTAAGCTGTAATGTCAAATATTTTTTTTTTTTTATAAAGTTCTATATGAAACACAACTGATGTGTATTATTCTTTGAATGATTTATAAACCGAATTCAGCTAATTGCTAACTCAACAAAAAATGGAATCATAAATAATGTCTTTACACGAAAGAACTCAAATGTTAAAAAAAAAAAAAAAAGCATAATATTGACCTCGTCAGGACTTCATCATACAAAGTTATTGCTGTGTGCATAATGATCTAAACCAGTGGAGGGGAACCTGCGGCGTTTTGGCTACACTGATGCGGCCATTTGACTTGATAAAAATATTCACTTTGATCAAAAAATTATACGCAAGCGTGTGGAAAAAGTGGGTAATCAACCCATTATGTTGTAGTCGATAAAAAAAGGGGGGGGGGGGGGGTGTCAACATTTTCTTTACTGTGGCCTTATGTTGGATCAGATAAATGAATGTGACATTTATAAATGAAAAGGTTCCCCACCCTTGATCTAAACACTTATTTAGAACAGTCTGAAATATGTAACACCGTTTTGTATTAGTGATGGTTGGCATAGCACAATTGCGTTTATATTCACGGTTATCATATTTTACTTTGGTTCTTATAGTCGATCTGTTAAACGGATACGACAACATCGGGAAAAGTGGTCATTCGCTGATTAGACATTAAAGTATTAAAGAAAAATTTTGAATGATTCTGTTATAAGTTGGATTTGCCAGTAATGTAGTCGAGAGGAGAGCGCTTTTGGGTGTTCACCCAAATTGGTAGTGATGGCCAGTTTGGATCGCCAAACGAGCACTTTGACTTCCATAACGCATAAAAAATTGCATAAAAAAAAACTTGACTTGCATAGAAAAAGTGGATACGTTACATAAATTTTAAAATCCGCATAACTTTGAAACAGCGAGTTAAAATATACACTAAATCGCAAAGTATAGGAAAATTATGGGACAAACACGGCGTAAAAATATTAAAAAATATTCAGTCACTATGTGACAAATTTTTAAAGCATGTGGTTCTAAATCACTCTTTTTCGAAAAAAATAGTCTGCGCATCAATTTTATAAAACTATGTTTTTTTTCTAACAATGAAATTAGTGATCAGAGTTTGTTCAGATTTTCTTTTTCGATAATTAATCGGTTATGCAGTTTGTTATACCCATAAATATATTTTTTAAGCTATCGTTGAAACTTGAATGCGCGTTCAGAATTTGAATCATTTAGAATGAAATGATCTTCTAATTTACTGAAAAGTTGGAAACCTTCTTGAATTATTTTTGCCGTGAAGGAGAACTGGAATTTCTTCCAGTTCGACATCGTTTTCTGTTTTTTTGTCAATAATTAAAGTTAAACTAATGACATCATCGTCACTTATAGCATTATCCGTAAGTAATTCGTCTATATAATTTTCACTAAAGGTATCAAACCTTTCTCCACCAAGTTCATGTGCTAAAGTAATCATTTCAGCTGATATTACCGATGTTAAAATGGTTTTATCGACTGTAACACACCCAAGTAGGTGGACTTAATTAAGCGATGGCAGATGCAACATGATTTAAACAGTCCAAAATCGTATTTTTTTCCAAATGTCGGTGTTTACGATTCATTCTCTATTCTATACAAAATACAATGATACATGCTCTCGATGTAATATTTAACATTTTTATATATCGTAAAATATGGTACATTTTTTAAAAAAATGCATTTCTAAAAAACCGCATAACTTCGAAATTGCATACAAATAGGATTGAATGTACTTATACATATACAGTTATACAGGATTGAATGGTTAACTGAACTTATGACCTAATTGGACTAAACAATAGATTTAATTGGAAACATATCCCAAATCTATAGACTATTTATTTATAAGTTGATAAAATTGCACACAAACCTATGGGATCAATCCATACACCGAGATCTGTGACAGGAATATCTAGATTTAAACAGCTACTGATCTGCGAGTTGATATCGTCCATCACAATGTTTTTATGAACTTCTGAAGCCAAAAGATCAGCCGCATTCTTGTCTCCACCGAGAACTTTACATAGCAGCTCAGCTGTATCTTGCTCCGTTTCTTTAATCTCCACTATGATTGTTTCACCAAGAGTGTTGCTAAATTTGTTACTTTCTTCACCATGGATGTGTTCCGCCAATTCTGGAAACTGACAAATGTAAATGTGATTATTTTGTATGAAATTGAAGAGTAAAAATTTTTGTTGAAATATTATTGCATTTTCCTCATATAACTATGAACATTATGAGTAGGTATAGATTGACCAGATTTGTTTTTCTGTAACCTTGATACACCAATATACATCGAGACACGATTTAAAGTACCTAGAAATATTACAGAGAATTTTTTTATACATTTTGACTGATATTTTACGTTATTCATACTGTGACGTCATTGGGCAATAATTACAAGACTTACCTTGAGTCCTAATTCGTGTCTGACAGTTTCTTGAATGAGAACATCTGCGAGTGTTTTAAAGTCCTGCACAAATCTTGGATTTGCATCTTTGGAGCCTTTCTCTTCAACAAGAAGGGAGAATAATTCTTTTTCGCGGCGACATGCCCGGGCTATGTTCGATGCCTTTTCAGATACCGCAATTAAAGATTGTAAGAGTTCCGTCATTTTTTAATATATTTCTGGACTCAGATAATCAATTGATATAACACATAAACAACGACGATTTTGACTCAAGAAACCTTCAACATAAAGCTCCAAACTGAACTGCTCTGCAGTTTTGCTAGGGTTTAACTGATCCAAATAGGTTTGAATAAGTCACTGACATAACTGTTTGAATTAACTGAAGATATTTTTGCATTCATATCGGAGCTTACTCCGTCCCTTATAAAGCTCGCCGTGTCAAACGTGAATAAAATCACAATACAAATTATTGATTTTGGATAACATTTTGACATTTACGATAAGGTGACATTTCCGTTATGCATCACACATATTCAACGATTATAAATGTACTTTGACGTTTGTTTGCGGCAAAATGTGAAAGCTTTGAATTTTAACATGTTTGTAACCGTTTGCTATTAAATTCCATTAGATGTCGCGTCGGCTTAATATTGGCACGAAATTTTAAAAAAGTAATTTTGTAATTTTTTTTTTTCTTCTTTTCTATGCAAATTTTTTGGGTGCGTGGCCCGGGGGTAGCGAGTAGATTAGAGGTCTAAAGTAGATGCATAAACTAGTATACCTTAGATTAGAACTATTTTCTAATGTACGTTTCCATTATAATTTTGGCCGAACACGACCCGGGTTTAAACATAAATTTCCATCAAGCACCTTCAGTCGAAATTCTAAATTATATAGTACACTTTAGGTAGATGTTAGGTTATTACTGCCATGTTCGATTCTCAAGTAGTCTTAATGTATTGCAAGTATGATTTAGTTGTATGTACTGGCACAAGACAATTAGTTAAGAAAGATTTAGACAGGATTAGTATTTTATTTAAAAAAATGTGCATATATTAAGCTATTCTTTATTGTTATAGTATAGGAAAAATAATAAAAAGAAATTCTTATTTTATCATTACTTCCATTACTATTGCCGCATGTTTTACAGTTTCGGAAAATCTGTTTAAAGAATTCACTTTAATGTGTGAAAACAGCTTATTTACGTATTGGCAGACATGGCTGTTGAATCTTGTAGTGCAAACAGAGGTTGGCCCTGTGAATCATTTATCAAATCTCACAATCTAGACTTTTCGGAAACGTATCAGTTGTATAGGATATTTCTTTGCTTAAATCTACTATCTAGATTGTTCCAAAAATATTTTTAAAAAAATACTCGACATCAACTTTAACAAGAACAACCTAAGCTGCTTAAAAAATAACATTTTGGTGTTAACCTTACCAGAACTTGAACACAAATTACTAAAAAACATTCTTATCGCTAAGCTACATATGTAGGTTGATATTTGACTAGAAACGTATTTCAATTTCAAGTCCGGTTGGTGCCACTTAAATACAATATGTTGACTGATTGATTCAAACAGATTATCATTTCGAAAAAAAAATGTACTGTTCCTTGTACTACTTGTGATTGCATCGCTAGGGGCTTTGTATTTCCCTTCCTAGGTATATTCGTTCCCGTATAAGCTCATTAGCTTCTCTAGTGCTTGGGCTACTTGCAATTGAAATCACCAGTGTTGTCACAGATTACTGCAGATTAGGGATTCCAATCCGGATATCCGAATATTCGATATCCGGATATATTCGGCCATTTTTTAACTATTCGATATTCGGATATTTGGGGAAATATCCGAATAGTATTCGTAATAATTTTTAATGAAATATGTTTTTTTAATGTAATTTTTGAAAGATCACATCACAATTTCTCCACATTTAAAGAATAATTATGAATTCCCCAGGCAGTGTTGTTTTCGCCTTCACCCAACATGAATGTTATCAATATCTCCATCACTGCTACTAAACGAGTATTTTCAAAGGCAGGAACAATTAAAAACTAAGTTAAAAACAATTACATGAAACATTATTTTTAAAATTTAAATAAATGAATTTTATTACAAATGAGCTCATGTTTAATGTAATATTTTAGTATAAACATATATTATATGTATATACTAAAAACTATCCGGATATCCGAATACATCCGGATAGTTTCAGTTTTACTATTCGATATTCGAATAGTTGATAATGACGAATAGTTGGAATCCCTACTGCAGATCATCATACCAATTCGCCAATTCCATTTATTATATTTTGTGTTTAACAATTTTAGATTTTCTAATAATGTTTAAACATTGTCTCATAACATATTCATTATGCGGGTTATTTTCGCAATTATTCTAATGCAATGATTCATATTTTAATTTGATTTTACTACGTTCTGTTTCATCCACAAAGCTATCAATCACTTGACTTAAAATATGAAGGTGTCATTCAAAACTATGTATTTATTAAGGTAATACTATTTAACGATAGTTTTTACTTCGAAATTTCAAATCTGTTATTAATTGTATCATATTTATTAATTACGTGATAAGTATAATAATTATTTATAATATTTGATAAGAATAAAAAAAATCTTACATCCGGCAACAGTAAATTATTAAGAAGTCATCAAATTTTGTAGTCTAGCAATTGTTTACTAAAAATAATGACTTTTATCACGAGTACGTGAGCATTACGAACATGCATTTTTACATTGATAATTAATTACTTAATCATCTGTCAGCAGCAAATTTCATTTTTATTATTTTAACTTACCACAATATATTAAAAATAAAAGACAGTCATAATTACGAATTGCCAATGCTGTTGATTACTTTAATTAACTTTAATCTTCCTCTTTGATTATTTCTTACCCATAAAATATTTACTATCTTTAAATGCTGCTTAGAAGGCATTCAACAGTGGCATCAAACCTTTTTAAAGTACTTTGGTACACCTGAAAAAAAATCATCGTCTTCTTGTATTTAACTTATTTATGTACTAAAATTCAGGTTCTAAATTTATATTACTAGACTAATACTTCAGAAAGTGAAGGACGTAGCGAGCTGAAAACTACCAATTACTTCGGCTTTTTTAAGCAGAATAAATTATGTATGTTTAATGACAAGAGTTTTTTTGTGAAATAAAAATAGTTGTATTTTCTATTATAAAATTCAAACATTTTATAAATAGAGGTATGTTTTATTGTACATTATCTTACTGGATATATGCTATTTGGGATCGTGCAATATAATATTGGGTATTTCGTAGATAAATTATTAGTTTTCAGAATATAAGTCAACGTCAAGCAATAGTGAAAAATTGACGTTTTTTAAGTCAATTAATAGCAACAAATAATGCAGCACCAAGTACATAACGTACAAAGTTTACTATTTGCAAAATTATTTCAACGATAGCATTGTTTTTTTAAAAAAATACGTCCAACAAAGTCATTGCTAGTGATTATTTTGTGTATTATCTCATCGTTCAGTATTTTCATGAAATAGAAAAGGCAATGACATTCTTTATGGCGTATTATAATACTTTATTATATAATTATAAAATATATGCATTATGATTGGTGATACGAGACGGGAAAACCCCGTTTTTTGCGAGCTTAAACCAGGAAAATTGGGTGGGAATAAACTCCCTGGGAAAATTAGGAAAATTGAAAAATATTAATTTAATATTAAACTGATAATTGTATATAACTTTTAGCATTCAGTAACATGTATTTCTGAATCTATCCATAAATTAAATGTTTTAATGTTATGAAAGGATGTAAGTTTATATTAATCTATGACAAAGACCTAGTCGATGAGTTTGTGAAGTGACGACAGCTTGGTATACTTGAATTGAATCGTATACAAAATATTTGGAAACGGTCCTGTTTTTATGATATTCGGCAAAACGCACATATTTATAGACAAGGACTTCAGTATATTGAAAAAACGACGACCAATATCATTTTAGAAAATTATACCTTATGTTTTGCGTTTTTTCATAATTTTCCGGGTTTATTCCCGGTTTCTTACGCCATTTAAAAACTCTCAGATTTTTTGCATCTCTTATTATGATAAACTGCAAAAATATAATTGCGGTGATATATTAAATAGTTACCCGTGAGTTAGTTGTTAAACTGTTGAACATCACTAAGTAAGAATCATCAGAAAATGTGATATTCTTATAAAAAAAAAACATATGCTGGTCATTTCATAAGCTTTATTACATCGTCACATCAAAATCATCATTCATTATTGCTCGCAAATAAGAATACCTTTCAACTTATTGTACAATAATTATCGGCTATTATACTATGATGATCAACGTTTTACATGACCAATGACGTTATTTGTGAAGCAGTTGTTGATTGCTAGAGAGATCTGTTTTTTAGCGTTTTGAATAGTTGGTTAAAAATCTCATACAGAATAATTATGGGAAATAAATGCTTGATCCGTTTCGTTATTAAGTCGTATCACTGTGAAACAAAAACAAATTTCTAGCGTTTTAATAATAATTCGATTATTCATTAGTCATTCCTTACTGTGTTCTGCTATTGACAGACCAATTTTATAGCGAAAAACGAACAAGCGGTCACGTTATATATGATATGTAGAATTGTATACAGATATTCCATAGCACAAGCTCACCACTAATAACTCGTTCCCTAGCATGATCTTCGTACCATGAAAATCAGCTTGAGTGAAGGTATTTATTCTAAGTCCCATCACATATTCATGGTTACCTCGTTTCTCCAAACAATACATGCCATATTTTTTAATGTTTATCATTGAGTGATAGATCTAGCAAGATACAGGCTCTTCTGACAATCCCTCAGCATGTGCCCAAGCCAGTTTTGAACTCCTTTCCCTAATAAGAGAACGCGTTTCGTTGGTTTATGACGTCAAGTTTTCTATAACTTACATAACCTCTCTGTAATAAGTTTTAACTTAATATAAGACCCTCTATAGAGCAAGGTTTCCCAAAATATGTTCCGCGGAACACTGGTGTTCTACGGAACCTGAATAGGTGTTCCTCGAATACCCATATAACTTGAAAACACCTATTTTGCAATATTTTCCGAAAACTTCAACAAGTACGATTCTTGGGTTCTGAATCTATTTTCCGTGACAGCTAAGCCAGTAGGCTTAAGCACAAGTGATTATGAAAATCGACTTGATTTTAGTCAGTGATTCTGATTAGAAATAAAAATAAATGATCAATCTTTATGTAATTTTTTGGCAAGTTTTTCATATGAGTCCTCCAATGTGTCAAAAAGAGCTATTCTTGTTTTGCTTCTGATTTCTACAACCTATTTATACCAACCAGGATTTTCTTATTATTAAAGTCAAAGTGCAGGAACAGACTCGACTCCACACCAGATGTAAAAAAATAACTCGTCAATATTGTGCATGATATCAAAAAGATTTTGATTCAAGGATTCAAAAACATTAGTCATTAAAAGCTTTATTTACTAATATGTGTAGGTAGTGCCTAGAAAATAAAATAATTATATTGTTTTAATTGTATTTTTCTTTATTTTTAGTATTATGGATTACCCAACCTAAAAAATATGCAAACTGTTCTGTTAAAAAAATCCGAATCGCGACGTATACCACGGTAGAAAAAGTTTGGAAAACCCAGCTCTAGATTGTGATGTAATAAATGAACAACGTATCATGTTTTTGGAGATCTAGAAATGGTTGAAAACATCATACCTTTGTTTGCTAATAATTTATAGGATAATACAAACAAACATTCTAAGTGAACGTTGTCAAAATTTAATTTAATGAGATGGAGCAAATAGTCGACCAATTTACACATGTCAGTATTTTAATTACATCACACATTTATGGCAAAATATATTATTACGAATTCAAAAGGCCAAACTCATCATAGCATTTACATGATGTAATCCTGCCGTACTCTACACAGAATCAATAATTTCTCTTTTAGATTGACGCGTCTGAAGAGTAAAAATAATTAAGACATTGTTTTTTAAGATGTCAGGGTCATATTTTATTCTCTCACTCTACTCTGAATGGAGGATCTATAAATTATTATCAATCATTTCGGAACGAAAACGAAAACTGGCTCTCAGATTTAGAATAGGTGACTAGTGATTGTGTTTTCAAGATTGTTAGGCTTCCATGGTAATTGTATATATTGAGTATTATATCTGGAATAATTATCCGACATTTTAACACCGATTGATATTCTAGTGCTGTTAATTAGCCAGTGAACTAATTGGACGTGAAACCAACCAAAACACGATGTCTTTCCTGTATAATATTCAAACACTTACATGGACTCGAAATTGACAAAATTCAACGGACTCAGAATATTTTTTCATTCAATACAGCGACTCGTTGGTCATATTATTTACTTCGTTAGCCATGCGACTTACTTTTTCGGAGCAGGACGAATTTAAACAAAATACCAGGGCTGTGAAGTCGTGTAAAAAAAGACGACTCCGACTCAAGCTTGAAAATAATTAACGACTCCGACTCCGAGGAAATTTTTCAATAATTTCATTTTAACTTAAATATATTATGTATACTATCAGATCATCTTTAGTCAGCCAAGCAAGAAATGTTAACACTTTGGACTATTTTTTTTGAATACACATCACTAAATACACAGTGGTGTAGTGGGGCCAGGTCGGCGACTTGGCACCTGAAAATGAGGAAGGCGCCCTGCCACCCTTTTGACTTGTAACTTAATTTTCAAGTACATGCATATATTAAAAATCGTTTTTTTTATTGATTTAATTGTTAAAACTTTTTTTTTACATATATTAAAAAAAACAAAAAAATAGGGATGAAATCAATGACCGACCTGGTACCTATTTATTTACAACTTTACCACTACATACATTTTTCAAGACTCCGACTCCGACTCCACAGTTATACCTAATACATACTGCAGCGTCGGACATGTTGCCATCAACGTTCCCTTTATTTTTTTCTATTGTGTGTGCGGACCATCAACTTCTCTGTACAGTTAAGTTTTTAACAAAAACAAAAATTGCGCGCAAGTATGAAGATAGATAGTCACTAACCTACTCACTAACGCTTGATAAATCAATTCGTCATATCGGGCTGCTAAAGAAAACTCTAGGAATCGATAAAGTTTATGCAAATTGTATAATATTCCAACCCGATAGTTTGGTGCTTTATCCCATCAAAGTCCAGTAAGTCAACCCATAATTTTTATATTTCATTAAAAGACAGCACCCAACCTTATATTTATTTCTTTTGGCAACAAAAAGATGACTTAAAATTTAGTAAAACTTTGACAAATCAAACATCTTTTTACAATATTTCTGTGTGCGATCTGTGCGGGAGATGGAAAAATGTGTGCGGACACGTATCAGGAAAGTGTGCGCGCGTACATATTAGCAGGAACATTGGTTGCCAGTGTTGCCACCCCAGGTAAGCTTGTATTTTTCCGCTCTCTTTTAAAAAATCCATTAGGTGCTAAGGTATTTGGTCACCTCTTCAGATATATCGCTACTAGGGATTCTGAAGTCTCGGGTTTTTCAAAGTCCCGGGACTCGAGACGTGATAAAGTCAAAGTCCCGGGACTTCCCGGGACTTGGGACTTTAATTTCTTCTTCAATAAAATTATAAATTTATTAAAATTAAATATTTGTATGTATGTACTAAAAAGGGATGTAACGATACATGTATTGAAAAAATAACAATGAATTGGGTAAAATTATGACCGTTACTTCACAAATCACAATACAGCTGAAAAATAGTCAATATAAAAAAATAATCAGGTATGAACATTTAATTATAATATTTTTTGATTTGTTTTTGGTACAGTTATATTTTTTATACGAATATAAATTGATTTAAACAAATTTCTAATAACATAAATGGAGATATCTTTTTCCTAAACGTTTTTTAATATTTTGTTTCAATTAAATTAATTTTTTTGAGCGTTTTTTACGCAGTTAAACGTATATTTTTTTCGTACGTACTTTAAAAGGCCGCCGAAATTATGCGTTAGTTAAAATAAATACATCTTTTGAACACATTTATTTATTAATATTGAAAATATTAAATTAATTGAATAATAAAATCAGAACCTCAAATCATACATAGTATGTATTATTTACACAATAGTTAATATTTTATTTTTGCTTATCAAAATATGATTTTAAAAATAATAATGAATTTAATGACGAATCAGACAGCCGATTTCTTATTTTTGTAATAAACGTTGTTGCAACATTGTTTTTCCAAAACATTGATCTTTCTTGTATTCTTTTCGAAAAACAATTAGTCCCAGCTGAACTGTTGATAATAAAAGATTTATAATCCGTCTTGATTTATGACATAATTTTCTAGAAATAACTATCGGCTTCATTATTTCTTGGAATTCTAGAATTTTAGAATCCCAAGTTTTAAATTGTTGAACTATTGAGTTAAGCGAACACGTGTCTAAGTTTTTTTGTATTTCTGCACGTCTCTACCCATAGAAAATGGTTGTTTCGTATTACAATATATAAATAGATGTAGATTTGAAACTTCTACAATTATAAATCTAAACAGCTGTTTCTTTCATAAGGTCCCTTTTATATATGCATACTTAATTTTGTTAAAACCCCGGCCTTTAATCCGTAGCCTGAATATAATGCATTTTTTTCAAAACTGATCTCGAGGATAGACACCAATTTAAATTTATTTTAAATCAAAATTAACTTTTTAGGTCACATTAGCGATTGCTTGCATCCAATTTTATTTTGTTAGAATGGTTTTTTCAAAATTAAAATGTAAAATTTGGCTGTCTTAAGTCCCGGGACATTTAACAACAAAGTCCCGGGACTTACGACAGCAAAAAAGCTTAAAAGTCCCGGGACGTCTCGACACAGAATCCCTAATCGCTACAGTCAGTCAACTGCTCCGCTTGCACGTAGTACCGGTATTAAATACAAGATAAAATTAAATTGTTTCAGCTGCAATAGCGACTGCCAGTGCTAGTCTTGTCGCAACTTCTTCAAATCCATTTACTGATTTGAGTGTACGTTGATTCTTCTTTTTCCACGTGATAAATATTTCATTTATTATTTATGTTATTAATTTTACTATAATCGAAAGAGGGTTTCAGAAAAACGATGCTCATTGATTTCAAGAAAGCAACTGTGGGCTTTTTTAACTTTACCAAAACGCGCCTGACAGGTATTATTGCTGTAACCAGAATACGACATGTTTTAAAGCAGGGATGCCCAACCGATAGATTGCGATCGACCGGTTGATCCCAAAGCAAAATTTGGTCGATCCCGAAAGCTTCCGTGAATTTCGAAAAAATATATAATTTAAATATAAAATGTACAAAAATACTAAAATTGAATTATTTTGTAAGCACATACCTATCTAATAATATGTATTTCGCATTTAAAATAAACATTTTTTGAGTTTGAAGAAGGGGAAAAACCTTAAATAAAATTTCTTATAAGAATCATGTTAGAAGTCGATCGCGAGAAAACTTAAGATTGAAAAGTCGATTCCAGGGGAAAAAAGGTTGGGCACCCTTGTTTTAAAGTATATATATGTAAATAGGTTGATGACGACCTCTCCAAATAACCGAAAAAATCATAATTTATAAAAGTGTCCATCGTGTACACCAAAACCAAAGAGCACAACGTTGACCACTTGGCAACAAAAATATAAACGGAATTTGCATCTACGAGCTCTGATTATAGGTAGAAAATAGAGCTTATACAAAAACCGACTTTTGAAAAAACCGGTTTTTAAATGTCAAGGTTGCTCATAAACCGGTTTTATCCGGTTTTCAAAGTTTTACAAAAAATGGATAATTTAATTAAAATAGCGAAAAATTATTTATAATTCTTTATACACAACAAGAAATTATTTCATGTTGCTCTTAATAAAATATGATTTAAGAAAACACAAAGCATTCACTGATCACTTAGTAATGATCTAATCGAGCCGCATTCCTGGAATGATAATATTATTCCTGGATTGTAGTATGTATGCATTATATACTGAATATTAAACTATGTACATACATATGTAATTCATCTCGTTTTATTTGAAACCATGACAAAATCAAGTCAAAATATTAACGTTTTTATTTGAATAATAAAAAATATATTAAAAACCGGTGAAAAAAACGGTTTTCTAGTGTCGCAAATTTATAAAAAAAAAACGGTTTTTAAAACCGGTTTCTGAAAACCGACAAGCCCTAGTAGAAAAGAAGCTTATGTGTTGATTGTACAATTCGTCTATTTGGTGGACTAAAAATTAAAGTCACGCCAAATAATAATGCAAAAAAGTGACGTCAATGCCATCATTAATTATTCATGAATGGCAAATAAGTCAGCTTTTGACAATTAAAAATAACATAGTTACCATGAAATACCACTTAAATCCTATAAAGATATATTTTGAATACATTAGTTTTTGGCTTTTTACTATATAAATATGTATACTTATTAGTTGTATGTTTAGTTACATTGTTCACAGCGGTGGGCTGCCAATATATTAACAAGGGGCTCGGTAAATGTCATCATTTTTTTTATCCATGTCCGCTTCCTATGTCAAGCATAATCCTATTAAAGGTATCTCAGCGAAAGTTATTTTTCTACGAGAACTGCTTGTTACTTAGTCGCTCAACCTCTCTTTTCCAAAGAGGGTAGTAGGGATAAAATGGTAAGCATAAGACACGACTAGTGATTAACTAATAGTAGCGCCCAGTTGAATTGAAGGATCGGAAGAGTGGGAGGCAATCTTAAGACATCACAAACACCCATGTCTTCGAACATAAAAAAATAAATCGATCGAAAAAATGCTTTTTCGTACTGGGACTCGAACCCGTGAGGTCCGACACGGAAGCCCACAACGCTGAATGAAAAAATGAACTATTTTTCAAATTTATCCATCTACAGAAATTGCAGTTATGTGATGATTTGATCTAAGACGAATGATTTTCTTATCTTAACAAGGGGCTCGCCGGCCGCGCCGAGCCCCCTCCAGCCCATCCCTGATTGTTCATACGGCTTTCAATGGCTGTCACAAATCCTCTTCAAAGTAAAATATTACTGACATTTTCGAACACAGAAAATCAACATGAGTACAACAATATTTTACTTATTTGTATCTCTTTCAAAAGTTAGAGGTTGTTTTTCGCCCAATTATGACCAAAGGGTCAAACATCTTCATTTTATTAGTGATTGACATTAAATAACAGTAAAAAAACTATTTTTTTACAATAAGTAAATATGTTTTTGTTAAACAACTTCTGTGGTCACATGCTATAATCACGTTAAAAAATATGTTGTTTTTCTTTTGTATTATTTGACGCTTTGAGCAAACCAATGTTTAACTAATAACTTATCAGGGTTTTGTCTACCATTATTTTTAATTATTTCAATTTATAAGGTCGCAGCTTTGTGTAAATTAAATTTTAATTTCAATCGGAAAATTATTAGGCAAAAACGATGTTTTATAATTTGTCAAAGATTAATATTACTTATTAAGTTATTGGAGGTAGAGATATTTTTATAGGAATGATAATAGTTTGTGATAAAAATTGGAAACTACTTTTTCTTTATGGAATGGTAGAAAGACGGTAAACGACCGTATTTAAAAAAACATTGTTTTAATGTGAAAGTAGCAGTAAATTTTTTTAATTTTCAATACGTGATCTTATCTGCTTCTCTAATATTAAAAGCAATATATGTACACATATGATGATATACTCGTATTGTATTTAAATTCAGTAAAATATAATTAATATTATCTTTGATTGTTGGCAGCTTCAACTTAAGAAAAATATCATAAACGTTTATATTATTACTAAAAATAATACTTTGACATCGTCGTCTGTTAAAAAATATACTGACTCAGGCAGCTAAATGTCAATGCGCTTCATGTTTTTAGATTGCATATTTCAACTCATCAAAACCATTTAATTATTACTAGTTTCAATCAACTTGTTTCTAAGTGCAAAATATTTATATTTGACTAGACCATGGTAAATACTATGCTATTCCAAGTGCAAACGATTAAAAACAAAGTTTGAATGTACTTATTTAATACTGAATAATCCCAAATGAATTTTTGTATTATTTATACACTGTCATTCAAAGTCAACTTTAGGAGTAAATACATACTATCCCCGATATCTCAAATCTTAAATATTATCTTTGATGCGTACTCAGTCACCTTAGACTTGAACATTTTGACCGCCAGGCTACCTCGTCTCCATAATAAGTCGTGAAGTGCTTCAACACTGTTATGTTCTAATTTTTTAATACTTTCATGGCTTGCATTTTGTAAAGATGACCGATGTTTTATGTTTTTCACAATGCTTGAATACATATTTGAGAACGAATTGGGAAAATAGGCTTCAAAGCTTCCAGTTTGTTTTGAGAATTCAATACTATTCTAACGACTGACATCATCTTAATGAAAGAGAGAGAAAATAATCGGGTTTGTAGGATAATTTTCAAATCCTCAAAAATAAGAAGATTCGAGAATTTCTTCGGTGGTGAGATGTATTTATCTTACAAAACCTTTACAAATACATTTTGATAAATTTCAGCTCATTTTTCTGAAACTTCACGGTTAGCACTGAGTACAATGTTGATTGGGATTGGTAAATATTCCGTAGTAGAAACTCAACTGAAGAATCAATGAGTTGATACAAAGAAAATAGAAACATATTTTTCTTTGTAGTCAATAATGTTCGATATTTTCGAATCCAAAATTTTATTTGAACGCAACCGTGTACATATGAGAAAAGTGCTGAAAGCGGTTTTCAGCCAGCGTTTTTCAATATGGATGTGTATTGTGGACATGTTGCGGACGTCGACTTTATTTTAAAAGATGGTTTCAAAAATCTATGTGCAAAAAATTAGCTTATCAGTAATTGATCCCCAAACTGAAACGATAGTGAACGTTGGATTACAAAACCATTGTAGACTTCACTCTCAAGAGTAAATACTAAATAAGTAATTTTTATCTAGGTCAAACGAGTCCAAAACAAATTATTATTTAACGATAAGAATGTGTATAATATGTTTATTATATATATTATAATGTTTACAATTGTGTTGTGCCATGAGCTATTCTAAAAATAAACATATTTGAACTTGTTTTGTATACAGTATTTTTTTAATGAATAATATTATGTAAAACTTGCAGAGATGCGTTTTTAAATGACGCCATTATGGTATGGTTGTTAGAATCATTATACAGTTTTTGCACAAGGTTGTATAACCGGATGAATACGCGTCGTTTTCATAAAATGATGCATTAATTTGTATTAAGATTTTTGACTTTTTTATTATTATCAGTCTGTTTGTAATTTTTCATTGGTATACATCTCCTGCTGCATTTTGCTTCCTCCGAAGTCATCCTTTATTTCCATTTATTACGTTTTGTTCCTTCACTGAGTACAACCAACGAATATTCATCAGCGACCTTCCGTGGTGGTGGACTCATAGTTAGTTAATAAATTGAGACAGGAGGGATTCAGGATCACTGTATCTATTGCAAGTTTTCAAGGTAAGTAAATAGCCGTTTTTTAATATGAACTTAGTAAGTTAATAATAAGTCCAATGTCTTATCTCTGAATTCAGCACCATATGCACCGCACTCTCGGTGTACGTCGCAAGCATCTTTTTCAGAAACTAATTGTAAATTATCTGCCATGACTCGTAAACTGGTACCGTTAAAATAAAGGCATTGAAAAGTAGCACTGTGAATTTACTCGTAAGTACACTTACATTAAGTTGGTGTTTGCTCCAGCTATATTATATTATATGTGGAAAGCAAGCATTTACATCGATAAATAAAATTCTATTCAAATGTAGTTTAGTATCAATTGAAAAGACTTCTTCGATGTGTGAAACCAACACTGATCATACTGTAAAGTTGCAGACTAAGGACATACTATTAATTTTGTTTTATATGTAGAAATATAATAATACTAGGTAAGGTTAGGTTAGGTACGGATTGATAATAATCATAATCAGTGCTTTAAAAAGAAAAAAGGTGAGACACTTCTTGTCAAGCTTTTTTCTAATACATGTCCTTTCCCAATGTGGAGAATAAGTTTATTTTACGAGAACTGTTTGTTACTCAGTTGCACAACCTCTCTCCTTTCTCGAGGAAGTAAGAATAGAAGGACAGGGCTAAAACGGAACTAGTGGTCAGTTAATCACTCTCGCGATATTAGGATTATTTTAGATATCACAGACACCTAAGTAAGCCTTAGAACAGAAGTCGATTAAAGAAAATACTGATCGTTCTGGGACTCGAATCTGTGAGATTCGTCACGAAAGCCTCGTCCTCTGAGTGACTCCCAATCAACGTATTTTAAAGGATTGAAAAGTGTCAAATATGCTACAAAAAGTTAAAGTAAAATTAAATTTTAAAAAAATCAAATATTGATTAAAAACATAAAAAATGCCAAGGAAAATGGTGCCAGAATGCCGTTCCACCGGGTTACATGGAAAAAAAGCACTGATATAGAAACGTAATCGATATATTTCTTTCAGAAATAACATTGATTACTAATTCTGAGAGTTATTTATGAGATAACTTCGATTAACACTTCCCCTACGGTGCTAAAAAATACTAAAACCAAATGAAAAACATGTTTTTGAAAATAAACGTCCTGGGTTTTGACCGTTCATCAAAGGGCTGTTAGTGTTCAAATATATTTTTTCATTTGGTTCTTTAAGGGCCAGCAAGTATTTTTTAGCATCGTAGGGGAAGTGTTAAGTTCACATTCAATCAATTCTGCAAGATACATTTTAAATACTTCACAAATGAAATTTAATATGAATTATTTTCTTACTAATTTCAAGGAGAGTATTTTTCGCGATGAATGAAAATTTTATGACTGAATTGAACTTGTATTTGAAAAAGATTTTATGTTGAAGATTTCAAAAATAAATATACTTTTGATTTTACTCACGGCGCATAAATAATTGATTTAACTCTTTAAGGGTCAGACAATTTATGATATTTATTTTTATTAAGAATAATACGAATCGTTGAATTGATCATCGAAATGATTTCATGCGATTTCTAAATATTTGGGGTCTTAGCTGTTAGCCAAACAATTTTGATTATTTGATTATAGTGTATTGATTATAGTGTATTTTTTTTACTATTTTAGGTGTCTGCGCATAAAAAATAATTGTATATTTATCAATTTATAAATGATGTTTGAATCGATTTATGGATTTCAGTCCGAAGGCATGGATGTATGTGATGTCTTGAATTAATTCCCACTCGTACAATCTAAAAACGAGCGCAGCCAGAGCGATAACCTAACCACTAGTACAATCATAGTCCTATCATTCTATCCCTACTATTTTTGAAAAAAAGAGAGGTTGAGTAACAAACAGTTCTCATATAACAAAAACCTGTTAAGATACCTCTATTAGGAAGCCATATGCTCCACATTTTTTTTTAAAATCATTGGATTTAAGCGTGTTTGATCCCAAGCTCTTCAATGTTAGAAATTGTCGCCCGCTTTGGTCTAGTTGGTAAGAGCTTGCTCTACCGATCAGGTGGGTCCGGTTCGATTCCCGGTAAGGTCAATGTCAAATTGATTTTTTTCAATTTTAATTTGAGATCTAAGACATGGGTGTTTGTGAAGTCAATTCTCCTTGAGTTAATCTCATGTGACTTTCAAAAATTCTCGTATGATCTTTCAACTTGAAAATATTTGAAGCATTGGCGTAAACTGTAATGTCAAATATTTAAAAAAAGAAAAAAAAGAAAAAAAGAAATTGTAGTAAAGTACAGATTTAATAGCTTGTTCTTAATATTAAAAGTGTCTCAGCGGAGTAAGCTAAAATTAATAATGAACACTCGCAAGACCCTCTCCAGCAGTCAGCCCACTCCTGAATACATTAATAAATTGATTTTAAATACGTACAGGTAATTCAAAAATAATATGCATATGAAACGGTAAACAAATAATAATTAAAATCTTGCCTTTGGATCACGTGTTGGCTCTTAAAGTGTGAAATGAAATGTCAAGTTCGAGGCACGTTTTTAGGTAAAATGTTGGCTTGCGCAAAACCATTACTTCTGTTAGTCATCACGACTCAGTGTCTGGACAGAAAGCGTGTTGGACGCTCGTATCCCGTTAAGTTTAGTTCGAAAACAAAACAGTGCACCGAGAAATTACACAATCACTACACAGATTTGTTTGAAACATTCTGTGTTGAATTTTTGAACACTTTCTCTCGACGATCGATTTCAAAGTGTTTTCTTTTTGCACGCTCTGTGTTTGCGGTTTAATTGTTTAATATCACGGTGAGTGAAATTGCTTCTTCCGAGCACATATTAATACATATATATTGTATGACTTAGAATAACAGTGGACTAACTCAAAGAGTAACTTTCAAAATCCACAAGTTTTAATGTTTTATTGGTTCATCTGCAAATAATGGATTTTTAAATTACATTATCGTATTTATAACACTTTTTGTATGCTTGCAATATTATAAAACTTCTTAACATTTTTTTCATCAACAAATTTTTCATTTTTATTCAAAATAATATTTAGAATCCCCGTTTTGACATTATTCAATCGTTCAGATTTCAAATATTTTTTAAATTGTAGAATTATTATATTTTAAATGAAGGGTGCGTGGTCGAGTGGTCAATGTCATTACCTTCGATTACAGAGTTCAAGGGTTCAAAACCTAGCACGAACTGCTTAAGAAATTGATTTTTCAATCAATTAAAATAAATCTATTCGAAGGTATAGATGTACGTGATGTATTGAATTCCTCCCTCCCACCCATCCTATCCTAAAAACGGGGCGTATCGAGAGCGACTAGCTAATTACTAGTTCTGTCCTAACCATATCCTTATATTCCTACTATTTTTAATAAAAAAATAGAGATTGGGTAACTGAGTATCAAGCAGTTATCGTACTAACACTTAACGAGTCTTTAAAAAAAACTTATTCTTTGGTTCTTTTAATTTTTAACATAACTTTGTTTAACTCAAATCGTCAACAACTGTAGTTGAACCGCTATTATTTTAAGTGAAAGAACTATTTAGTACGACCATTTTTATCAATTTTATACATAATTAAAAAAGATAACACTGTGTTACTAAGCATATTCCTTTCACACAGGATTCTCATCGCATTGTATTTTTATGAGAATGCATGGAGAGGGACAATAAAAGGAAGAGTTACGCAAGTCAGTCTGACACAGCGGTAGAATTTTAATAAGGAAACAAGGAGCTCGCTTAATCTCAAAACTATTCGCGGCGTTTTGGGGAAAATACGGTTTTTTTTCGGATCATTCTGTCGGAAAATCTTGTCTCAAATGAGGGATCCAAACTATCGTTTGGTTTTTGCACCTTGGGATTTGGCTAAAAAAAGTTGCTATTTCAACCAGGACTGTGGAGTCGGCTAAAAAAAAGACGACTCCGATTCGAAAGAAATATTTCAATCATTTAATTTAAATTTATATATATATGTATATCATCAGATCATCTTTAGTCAGCCTTGCATGCATTGGCAACACTATGGACTATTGTGGATTGAATACACATCATTCAATATATTTTTTTAATAATGTCTTAAAAAAATTCCGACTCCAACTCCACAGCCCTGGTCTCAACAACGGTTAAGTCATTAAGCAGAATCGTAGATTCAAGATTCTAACCTTCATGCATTTCACGGTCGCTGTATAAATATATCGCTTGTACTATTAAACAATAAATATTTTAAATAATAGACGTTATATATTTATTAATTAATTTTATTATAAAACATGTCTGGATATTAAACATACTATGCATTATGATTTTCTTATAAGTGTGTACGTTATCACTTCTAAGCAATTAAAAGGAATATTGCGTATCGTATTCGAGATTTAAGATTATATTTACATTGCACAGTTATAATAAATACTATTTGTTTGTGGCTGACTTGACATTGCAAAAGAATCCTGACAAAGTCGTTGTTTGAAACTGACATTGGACCTGTATTGAACATTAATAGAATTTCGAACTTGCAATACAATGTTAGTTAACTCATAGTCCATTTGTTAATTAAATTCAAGTGATTGTAAATCTTGAATGTTTTTTTACAAACATTCGTTAAATTGATAGCATCTAGCTCGATCCATATCCGGATCATTAGAAAATATATTTCTTGCCATTTGTAATCCATCTTTTTTTTTTACCACAATAGTTGAAATTGGACTTTTGGTATCGCTACAATGCAAGATTTAATGAAAAAATCTCCAAAATGAAAACCGTGTTAAACCGAATTCGTGTTAAGCGATGGATGGGTGTATTTACTTCGGTTATGATTTTTTCATTATATTACTCTTTTTGAATTCATATTTAACTATTGATGTTTACATTTATGTGTTATATTTTATGTAAAATCCTATAGCTACATAAATGAAATATTACTAGCTTTTGTGTGTAATATTATTATTTAAATATCAGAGTTCTCCATTACGGTATTACTAATTCTCAAAGCTCTTATATTATGACAATTCATCTTCTGTACCATGGAAAACCAAAATTTTGATTCTGGCTGTATTGGCAATTCCCACCCTAAGTAAGAAAACTTTTATTACTTGTAAAGTACCGATATAGTGTTAAGGATAAAAGTATTATAAAATGTTCGCTATTCGACGAAAAAAATACATAATTAATATCCAAAAATAAAATTGTCAAAGTTCCGTGGAAAATCTGTTAAAAAAATCGCGTCATTTTTCCTTCGCGCTTATTAATTGAATTTGTCAATAAGGAAAATAATTGCAATAAATACAACAATTTTCATGTATTGTTCGCCATTATATCTTCGTTCGCCTATTCTCTTTGCATACTAAGTATTGTTTTAAAAAAATAACATCTAGACAACTTGACTTAGACACTGTACATTTCTTTTGTTTCACGCGGCATCCATTTAAAATGTAAAATGCAATTCATACTATTTTTCGCAGCTTTTGAAACTAGCAAAGCGCGTAAATTGCAATTATTGGCATCACTGTAAAGAAAACTTCAACAATCGAGTGGGAATATTTAGCTTTTTTGTAACGATATTTACGTTATACTTATAGGATAACTTAAATTCAACGAAAATAAAAAATGATTGGATATAAAAAACAGGGGTCTTGAAAAGCTTAAAGCAATTTTAAAAAAGAACATTTTATCATATAATTTTAAAGTCCTAATTTCACCAGTAAAGAGAATTATTTCAATGTATTACAGTCCGTTGACTATGTATATTTCGTCAGAGTTTATCGTTTAATTAAAACAAAAAATAATTAGATACATCGATAGAGATATCAGGTTTATTCGATTTTGGTGATTCCGACTTAGTCCAAAATACTATTAATTCATTATTCCAACTACACGGCCGTGTATTAAACTCAATTTTATTTTAATTATAAAGAAATAATAAGATTTATATAAAAAACAATATTACGAGATTAAATTTTGTTTTGATTGAAAGTAGTTAGCCGATGTTTCGGGACTGTTGTCGGGAATCTTTGTGTTCTGAACCCCTTCAAAATAATATTTGTGAATACAACTGCTGTGAAAGCATCAAAACTTATATGAGATGAAATCAAGTGAACTTTCACAATTCATTTTTTAAGTGAGTACATATCACCCACATTAGTTCTACAAACCTGCTTCATACAAATCGCTTTAGCATCGCTATGAAACTATAAACTAAGAAGATGTAAAAATTACTCAATCACCATTTCCGCGGTTAATATTATATCAATAGTTTATTAATAATATTTTTAAATCGTCGGATATACATATATTACAAAAACCGGTATAGCGTCAACATTCCTTTTTTGTAATGCAGTACAAAACAATCGTTTAATAATGATTTCCGGAATGTGTCTTCTTTCAATATGTAGCATAATAATTTATATTGAAGCATTAATGAGCCCATTAGAGGTGAAGTGAATCAAGTGGTGTTTAAGAACCTACCCAAATGATATTTAAGAAGTAACATTTGTTAATGTTAACATATGTTAATACGCATTGCAATAGCGTTATCTCATAAAATAAAAATATGGAATCCACCAAAACACCAAATGAATACGTGATTGTTATTAAAAGTCGAAGGTTTTTTTACCATTTTACTAGTTGTCTCACTTCACCTCTCGAGAGCCCTTTGAATAGAACTATTTTTTAGAGAGGTCAGTCTCTCTACATTTATTTTTAGAATTTTAGAAGTAAACTTGTTTTTTTTAAGGTAATACCTGTGAATGCGGCTTTGTAAGTATTCATTGTTGAAAATTTCAAATACAATTACATTAATTATTCGGAAAAGTTTTCAACTTTACAATAAATTGAGACAATATATTTGGCGCCTTGGCATTAGTAACAATGCAATTTTCGACATATTAAATATAAATCTACGAATTAATATTTTTTTTAAATCACATTTACATCATATAAATACTTATATCCAGAATACAAAGGCACCAAACCTTTTTATGTGCTTAGATTTGGACGCATCATTTTTTTTAATCCGACCCTGCCTGTAGCACGTAAGTTTAACGAACAATAAAATAAAGTTTGACAGACACTCTGTAAATATTGTACAATATGTATTCTACGCTTTTTACCAAAATATCACGACTGGTTCCACCGAGCTAGTACCGATCATTGAAAATTTGAGTAAAAACAGCGTTGTTCAAATACAAATTTTACTTAAGTGTTTTTCGCATTTTTGTTTATTATTTTATCTAATAATCAATATTTGTCTTAATTTACCTTTTTCTCCGTAACGCACAGTTAAACATCGGGCTTTCGTATGATGCGCAGACAAAGAAAGAGTATTTGTGTCGGCGTAAATGTTGAGCGAATATTGACACTAGGTGTATATTTTTTTAAAAACCATAACATACATCTATAATATGCCTATCGCGTACAACTCTATTCAGTGTTAAACCGTAATATGTCTGTAAAAAATGAGCTCATATAATATGTATTCCAAGTTATGACATCTCAAGTAATAAACTTGTTAAATAGACATTAATAATTTTCTTTAATCAAGTTTTCGCTGTTTTCTGCATTCATTCTTTTTAAATGTTCTATTTTATTAGTAACTTGACTTTTAACAATTTAATACAATTATTAGATAATATCTTAGTTATTATTTCTAATACTAAACATGTAAAAGATAACTGAAACAACATTGCAGATACGCTTTTCTTAATGGTAGTTCGGAAATGAAAATAACAGGTTCCAATAAGTGATATAGCAGGTGATCATGAAAAAATGCATAAATAATTTATGCTGTACAGGTATCTAACATCTAAGGGGTTGCATTACGTTTAATTGTTTAATATAATACAAACTTTGGTCACGAGATAATTGAACTAGGAAGCAACGTTTCATAATAATAATAAATATTTTCAAGCCATCATTAATTGTTTCATATTGAATGGTGTCAAAAAATATGGCTTTATTTGAAATAATTTTGGAATAACAATTTGTTTTTGATAACTATTGTATTGAATTTTCTAGTTATTTGAGTGTCATTATAAACTCATTATTTAACACTTTTGATATATTTTTTCTTGGGAAGTCAATGTTTAATAGATTATTATTTAATATTATAACACAACAGCTATTAAAAAGCTGAAACTATTTGCTGAAAAATACACTCAATCAAAAACAATGATATGATTATGATTAAATCACTCATATGCAACCAATGGCTCGCGGTCGAATTACCGCCCTTTTGCGTGGCAGATGGTGTTACAAATACCAGGGTTGTGGAGTATTAAAAAAAAAAAATAGTTTATTCATTTTATTGATTGGTGAAGATGTGCTACTAGAATTATTCTTGTAATTAAAATGATCTAATGGTATAAGTACGCAAGTTAACTAAATAAAATGATAAATAAAATAAATTCAGAGTCGGAGTAGAAGTCAGCTTATTTTATGCCGTAGTCAGAGTCGTTTCTTTACCCGACTCCACAGCCCTGACAAATACTAGGTCTGGTTACCCTACAATTAAGATGTTAATTATTGAGATTGACGTTCCTTAGCGTGAAAATCACAATTTAAAAACATTGCTTTTTCGTATGTTTATATATTACGTTTGGTGGAGGACAAAATTTACAATTTTACGCGTCTTTTTAACCTTTTGGCTGCCGTAGAAAAAAGTACGTATTTACCTAGCAAGCGCGCTATAATTTGCAATTATTAATTTAATTATTAGTTATTGCCGAGATAACTTGTCTTTATGACAAACGATTATGCCGGGGTAATCTTACCAATGTCAGTATCGATCCTTTCGTATTTCAAGTACAAGGCTTATCTTCACTTAAATTGATGTAACCACTATACAATATCAATGTTATTTCATACATTATAATACATAAATTGAGAAGTATTTAAATGTTACGGCTTTTGACTCGGAGATAAAATAATATGTTTGCTGCAGAACTAAGAAATAGTTTCCCATGCCTGATTTAGAATCGATTAAAAATAGTTCTAATTTTTGTGTATGAAAACAGTTGTGTAAGCTTAATATATGTAAATAGATACTAATTTTCAATTTTGATGAAAGATTTATCATATATCACAATGAAAACATACTTGTAATTCTCGAGAATCGATAGCCAAACATGTTGCGATGAGTTTTTAACATTGCTGCATATCTGACAGGTCTAGGGATTTAAATACCGGTATACCCGAATCCGGGATTGATGTATTTATGGTGTTTTTTCAATACCAACATACCGGACAAATGAACAAAAATCGAAGATTGAAAGTAAAGATATCGATTTTTTCGAAACAGACATTCAGTGTCAAAATATATGATATTGTTTTTGTGTTACCTATTTTTAGTTTAGTAATGAAATGTATGTAAGCATGCGATGCTTTATTATTTATAGTCATTCTCCGCTTTGAATATTTTATGTGTAGGTACGTGTGACATTAAAAATCCACTCTTCAGCCCGTGTGGCGTAAGAAAGTTAAAAAATTGGACAGCCATGTTTTAAGTTAGCTAAACTAAATTATTATCATGGATTTTTTTTGCGTTTTTTAATTTAATAAATGATTTATCTTATAATACAAAGCCAACGAAATTAACCTATCGGCTGCAGATTCACCACAGTGAATAAATACCATCAATATTACAGTATTTTTTACTTAACCTTTCCGGCTCCGGTCCAAATTAGGTAAAACTGTCCCGCATTCCCGGCTTACATATCGACTGTGGAAAGGAAAAATTACGTAACCCATTGTTTTTTAAAAAACAGCTTTTTCGATAATCATAATGTTTACAACTTGATGCACGTTCTATCAAAATGATGTTAACCGAATAAGTATCTTTATTTAGCTTTTAAGTTTGAAAAGAAAAGACCTGCGAAAATTGCAACCATGAAAAAATAATTAAAAATAGGCTGGAAATGGTATGAATACCGCGCAAATAAATCATTAATATGTCCCAGAGGTACTGCATGTTTTTGAGAAAAAATATTTTGCCTAATATACACTCGAATTAGATATTTTAAAAACCTATATTGACTCAGTATAGATGGAACTACACATATTCGTCAACATATTGTTTATATTCTATTAGAATACCAAGTATTTGATTTTTTAAATGTCTTAAACATCCGTGTTTGCTTGCATATGTTCCGGATACCCGTGTCCGCTTGGTATTAAAGTGGTTAAAAGAACAAATGGACGCATCAAATGCGTTGTGATAAAGCCAAATTTTGGTTGATAAACTCAGTAAATAGTTGAATGTGGCTATAACGTGTTTATATAAATTATATTTGTTCGTCATGTGTTTATTATATAAATCAACACATCAAATAAGCATTATTTCATATAATGGTAATATTTAATAGTAAGAGTGTTTTAATATTATGAGATAAAACAGTTCTCACGGCTATTAAGTTCGCGCGACCCTCTTAATCTATTAATTTTGCTAGGAACGGAATGCTTATAAATATTGAATTGCTTCTCAAAAAAAATAATTCTATGATAAATTTGTATCGAAATAATTAATCATAGAATCCGAGATCATAGTTCAAATCAATGATACCACAATATAGATAACCCAACACGTATCATTATCAAACACGAGTTATCAACACATTTTGAATAAACTGATGATGTAAAACGGAACCAAAAAATAAGATAAAATGTACACACGCCGCGTTTATTCTTTTGTTACAATAATATCGAGTGTGTAAAACAGGTGTCTCAAGTTTGACTATAGCTTGCCATATCGGAGAATATTATTTTCGTAAACAAATCGAAATTGTTTTCTTTACTCCCTTATAATATAAGTTGGCGTGTGTAGTCTGGTGGAAAAAGCTTTACCCTAGAGCAGTGTCTGGCAAACTTTTTACTTCACGGCACACTGGTGAAAGGGACTTGTACCGCGGCACACCAAATAAAAATGCTTTAAAAAAGGAAATGTAGAAAATGTGTCGCGTTGACCACAATGTATGAACATGACAAATATTTGATTGAATGTATGGATGTTAAGTTTATTTAACATTAAAGAATTTTTAAATGAATAGGCATTATAACTAACATTTTTAAGGTTTCTTCCACTGCGGCACACAGTTTGGCAGACACTGCCCTAGAGTCACAGAGCTGAGGTCACAGTCCTGGCAAGATCAATACCGATTTTAGATATTTTCAAATAAAATTTGTGATTTTGGACATGTACATTGTATGTACATTGCAAAAGTATAACAAATTATGAATTTATCACTTTTGCAATGCAGATAAAAAACAGATATAATAGAATATTTAAAAATAGTAAAACTAATAACAATATTTTTTAATTGGCCAAGAAAGTCAACTGAGTAAGCTCTGACAAAGTCTACTTTAATTCATACAAAAATAGTATTCGTCGGAACTCACTCAGGTACACGTGGAAATGTCAACATCCGAAGCAATATTGTTAAAAACTGTTTAAGCTCTCCCCATTAGCAGGATGGTTCTATATTTTGGGAGAACAAACAATTCGTGTTCACGATTTCTTAAAAAAAATATCAAGAACATTTAGTTCCACATTTTCAAGAATGGTGGAATTCTCAGTTTGGCTTCGTATAGGCCGAAAGGAATATATGGCCATGTACATTTCTTTTCGAGCGTTCAAACTATTAAAGGTTAGCATGACTAAGAGAAAGTTAGTTGGATAATGACAGTAGTTCTAGAGTTGGTTAAAAAGTATTTATCGCATTGGCGTTGCCATTAGCTAATTAGCTTAATAATAAAAATATATATAGAGCTAGAGAAAAATGAAACAAATATTTGTATTAACATATATTTAAAAGTTGTGTTAAATTAAAAATGCACTTCAACAGAGATACCGCAGAATCCAATGAAGATACATATTATTATATTTCTGGTACTACCATTTTATTTAAAATAGTGTTAAAATTACTCAGAATTTTACATTCGATCCTATAAACATGTATGCAACTAAAAGTAAATTAAAAAAAATATTTCAATATCGATATGTTTCAAATTGAATGGCTTTATACAAAAAAAAATAAATGTAATATTTACTTCTTAAACCAGCGACAGCAAACACGTGATACGGCGATTTTACTTTGTATGTGTTGTTAATGTATTGTACACATTGACTAGTGTTATATTATTAAATTATTATTATATTATTAAAGTGTTCATTTGTTCTCTCGTGTATTATGTTACTGGTTACAATGGACAATACATAAATTGACTAAATGCATACTTTAATTTGAAAGTAAATAGTGTAGCTACGAATAGTTCTAATATCATATATAAAAAAAATCGTAATGTAAATCATTTAAATGTTACCTACCTACATGTAATGCTAGAGCTGAATTATTGTAATAATTTAATTATATAATTATATTGTCATACGACAAAGCCGGATTCCCATTAAATTAAAATCTGTTTGATGCAGTAAAAAAATGAGGTAATAATATTATTGCAAAGTAACTAGTAGCGGCTCGTGTATAAAAATTCTGGGGGTACTGCGGTAGATTAAAAATAATAAAAATTGTGCCTCGAAAAAATACATCTAAATAAGTGGATAGTGCTAAAATCTTAGTGCAGCGCATGCGCATGTGTACGCCTCACGTGCGCCTGTGTGCGCCGCACTCTTTACACACGCCACGAGCCGACTCAGGCTCTCAGCATCCTGAAATAAATTATTTTCCATTATGTGTTAGTAAAACGCCATGTCACTTTTAGTGCCACCCCTCCCCAAATAACATCCCTGGTTGCGTTAGGCGTAGCGTAAGGGATTTGTAAATTATCATCAGATTTAATGATAGATGTGGCGACAAATTATGTACGAGCAAATATTTCTTCCTAGTTCATCGTTGTGTTTTTATACAATGATTGTTAAAGTCCTCAGAAATGATTGCGTCAGCCACCCTGAAGTTGTTGGTTTAAATTAGGTGTATATCCAGGTATTCGAGTACACGTATAGATGGAAAGTTATGATGTCGAAAGGTGAATAATGTTTGGAACCGTTCACTTTATAAACAATGAAATGCCACATCATATTAAACTACATAACATTGATTTTATTACATAAATGAGTTGTACGGATTCGACACATAATTGAAAGTTTTAAAGGGTAGATTTTGTTGCAAAAGAAGCAATACGCGCTCGCATTCTTCTAAATTAATGTGTATTTCATTATACATTAGTATATTTTCATTTAATTCTCCTCATAAAAAGAATATTTATTACAAAAGGATTTTTTTTACTGAATCTTGGGGTTTTTGTTAGTCATCAAGAAACAGTTAAATATAGGTGAATTGTAACATCATTACATTATTTTTTTATAAAAGCATAACATCAGTGTTAAGAAAGTTCGAGAAAAAACTCGTGCGATGAAAAATAGAGTTAATTTTGACACTTTTAATCTTACGTATTTATCATGAACGGGAAAAAAAATTGAACATACATAATTTATATTTTTACAAAAAATAGCTTCACTGTTATTATAAAAAAATCTAAACAAACTTTTTTACGTATGTTTTATTGAAAATTCGTGAAAAACTCGTGTGCTGAAGAATGGAACTAATTTTGACGTTTGGAATCTTGCGTATTTATCACTGACGGGAAAAATAAAATAAAATAAAATAATTGGAAATACATCATATGTACGGAGCTTTTTTATTTTTTTCTTTATTCTTATTTATTTTTCAAAATAATAACGTTTACTGTTTTTATAATCGAGAAAAAACTTTTGTGATGAAAAATGGAACTAAATTTGACGTTTGTAATTTTGCGTGCTTTATCACAAGCAGGAAAAATAAAGCTATCAATTATTAAGGGCTGGAAAAAAATCTACGGGATTACAATGTATTATACGTATAGCGGCTTAGCAAAACTAATACAGTGGCTGAATATTTGCTTCAAGATATATAACAAAGCGTTGATTTAAAAGCCGAAATCTTTTTACGACGCGAAGAAGCCTGACAAGTGAAATGTTATGAAACAGAAAACTGCATCACGTTGAGTGACGTAATTAGGAAAACAGCTGAAGTCTGTCAGGGGATTTATGAACACTCATATTATAATTTACGCATGTGAGTTGACACGTGATAATAAGCTTCCATGACTATTCTCGTCTGTGTCAAAATATATGATTACCTTTAGATTTATTTATAAAATGATACACAAGAGGCTTATGTCAAAACAAATTATTCAGAAAACATTTATAAATTAAAAATAGATTAAAATTGATATTAAAAATACGAGGTTACGCGCGATTTAAAATATTAAAAATCTCAAATATTAAAATCTAAAATGCAGTCAAAAAAACAAAAGTTCACGTTGTTTTATTGATATGAAGTGTTTATCCACAGAGTTAATATTTTTGGTAGAAAATAAATAGTTTAATTACTTTATAAAACGATTGTGACATGACAAGGCTGTATTTTTTGTAAAGCACAATTACTATTGGGTATCTCAATGATAGCATGTATGAGAACTGTTTGTCATTCAGTCACTCTACCTCTCGTTTTCCGAAAAGATTAAGCATAGATGGATTGACGTAGGTAGGAAAGTACTAATATTTTTTTCATCGGTCTATCAATACGTCTTTTTGAGAATTGTTTTGGTGGTAGGGAACAAATTCATAAATTGATTGAAAAAACGATTCATGAATTATTTGATTTCAAAATGTATTTTATTTTTATCCTATTCCACCTCCCATTGCATCGTCAAACTTCTCGTGAAGTGAGCATTCGACAACACAGCTTGTTGAAATGATTAAAACATTTGCTGGAATTGGTGCAGGAGCAATTACTAAAGTATGCTGAAAATGTTAAAACTTAGTTAGTGTCTACGAGATCTCCATATGACGTGACAAAGTAATATATAGTAAATGAATGTTCTTAAAAGTCAGCTGCCTGGTGGAGCTGTCCTGGCCACCTAATTTTTGTTGATATCTGGGTTTTCCTGGAGGATATGTAAAGCACCCTCTATTTATATGCATTAATCACAATTATCTGGAGTATATCAAAGGTAAATTGGCAGATTGCGCTTAGTCACAAATCTGGTATTGAGATTTAAGATAATTAATTGACATCTGGGATGATCATGAATGATCATTTATTTAAGCACTTTAATATTATTCGTGATACTAAAATCTTTCTGAAATTCACTTATGATTTATTTATTCGAATTAGGTACTAGAAATGGTTTAGTTTTAGTTTTTTTTGACACGAATAACTTAATAATGTCATAATTATTACTTTTCCAATGATAATATGGTTGATTTTTTTTTAAACGGCAAAGCATGCTTAAATCTATGTGTATTAATAACTCTAAACAGCTTATATTGACGATATCTGCCACATTACCGTTTACAATAATTTTAGATAGTGTTATATAAAGAAATCCGTACAGTCTTCAACTGTAGTGAACATGGTTACAAAATCTATTTGTTTTCATGAAATACATTTTTTTTTATTTTCAGATGAAGGTCATAGCTATCCTTAAGTTTTTGATGAAGTTTCTGTTCTGGGGAATAGCGTTAGTGGGCATCCCGATGAGCTGGCTGATGAGTATGAAGAAAAGAAAAAAAATACCTCCTATTAACGATCCTCTTCTTCTCCAGAGTGCCACTAAGCTCGCCAGGATGATCAGAGAAAAAGAAGTAAGTATAACAAAAGATGGTGTTGAACAAACTACAATCAATAATATATTTTTATTTTATGAATTATGGTGCATAGGGAAGGGTTCTAAATGGAAACCTTCATTCACGGATTTATTATATATTAACAAATGAAAATCTATCCAAGCAATGGAATGATTGTGAGCATTTCCACCCTCTCCAATCCTGAAATAGCTGAAATAACTAGATAAATTATTCCAGGAATAACCCTATCGTTTTATCCTTCCGCTATCTAAAAAGAGTGATTAAGTGAATGACATAATATTATTGTCTTTGTTACATATGAGACTACTAGCTTATATTATGCATTTTCCAAAATAAATTGTATTGAATTTTCTAATTATGTAAACAACTGTTTTTTGCATTATGCTGAAGTCATGTTCTTTTTCTAAAGTGCCATAAAAAATTATTCTTAGTAACCTAGTAACCTAAGCTTAATGAAGTACAATTTAAAATGAGATTGTAATGAATATTAATTTCATGTTTATTTCAGGTGAAGAGTGAAGTTGTCATCAAAGCATTTATAGCTAGATGTAAAGAAGTTAATCCTATTATTAATGCAGTTGTAGAAACTCGGTATGACGTAGCAATTGCTGAAGCAAAAAACGTAGATGCGCTAATTGCATCCAACGTACATTCACCTCAACAACTAGAAGAGATGTATCCATTATTAGGAATTCCAATGACTGTTAAGGAAAGTTTGGCTGTTAAAGGTATTTATTATTACAGTTTGCGTATGTTTTGTTTAGATTTTTTAAAGTTTGTTTAGATGGTAACGCAAAGTCACAGTTCGAGAGTTTGCTTATAGAAATATACTGTGGTAAGATTACACGAAATGAGAACAATAAGTAAATGAATATTGAACACTTTTCAGTTGGAAAATAATCCTTATCCATGCTATTTATTGCAGTAATGGTCTGATCAATTTAACTCTACCCTGACTCTCTGGGGCACACAGCTATACATGATTAAAACCAAATACTAACAGCTGCTGTTATAATAATTATTTAGATACATAAAATATTAGAAAGATGTAGTTTTTTACCACGGGTAGAATTAGATGCTGAAATTTCTCTGAGAATACTATGAATTATGTGAAATATTTATAGGGAAAGTTTTAATATAAAATTTACGGTAATGAAAATTTTTCTTGTTAAAACGTCGTACTTGGGCCTAAAACAAAAACAGCTAAAACATGTCTTAATGTAACATATTCAAAACAATATATTTCTACTCATTTTACTCTGCTCAAATTTTTAACACCAGTATTATTCATGATGTGATTGACAAAGTTCTGTTATTGACTCGATAGCTGCCACAGACAAGACATCTCTTAAAATTTTTCGTGCTCAACACCCCAGAGACGAGTTATCGTTTAAATGACTAATTAAATTAATAATTGCAAATTATAGCCGGCATGCTAGGTAATTAAGTAATTTTTTTCTACGGCAGTTAAAAGATTATTATAGAATTCAAAGCTTTCTCACTGGCTAAATCTCGAATAAAATGACTGAATTTCCTAAATTTCAGTTTAAAGTCAACAGACATATTATTTTATTTTAAACTTAAAAGCTAATGTACCTGAAACGAAAAAGAAAAAATATGACCATTATAGAAAATGTATTGCATGGATTTGTTTGCATATTATGTTAATTATAATAACAGATACGTTTATAGAGTTTCACAAATTATTTTATAGGCATGAGTAATGAAGCTGGAAGACTGAGAACACATCGCAATCCTGCATCAGTAGACGCCGTATGCATCAGCCAAGCTAGAACGGCGGGGGCCATACCACTTTTGGTCAGCAATACACCAGAAATGTGCATGTGCTGGGAAACTTATAATTACGTGACCGGGTTGACGAGGAATCCTTATGACACCAACAGGACTCCTGGTGGATCTTCCGGCGGTGAGGTAAGAATGAATCATTTACTGCCTCCTCTAGATTTAAATTTCACGCTCTTATGGATGACGATATTGTGTTTTGCAGATTGCTCTTGTTCTTATTTGCAAACATTCATGTAAATAGCGAAATATAGGTGAATATAATTTCCCATTCGATAAGGTATTCATTGTTATACTATTCCACCAGCAGTTTACTGTAAATCATGAACAGAGAACCAGTGGCGAGCTTAAACAGCAACATCATATTTTCTTGCAGTAAATTGATTAATTTCAATCGAAACATTTTATTTATTTTTGAAAATTGTATTAAGCGTTAACGATATAAAATATTAATGTAATCATCATCTTTATAATTTAAATTAAATCTATTTTTAACTTTCATTAGAAATTCATAGCTAATTAAATGTCAAAGAAAGGAGTGATGATATTAATCTATTACTTATCGACAGTGCCTCCATTATGTGGTTGAGATGGATTCATTTATTGAAAACAAATAAGAGGTTACTGTTTAATTAACTGAGATTTTCTAAAAATTATATTTAATTAGATTTTATCAATTACATTAATGTTTGTAAATAAGTCACTTTACAATTTTTCTTAATTAAGCTATGTATAATTTTTTTATTGTCATAATTATAACAATGATTATTACAAATTTCATTTCAGGCAGCTCTCATATCGTCAGGAGCCTCAATATTAGGAGTAGGTTCAGATGTTGCTGGATCATTAAGATTGCCAGCCATGTTCACTGGAATATTCGGTCACAAGCCCACTCCGTACTTGGTATCGACCGTGGGTCACATGCCAAGCTCTAATTCAAAAGATTGGAACAAATACTTTGCGGTCGGACCCATGACTCGGTACGCCGAGGATTTACCTTTGTTATTAAAAGTCCTACGTGATCCTAATGGACCAGAACTGAATCTAGACCAAAAGGTAATATTTTTATTCACTTCATATTTATTTTACACACCCAGTTTTTAATATGTATATTTTGGATGGCTTGAATCCTCACTAAAAATATTGTTTATTCTTTTACTTTAATAATATTTCTATAGATAGCACAATTTTTAAGGAATAAATAAAATAAAAAACCAATGATTGAATAATATTTTTTATTGATGTCGATATGTAAAGCAGCACACAAAAGTTCACTCTTTATTTCAATGCCCACACACATAGGATAAATAAACATAATTGATGTGAAATATTCAATACGAATAAGTCCTAAATAATTATGAACACATTTGAGTTGATTGGTCTTTTTTTGGTACCTTTTTTAAGAAGGCTACAAAGTATTTTTTCATAGATATATTGTGAAATATAGTGTTCTCATTCTGATAAACTCACTAATCAAAATATACAAAACCGATTTACACAGAACTAATATTGCCAAATCGACGGAATGAATTTCAGTAGGAAAAAAAAATAAACAGCTGTGATTACTTATTTTACAGGTTTCTATGAGAGATTTGAAGTTTTATTATATGGAGGGAGATCACTCTGGTACTACTAAGAAAATAAACTCCGATATCAAAGAAGCTCTCAATAAACTTATCAAATATTTTGAAGATACACATCAAATAAAAGTTGCAGAGGTAAAGAAATTCTGAGTCATTATATAATTACTAAGTTAATGGGAACAACGTCAATTTTCTCTGATGTTTCTCTGTTTACTTATGAGTTAAAACCTACTTTTGTTCTGCTATTATAACAATAATTGTGTAAAAACATTCCAAACATAAGCAAGATTTGTTTGTAAAATAAAAATAGCTTTGGCTGTGCTACAATAATTGAGTGACACATTATCAAACATTATCAAGTCAGCTTCACACTATTTTTCAGGAGAGGTAAAAATTTGTTTATATTTTTCAGGAACTAGAAATAAATAATCGTAGGACTAAAATACGTCGATATTTTTCGAGCTTATAAGAAATAATTGTATTTATTATTTTGAATATTAACGTTACTTTAATGTGCCAGTTTTCCTGACTTCTTAAATAGTATTGAATGTTTGTAATATGTTTCAGGCGAAGATGCAAAATATGAAAAGTGCATTTGAGATATCCACATTAGGTTTACTAAAAATCGATGAAGTTGAAACCATATTTTCAGAGCCGGGTTATCCTTCAAAATGGAACTCGGTCAGCATGGAAATAGTCAAGAAAGCATTAGGTTGCTCTAAGTCGACGTTCCCTGCTATTGTCTACGGAGTCATTAAGAAAGGAGGAGATCTACTTAACGATAGAACATACTCCAGGGCCAAAAGAATCAATTCTGACCTTAGAAATGATTTTATAGTAAGTATAGTCATAATCTATGATAGGCATTATATTAAAAATATGGAAATAGTTTATAAATAATAATTAAAATTGTAATACATATATGAGCCCATGAAGTGAGCTAAGTGGTATTTCAGGAAAAATTGAGTTGGATTCGTTATAATATTCCACATTTCTTAAAGAATTGTAAAAGTGAAGTGAGCTCAGTAAATATGTACTTCAATAGTGTAATATCATTAAAATAAAAATTTGCAATCCACCAAAACATCAAGCAAAGTCGTGATTGTTCTTACAAGTCCAGTTGAAAAGTTTTACCGTTTTACTACTTCTTCACATCTTGAGGGTTCAAATGTATCAAATTGATTTTTGAATTGTAAATTATTTAATTAACGTAATTAAATTTTGTATTTTTTTTTTAATTACAATTGGTAGTATTTATTTGTAAGAGGTTCAGTGAATAAATAATAATGCTCACTTTAACTGATTTAACTAACAAACAGAAAATGTATGTTGCGTAATCTCATCAGAATAATACAGGGCAAAGGAATTACACAGAACTAAAACAGATGAATAAAACACTATAAACAGATAAATAAATTATAATTGACAGCTTTGTTATTTAACCAGTTTTGTTTCTAAATAATATTTAATGTAATTTCAATTTTATATAAGAACTGATTTTTTACAAAGTTACAGCTGACATTATTAAATGAATGTTTTGTTTAATTTCAGACATTACTCAAAGACAATGGTGTATTTTTTTATCCATCATACTACCAGACTGCAGGTTTACATTACGATTACTATAGAAACATACCAAATTTCACATACACAATGATTTTCAACAGTCTCGGGCTTCCGGTGACTAATTGTCCGCTAGGCTTAACCTCCAAAGGCATGCCTGTCGGCATCCAAATAGTCTGCAGTCCGGGTTGTGATCACCTGGCGTTCGCCGTGGCTAAAGAGCTGGAGACCGCTTTTGGAGGATGGGTATCTCCGCCGAATTCTTGACTATGTATTAAGTAGAAATATAGGGAAATTTTTTAAAATGATATTGATGTGGTGTACTTTTTTATATTTTATATTATACAGAGAATAATAAATTAAAAAAACAGGAAATCGAGAGCACAAATCGTAGAGCGGGTTATAGGATTAAGTAACGAGGTATTATGTGGGTTTATAATTAAAAGATGCTCTCTATACTGTGGACCATGAAACCCTTTTCACAACAGAAAATTTTATTTGATTTTATGACAGAAAAGCAACAAAAAAAAGACACACAGATTGATAATAATAAAACCAGTGCCAAATATTCAAAACAAATTGTAAAGATTATATGTATAGGAGCTAAGACTCAAGTTTCTAGTAAAATCAAACAGAGTAGTATCTGTTTCCTTATGCGTAAAATGACTAGGACTATATATTCGTCGTACTGGGAGAAGTTGGTAAATAACAAATTGATAATTCTGAGTGAGCAGCAAATGAATAGTAGGAAACCTTGATATTTTATATTACATTAGATAATTATAATAACAAAATATAGATGGATTTATGCCGATGCAACATAAATAAAGTTTTATTAGGAAAGGAATTATTAGGCACGGACAATTGCCTGCCTTTAAATAGGTTAAATCATCAATAATAAAAATAACCGATAAAAATACTGTTTTTTTCCAAACTGGTATAATAAATCCACCAACTGAGGATCTTCTAGACCAGTGTCCGATAACCTGTGGCATGCTTTGAAAATTACTTCAAACTATTCACTGAATATTGAGGTGATAGCTTTCAAAGTAAACCTCAAGGGAGTCACTAATGTTTATATAGTGTAATTTGTTATGATGTTTTTTATGTAGTGTGTATTATTATACTCAAGTAAAATTTTCTTTATATACAGTAGATTCTCTACTTTAATTTATGTGGCACACTAAGTGTCCAGTACTTTGAATTACCTGTTTTTTGACACACCAATGCATCTGGGTTGCCGACCGCTGTTCTAGACAATCAATTGATATGCAACAATATCGTTGTGTACTTTACACACTTTTATCAATTGTGTTACTCATCAACTTCTGCCATGAAGGTGGTGATATTAAATATACAATTTTATGCTGTTTAAAATTTAGAAAACCATTCTATACTACAGGTCTGGAACTGGTTTAAAGAAATATAGTAATAAAAGAGGTTAGAGACAGCACAGATGACATGATTGTATCCAACTCGGTAAATTAATGTTTGATTGTAGTCAGGGCCGGCTCCTGGATTTCTGCGCTTCTCAAAATTAATACTAAATGAGTGGATAGTATTCAAATATTTGTGCGACACCTATGGGTCTGTGTACGCCACACACTTCGCACTTGCCACGAGCCGGCCCTGATTGTAGTTTTGTTAAATGTTCTATCTTCTATTGAGCTTCACCCACTTACTTGTTTCCATTGTATGTTGACAATGGAACCTTAATTAATGATCTTATAGATGAATATTAATGAGGATATCATATTATGAGATACGACTAGACTAGAGTAGAGAGTAACCAACTACATCAATTGAACCTCCGTGTGGAAAGCAGTATTATTTCGAAAGCTATGTATGGTACTGCCATCTATGGATGACGTACGAAAGTATATTTTATAAGTGAAAATATTTTGACTAACTTGTCTATCTACAAGTTTAATCGACCAAATATTTATGTCTGTAAAGGTCCTGAATGACTTTATAACCAAATAAAAATTTCACCTGATAAAATAGCTACAGACTCAAAATACTTATTTATATTATTGTGACTTGTTAAGTTTTAATGTTATACTTTGTTTTTGTGTTAATTTAATAAATTCTGAGTTGATTTTTTTTTTTTATAAAAGTGACTACCTTATACTTGTCCCTTTTAGCAAACCGAATTGACAGATGTTACCTACACATACGATAAATGATTTAAGGAAAAGAGTAATGCTAAGATTTTACAAAACTGACATCTTTTACTGAAAGTATTTATTTACAAGCGATATTTTAATTCTATATTAAAAATGAATTTCCTCAAAGCTACTGTCGAATCCAATCCAAAATATATGACTTTTTATTAACGTCTACTAAAGGCTCTAGTAGACTTCTAGGGAGGGTAATGGCTTTAGTAGCTAAAGCCATTAGCAATGTTTCTCTTTTCCTTCCTTATTTTACTTACAGGTGAATGTAATGGTATTCAGTGACATCTATAATTAAGAACAATTATTAAGATGATTATTTACAAACATATGGAATGTTGATTTCAAACAGTTCTTAACCTTATCATGGTAACGGGCGCATTTGTTTCTTAGGATAATAGTGACGGCCACACGTCGGATTTCTAAAAAAGCACGATTTCAGTAATATGTGTTTAAATTCTTCTCTCTCTTCTCTTTGGCCATGTTCGCTCCCTATGTGGAGCATATGGCCGCCACGCGGCACCTCCATGTTTCCCTGTCTCCTGCCAATTGCTTTGCATCCTCCCATGACATGCCAGCATCCCTCAGTTCCGCCGAGTACATCCTATGGATAGTACCCGACGGACGTCCGGGACGCCGGAATCCCACCGGTCAAAAGAAAAGGCAGGCAGGATTGAGGCTTTCCGGAGGCATCCGCAGCCCGTGACCCAGCCAGTTCCAACGTCTCTCCATAACCACTGACGTGACAGGACGCTGTCTTGCACGCTCCCTTATCTCTGAATTCCTCACAAAATCAAACCACCTTAAATTACTAGAGTATTATTCAATTATTATAAGTAATCGGCAAATTGTACATTTATTTGCCTATGAGAGTATTTACAAAATAAAAAGCGATAAAAAAACAATAAAAAGAACAAAAATATCTTAGAAATAATAAAACAGCGTTACTGCAATCGTTGACAGTGTATTTCATTTTCTAATTTTTTAAAGTTGATTGTGTAAAACGATTATTTAAAATACAAAAAATTATCATTTTTTTTGTAAGGGCGCACGTGCGACCGCAAGCACAGGGTTAAGAAACCCTGCTTCAGAGAATTTTCAATGCATAACGATTGATAAAATTATTCTTATTATTCTATTCCAATAACAGTTTTCTGTATAAAATAAACAAAGGGGTAGGGGCGTGCTTATCAACAGTGACTTGTTATTTTTTTCAATAAATTTTCATATTTTTATCAAAACGTATTGTTTATTTTCTTTAAACTTTTTAATAAGTAAATAATTTCACCAATAATTTGTTAAAATTTGATGTTATGAATGTCGAATAAAAGCTGAAAAAGTAAGGTATTTTAATAACGATGAATCAATTTACTGGAAAAAAATATGAGGTTACTCTTTATGCACTCTCCTGACTCTCTGTACATTATATAGTAAACTGTCAGTAGAATATGATAATAAGAAATTCTTATATCAGTTGAGTTGTTTTTAAATATCTATTAAAATAAAATTTAATCAACTACATAAATACTTTTAAGCAAGTCATTTATTTAACATTTTTTCTTATGAATAGATTTTACAGTAGGCATTTTTACTCACCCTTAAGGACGCTGAGAACAATGTCATTGAAATACAAATAAAATATATACATGGAAAAGTTTCCGTAATAATCAGTGCCGAAGCGAGGTTATTTGGCGCCCTAGGCAACGGTTATTGGCGCGCCCCTTTTAACAAATCGTCTATTTTGTCGAAATAATGAAAAAAAACAATTTGATATCATTAGAATTTTTTTATTTATTTACCCATATCCGCTCCCAATGTGGAGCGTATGGCCTCCTAATGTTACTCAGTCGCTCAACACCTCATTTTCGAATCATATAGAATCCGATACATAATTATAACGAACAAAATAAAATAAAACGTAGTATTATTTATTATTATTAGAGTATATAAAAATAGTTTGAATACTCCATTTATGCGCCCCTTAGTGGTTTGCGCGCTAGGTGGTTGCCTATTTCGCCTGTATGGTGGCGCCGGTCCTGGTAATAATGTGTTAAATGCAACTTTCAAATATGATGACAGATTTTCGAAATAATATTTCGTAATTCGCACAAGCTATCGTTTCCTTTGATTCTTACGTTTGGTTTTTTAGAATTTTTCTATTCGTTATTAATTTTCTAGCGAGTTGCATTATTTTTTGCGTTATTTAGAAAGTTTTCGGATAGAAAAAGAGTAGCATGTTGTAAAACACCTTTGACTTGCCATTTAACCTTGAATCATTACGGTTCACGTACTAAATTAAGCAAAAAATATGTAATATGTACGTACCTCTGCCTTAATGATAGTTTTCATTATCTTAATACATAATAGTGTAATACAAATAAATTTATTTCTCATAAATGCCTTCAAAAGTCTTCAAATATCCGTACTCTCCAAGTAATTGGTAAATCACAGTGTTAAAATATTACGTCAAAATAACATGTCAGAAATGATTAATGTTTTTATGAAAGTTTCTGTTCTCTCCAAAATAAATAGTCAGTAATTTTAAATGACTCGTATGATATTATTATGAATATTATTTTAAATGATGTGTGCGCAGGAAGTATGCTTGCTGTCAATGAAAATGAAAACAACAAAACACTAGTTTGGCTCTTAAGTGTTTGCGTATTTTGCGAGTAACTTTAAAAAGGTTTAAAAAATACCCAATGCTTTTAAATGTGGCTGAACTATTGCTGGATGCAAAGATAATCATTGAGAAACATTTCGCATTTTTACTCTTGGATCTGCCTAAATAATAGCACTGACATCTTTACTTTTAGCCACTTTAGGCCTACCACTCTAGCGAAGAGAAGCAAAATCAATCACCAAATATTGACTTATAAAACACATCGAATTAATACGTCTAAACTGATAATGTTATTTGTATGTAAAAACATTGTTAAAATAATCGTAAATAAATTTATACTGCACATAAAGACCACACACATATAACAAATATTTTGTGGACTTCCGCGAAGATAGTAATTACTTAAGTGAGCAGTATTTTGTTGATTAGTGTTTAAGATCTTAAGATCAGTCGGAGAATACAAAAAGAAAACACGAAAATTGATTTTTTTATTAATATAAAAATCTGCATTACAGTTTACGACCAATTCTTGAAAAAAATACACTATATGTACATTACTTTGTAGGCTCAAAAAAAACTCTGAAATAATGTTTTCACATTTAAAATTTTCGTCATGCGCATTTAAAAATAGTTCACTACAACATAGCACAACACTTTGTGAATCGGTATTAAGTTTCGATGGACCAGCAAACAGTCCGCGAACAATCGTTTGAGAAACACTGATTTACAATACCAACATAGGTTGCTGTCAAATAGTGTGAGTATTTAAAAGAAATCACCTTCGTAAAGACGAATGCTATTCTTTTGGTTCTGGACTTCAATGTTGAAATACCTACATAAGCATATTGTCTTTCAGAATAATAAGCGAACGAAGCAGTTGATAAAAATACAAGGAAGTTTGCAGTGATCTAATTTTTTTTTATACGGATAAGTGAAAAAAATGCAGCAATTATAAAACAAGCTTTACAGTAGTGTTATGTAAGAAAACACGAGGAAAATAATTAACAGTTAATTTGTAATTGGTGAGAATGGCATTTATTTTATACAGAATTATGGTTAAATAATATCGATATTTCTAGCAGTAAATAAGCAAGTTTTAGCGAATTTTAAATTGCTTGACAAATGTGGAATGGTCTTTTGGTAAAATCTCAATATTCATTTTAGAAACGTTTCTGAAAAAAACTTCGATAAAACGAACTTTGTGTTGGACGGACAAACTTCCGGATATCGTATGGTAATTGCGTTCTGACACACAGGCGATATCACACGAGATTAAGTATTGTTGCGTATGCCTTAAAAACAAAACAGCAGTGGCGGATTGCCGTAAAAGTTAATGAGGCGCGCGCTTGGGGCCTTAAAAATAGCTTCTATTATATAGCCCGTATACTTTTTGTTAAGATTTGAATGTGTTTTTATTATTTTACATTAAATTTTCTGATTTTTTTATGTTATCCGAAAAACAGGGCCTCTAAATTTTATTGTGCTTAATCCGCCACTGCAAATGAGGTGTGTAAGAGCTTTTCTTAAATTCAAATACGGTCAAAAATATATTCTCGGGTGAAATTAGAGCCTTACCTCAATTATTAATAAATAAACTATTATTAACGACGGTTAAGGTATATCGTATTGAAACATAGAATATGAGAAAAAAATAATAAAAATTTCTGATTCAATCTTGGAACTCTTATCGCTGTAGAAGACTAGTACATTTCTCAAGTAACGTAGACATTCTCCATCGAGTAAATAAAAAAGGTTTACAAATGAATAGTTTAGAATTTTTAGAAACAAATAAAAGTATTAACAATAAAGAATTATTATTAAATAATATGTATCTTAAATAGGACAGGTTTCTCGCCACTGCTTAATTTATTTTCAATGGTTTTAACCAGCGGTGGGCTGCCAATACATTAACAAGGGGCTCGCTTAATCTCCAAGTAATTCTCGGTGTTCCAGGGAAGGAGTGAATTTTTAAGAACTCCCATGCAATTATTTTCAATATTTAAATAAGCAATCGATTATTAATTAATACACTTATAATATGTAACAATATACAATTTACCGTAAACTAATCAACGTAAATGGCTAAAAATGTCTACTGAAGCTGTCGTAGATAATATATACGTCGAAAATTGCAGTTATGTACTAATTTGATCTGACAATATTGTTTCTCTAAAATTAACAAGGGCCTCGCCGGCCTTAGTAAAATTTAACAAGGGGCTCGCGCAAGCCCCTCCGAGCCCCCTCCAGCCCACCCCTGGTTTTAACCGTTCCTAATTGATGCAGCTCGTTAATTAATCATTTTTTATCGTAAATGTCATTTGTAGTATCATTATTGTTTGTTTGTTATTCTATCCTCCCCTCCTTACTTCCCGTTTTTATTTTTTAATATGTCAGAATAGTTAAATTAAAATCATTCGTACTTAAACAAGCATTTGTGAAAGTAAGATTTTCTAAGGATGCCTCTAAAAGAGACGAAACACGTGTCACAGTTTGTAGCACAATAGGTGGAATAATCTAAGCTATTTTATATTAACCTAACCCTTTCCTAAAACACCACGAAGAGCACTTAGAGTAAGCAAGCCCGCGAAAAGTTCTGGATTTTTGCATAGAAATTATTCATATAATTTTTCATGATTAAGTTGTGAATTCACGACAACTATTTACTTCAAATCATCAATTGACATACAACTATCTGATAGGGCTCAAAGTGAAGGAAGTTGGATAGAAATTTGAGGCGAGACGACCAGATGTTCGTTTACTCAAAAAATTCTCGAATATTCTCGTTTATTGAAAACATTTGTTTACATTGTAATTTTTATGTAACCACATAAAATGAAATAATATTCTGATTGGGTTCCAATAAAAATTTATTTGTCTTCCGGCCCCCTTAGTTTTTAAAAAGTTCAATCCGGCCCGCTTCTCGAAAAGATTGGTGACCCCTGGTCTACATGATAAGTTTAATTTAATTCGTGATTTATTTTGATGAGATGATTCGCAGTTTAAATTCGATTTTCAGTTAAATTAAGTTATCGCCGAATCCATCAAAACGTATGATGATGATCCACGTTGATATTTAATAATAATAGTTTTTGTGCTTCCTTGAAAAATGGTTATTTATGAAATAATGTTCTTTGTCACGTAGGATGACAATATTTAATTATAAAGTGCTCGAAGTACGCGTTTTAAATTAACGAAATTTATCATGCGCCCACCTGACAAAAAGATACTGATTTGGGCGAGCGGTAAGGTTATGTATTTAGTTCAAGATTTTGCCGCGACATTTTAATGGAGAAATTAAATTAAATTTGACACAATTAAGCCAAACAATACCGAGAAGTAATTTGACTGCCCCAAATCAAAATCTATTAGAATATCAAAACATCGTGAGGGAAAAAATGTACGATATGTTTTTACTGTAACATTTACCGTATTATATTGATTTATTAGACGCGTGTTTTTCCTTATTTGGATGTGCCTTTAGCCATGATACGACCGACTGATGGTATAGTAAGGATTAAGCGATAGCAGTTGTCAAAAATGATCAAATTTATTTAATGAAGACTCACAACTGTTTATTACACTACTTCAAACTTTTAATCATAACTTATTTACAGTAGTTTAAAAATAAAGCAGCATACATAATTATAGTAATAAATCAAAAATTATGAAAACAAAAAAATACATAAAAGTTTCATGAAAATAAATAGGCTTGGTTTTGAAAACAATTAAATCGTTACGAAATAAGTCAGATAAGTACTTTATGTTGAATGTTAATTTATGCCGAGGCTTCCCAACCCTTTGCCCGCAGGAGCCTAATGCATGCGTCAATTAGAAAGCAATACAGTGTATTTCAAAAAGATATATTTTTTAAATGCGATCATAAGATTATAATTAATTAATTATATTACGATTTACTACCATTTTTAAATTATAACTTTTTAATATTTATTTGGCCAGTATTTAAATCAACTTTTGGACAGTAATTTAAATTAGATGTTCAATATTGACAAAGAATAAGAAACATAATATATATATTATTGATCAGTATTTCATTGGCATTGAAGCCAGTTTTATGCTGATAACCAAAACTCACCTCACCAAATTTTTGTAATCACGACCATTGATTCAAATAAATACTAACTTTTTTATGTTTATACTGATCAAACACAATATTTATATTAAATTATGGTGTTTTTAAAATCGAAAATGCACTGCCGCTGCCACCATTAGAGATAGTACCCTTGCTTTATGAGGTCATATGAACCACACAAAAAATATTGAAGATTACATTAAATATATAAAATGATTTTTTACGTGGGTTGATCCACGTAAAAAATCTTCGTGTTGACGAAGCAAAACATAACAAAACTCATGGCCAAAAATGAGTTAAAACGCTCCGATAATCAAATTAGAGGGTGCATACTATGCCTAAATCAGAAGTCGAGAAGAATAGAAGTTCAAAATCCATCTCTTATATAATGTATATATTAGTTCATTAACACGTGTGACGTCATTGAGGCTATTTAGGTCAGGCATTTTTCAACACTTATTATAAATATTTTGACCCATTCTTAGCAAAATAACGTTAAAGAGAATCATGCAACTTACATAATTTTATTATATAATTAATTATTGAGAGCGCCAAAATGACACTAACCGGTTTTCGGCGTGCGCCGAAATATACAATATTATTTATATAAAAGACTTCCCATATTGAATAAATTATTTTTGTGCTAGAATTCAGTTAATAAACACAAAGCATAACAAACGTGAAAACTGCGTAACGATGATATTATCGCTTTGAGATTATATCTTTTTTTAAACTTCTTTCTCAACTTTAAAAAAAAATATAGCTACATCATCATCATCAGTTTTATTGTTTACATTTTAGCTTGGAATTGGATGTTCTCCCACGTTACGTCCACACGTTGTGTCTGTGAGCAGATATCTTTATATTGTCCTTGTAAGTCAACTTACCTTTCATGGAGATTGATTGTAGAGTAATGAGGTCAAAGAAAACTAGTATAGACAACTCATCACGTTCCATTACAGTGAGTGCGCTTTCCGGATTGGCCCACCCCAATCCGGAGGATGTATGTAAGAAAGGGATGAAAACTTTCATGATTATAATTATTAAAATTTTGTCTTAAAATTATTTAAAAATGTCTTTTCTCGGAAGAAACGTTTTTTATTTGCGAAACGGCAGAGAAAAAGTCATATAATGTGGGAGATAAACTCGGAAGATATAACTTATGATATTTACAGCTATTTGAAGTATTTTTCCCCTGTGAATATGTTATTAGTATAAATATTCATACATATAAAAAATAACGATGTTTGCGAAATCACAAACTCTCTTTTTCATCCAACAGCGAATCTGTCATTTTTTTTAAATTTTCGCAAAGTACAATGATTTCAACATAGATAATGAGTATTAACATTCAAATCGAATTATAATGACCTTTGTAAAATAGCCATAGAGCTTTGAATAATATTTAATACCAAAGAAATTATTAATATTAAATAACTCATTCATCTTTCTGCTTTGATTACATATTACGTAGCCATATTTAAAAACTTCAATGAGATTTTATAGTTCTTTTGAAAATTAATAAAAAATGAAATTTAATTGAGTCAAAAGGTCGCGATTTACGACATTGAAGTCCGCATGCTCTCCACCTTTGCTTTCGCACACAGTCAGTGGTCCGCTTAAAGATTTTTGCAACAGACGCAAGATTTTTTTAACGAGTTGAACAAGTTTTATGTAATATGGTTTAAAAATATTTTTATTTTTATTTGATAGAATATAATGCTCCTGTCCTATTCTCAAGAATTAATGTCAAATTAATAAAGACAAAGATCGCATCAATTTTCGAATAAAACCATTGTCTAAATCAGACATGGCCAACTCGCGGCCTGATTCAAAAGCTTTTGCGGCTCAGCTGAAGGCCTCAGTTTTCTGTATTTTGCATTTTTGTATTCATTCAAAATAAAAAAAAAATCTTATCTCCATTAAACGAGAAGGTGGAGTCAAATTTACAAATAAATCTAATATAACTGCAATCAAGCATACTATAGTGCTTGTTCGAAAGGAATAAGCTTGGGTTTTATCAGAAATATGTCCTCGAAGATAATTTTCCAAAATTTAAGCGACTGGCAATGCGTATTACAGCAGTATTTGGGACTCTATATCACTGCAATTTGTTATTTTAAAAATTCAATGTATTAAAAACAAAGAATCGCAGGAGGTTGCTCGATCAAAATACGATCAATCAACTGTGATTTGAAAGTTGATTTGAAAAAGATATCAAACAATTTACAAAGTGTCACATTAATTTTAAAGAAATAAAGTGTACTGCATATTTTTGATAGATAGATTTGGGTTGTGGACCCCTGGTGTAAATGATGACCTTAAAATTCATTTTCACCGCGGCCAGAACCCGTTATTTTTTTTTCTATGCAGCCCGCTAGAGTAAAAGGGTTGTGCATGCATGCTTTGGAATTATACCATTCCAGCTCCATGAACTGCCAACGAAGCAGAGACGGGCTGGAGGGGGTTAGGAGCAGTGTTCCCTCTAAACTGTGCGCGTGTGCGCGCGCACATGCATTAGAACAGAGCGCACAAAAGTTACACCAGCTATACCACCACCAGAATAAATTAATTGTCATTATACATATAATGTTGTTAAATATTTTCATTATAAAAAAATGCCATTTCGTTATGTCTAAATACCGTTATGTGGCGCAATTTTTTTTTAATTTCCTTTCAATGTTGCACAGCAAATGTATTTTGCGCACATAACCTTCGGAAAATTAGAGGGAGCATTGGTTAGGAGGGGCTCGCGCGAGCCCCTTATTAATTAAAGAGAAAACAATATTCTCAGATCAAATGAGTACATATATACAGTAGTACATTTTTGGCCATTTATTTACCAGGTTACGGTAAATTGCATATCGTTACATATTATAAGTGTATTAAGTAACGATTGATTGCTCATTTAAGTGTTGCATATAATTCCTACGTTTATCACTAGTAAATCATACTTTTTAACTCACTTCGGAGATTATGAGAACTAGTAGATGGTGTACCTAACAAAAGGAATATTATAAGTAAAATCGACTTATGGTGTCGATTAGACTCCAACTGTCATGGGTCACCAGATGAAAACAGCTGTTATATCAATATTATATTCATGACAATCCAAATTAACCAGGTCATACAAAGTATAATTAGTTGGCAAACAATGTAATATCTAACTTTATGTAAATTAAATCTATTTCATGCAAATCGATTCACAATGTTGTTTATTCGCATAATATACTTTATAGTTTATCAATGGATATTATGTTTATAAAATATTATAATATAGCATACTTTTAAAATAAGAAAACTATGTTTTTTAATGAGTTTATTAATGTTTATTGCAAACTAAAAAAGAAATTCTTGCGGTGGATTTCTACAGTATTTTTTATTATCTAACAGAAATTGCAAAGATTATAGAAATTTTCAAACGAAATCGACTGTGGGCAGTTTTTTGAATATCAAATCGTTTGGAATTGATTGGTTTCACGTCAATAAATGAAACAACGATGTAAGACGTTATGTCGTTTTGATTCTTGCGATATTTTTTGCGGTAACTTTGTGCTGGACGTGTGAATCAAGGCAATAACATTAATTTAGCAAACATATTTTATATTATTATACACAGGGTACTAAATATCAAATAAATATAAGCGGCTGAGCTGGTCACCCTTTTTTAAATTGTATTTTGTTGTCTTTGTTTTTAAGCACACTGGTGCATGGTTCAAAACCAGTTACGTGCAGCTCTCCTTGGGCCGTAAATTTAAGAACGCCGTTCATGACGATTTTATTGACTCTAGTAAGAAATCAAGGTTATGACAATCCTCAAATAAGCTAACAAACTTTTCAAATGCCGCAAAGTTAGCATTGGTTGACATTAAGTCAACGTAGTCTATTGGGCCCGTGTGAGGACGGACCACAGCAAACAGTATTTCTCGTTAGTATTCCATCTCAGAGCAGTCCCACAGAACATGATTAACGTCTTGTTTGGTACATCCAAAAGTATAATCTGGCTATAAAAACGACATGTCCAGAGCGAATAGTTTTGTATTGAACTTACCATGGTCAGTTAGAAACTAAGAAGTCCAGTGGGATGGTCTTAGTGTTTTTTTTGCAAGCCTCCAGGATACGCCTGGGAAGAACTGATACGTTTGACGCCCCTTGGAAGATCCAGCCCATCTGGTCTGCCATATTGCGATGACATTTGTGACGACATCAGTAAATATTGTTGTAAATACAGTATTGACGAGTGCTTTTTGTGAAAACTCGAAATTCACATTTTGTCAATATTTTAAGTTTTTTTCTTTTCTATGTCTGTTCCTAATGTGGAGCATATAGCTTGCTAATGGGGGCACCTCAACAGAGGCTTTTTCAAGAGGACTGCTTATTATTCGACCTCTCTTTTTCCGAAGAGAGTAAGAATATAAGGATAGGACAGGATTAGTAGTTAGCCAATCGCTCTCGCTCTGTCCAGTTAATTTTAGAATTGTAAGAGTACGAGAAAATGTTTTAGATATCACAAACACTCTTGCCTTCGAATATAAATCGATTGAAGAAAATGTTGTTCGCACTGGGAATCGAAACCTTGAGATACGTCACAAAAGCCTTGCCTTTGAGTGACCACCGATCAACGTATTTTAAATAATAAAAAAGTGTCAAAGTTGCTTCGACGAGTTTGATAAACAAAAGTGATAAAACTGTTGCTGTGGACCCCTGGTTCTGGTCACAGAGTAAGTCTATGGACCTGATATTGTTTTGTAGTATTATCATCAATTTACATATGAGTGTTACGTGTTTCGGTACATTACATTCAAAAGGAACATAAGATAGGGACAAACACCCAATGGTTTTCAAGAAAAAAATTAAAGTTTTCAAAGCAAAACAAAAATAAATTTAAATAAATTTTGCAAATATTGATTTCAAACATTAAAATGCCCAGATCAGAGGTGGGGAACCCGCGGCATTTTGGGCAATCTGGTGCGGCCCTCTGGCCAATTCTGGAAAAACGAGATTTGGAGATATCTGGGGAAAAAGTATAGCAAATTGAGGATTTCAAATTCGTCGGTGAGCTAAAAAAAAAACGAGGTTTGAAGATATCTGGGGAAAAAGTATAGCGATTTGAAGATTTCAAATTTCTCGGTGTTTACTGCGGCCTTATGTCGAATCAGAAAAATGAATGCGGCCTTTAGAGAAGAAAAGGTTCCCCACCTCTGGTCCAGATAAACGGTGCCGGAACGCCATTCCGCAGCGTTACATGGAGAAAAAGCACTCCTATTGAGGACAATATTGTGTCGAAGAGCGCAGCCATAATTAATGTTGTCAATATTTTTATAAAAAATAATTTAATGGGGTCAACCAAATTGTTTTCTACGAATCGTTTTGTATTAACGCAATCCGATTCTTGTTATATATTATAAGTGTGTCTCATATCTTATATGTATATTGTTTTTTGCAAGTCTAAAGATTAATTTTAAGTTCATGCTGTATTTGGCACAACATGTGAAACTTTAACTACCTGCTTATTCATATGTTTAACTGGAAATATTTGACTCTGCAACAAATAATTGTCAATGTATCAGATATAATGAAAATTTTCAATCAAATGCTATATGCTCGATGAGGTTTTTAAGTCATACAGAAGAAAAAATACACCAGGAACATCGATGTACACGAGTATAAAATATTCAGTTTTTACTTTCATATTTCACTTATTTATTTCTTTAGATCTAAACAACAAACACTAAATACTATTTCAAAAATATTAATATATATATATGAGACTCCATAACCTCTCCGAAAAAAAGAGATAGAGCTACTGATTCACTAGCAGTTCTCGTTGAAAAACTTCTATTAAAATACCTCCATTAGAAAGCAATACTAATTTAAATATATTATAACAAGCAGAGTTGTCGTTGAGAATTTTATATTTAGTCTTACTCTTAAAGAGGCAATATGCGCCGCATTGGGATCAGATATGGGTAAAATACATATGTGTATATATTTCATAATTACTTTCCAGCTACAATCAGTGGTGGGCTGCCAGTACGTTAACAAGGGGATCGCTTAATTTCAAAGCAATTCTCGGTATTCTGGGGAAGGACTGATTTTTTTTATCACTCCTATGCAATTATATACACCACTTAAATAAGCAATCGGTTGCAACGTAATTAAATTATAATATGTAACTAATACATGTGAATGGCTAAAAATGTACTGCTGTGTATACTGAAGCTTTCGTAAATAATATATACGTCAGAAATTGTAGTTATGTACTGATTTGATCTAAGAATATTGTTTTCTCTTAAATTAACAAGGAGCTCGCCGGCCTTAGTAAAAAATAACAAAGGGCTCGCGAGAGCCCCTCCGAGCCCTCTCTAGCCCACCCCTGGCTACAGTGCGACAAGCTGTGGTCGTAGAAAAACTTTTATTGAGATCAACACCATTAGTAGTCCATATTCGCCAATTGGGAGCGGATATGGTTTATCGAGGAGCATTTTTGACTATTGATGGAGCATCTGAACAGAAATTTTTCTAAGATGGCTGGTTGTTATTCAGTTATAGAACCTCGATTTGTAGAGGAAGTAAAGAAATATACCGTCCATTTATTGTATAATATATCTAGTACATAGTATAATAGTAAAATATTTCGATGGAATTTGGGCGTCACAGAAATCCACGCCATCGAACACAAATTCATAAATCGATTGTAAAATCAACTTATGACACAGTCCGTATTGGGATTCGAATCTGTTAACAGCGCAACCGAGTCGTTTGATCTTGATTACTCGAGTACAGATCCGTTAGATATAAATAATAGTCGTATAATATCAAATATCTGTCAACTTTCTTAGGTTTACGACATTTGTGAGGCAATTCAAAATAAATAAACGTTACCTTTCGTCAATATTTTATGTTGGAACATTACTCATTACTTTTCCTCATCCGGTCTCGATCAGGGATTGCAATTTTGAACGAATATACGGTTTTCGGTACCAGTATTTCAATACCGGTATTTTGGTATTTCATATTGAATACCGGAATAAGTTTTTTTTAAATAAAGCAATATAGTATGACTAATTGAATGATTTTCAATTTTAGCGTTTTATAGCATTTAAAATGTTTAATTTTAGCATTTACTTAGCAAGAATTTTTATTAGATATTGATTTCAAATATTTATCAATTTCAATACGTTTTAACATAATTTATTATATTATTTAAAAAAAACATTTTTTTACAAAAAAAATAAAATATGGAAATAACTAGATAATGTTGGAATGGTCGTTTATTTTCTATTCAAATGTCTTGTTATACAAGTGATGATTTCACACTGCTGATCGGATCATAAAACACCTTATGAAACGTGATCACAAAAAACAAAAAATACACAATTTAACTTAAAATTAAATTTTATTAAAATATTATTTTTCAAGCTACATTATATGTCCTCAGTTTCTTCATATGTATATGTTTACTTCAAACACAACCTTAAATCAATATAACATATAAAATAACTTAGATTATTCCACGTAGCTACAAAACGTGTTTCGCCTCTTTCCAGAGGCATCCTCTGAAGGAGGCGAAACACATGTCACAGTTTGTAGCACAGTACTTGGAATAATCTAAGTTATTTTATATTAAAATGAACTTCCACAAACTTACCGCCGAATTCACCGAAAGTACAGATGAAATCAATTCAGACCGAGTGGAACGTTGTGTGCGTATAACAGTGTTGCCAATATATCTAATAATGTGGCTACAGGTCTGTAGAAAATAACCATATACAATATATATTTGTATTAGGGTAAGTTTTCTTTAAGAAATCAAATAATTTACATTATTTCTAATTTTAGCATTTATTCGCATATTTTGCGATTTTAGTATCTACCAAGAAATGCTAAAAATACACGTCTTTACTAATTGACAACGTAAAACCGGGTGAGTAAATTAAAATTGTATATCGGTATTATTTCATTAATATACTGTGATTAATAAATATACCATAATCATAAGCTGTTGGTTTGTATAGCTTATTTTTTTTTTTTTAAATCGTCTTGTAATAATAACACATCATCGAAACCCCCACTAATTCTAGAACCTGTTAATATTGAAACAACTCTTAACAGATTTGACATATTTTAATTAATCACGAATTATTTTATTAAAGGACGTGATGGTTTCTGTACATTCAAAATACGACATTGGTTAATTTTTAATACCGATATTTGTGCATCTAAGCCGGTAGGATCCGGGATTAGGCAATACCGGTATTGCAATCCCTAGTCTCAATAAATTCGGAACTACAAGATCACCTTCGTCATCTTAGTATACTCTCTAATCTGTCGTCATCAGGATCTCCGGAATCCATTGACACACACGCATTATAAAAAAAAATGTTTTAATTTTATGTATACTGAAAATGGCTTTTAATTTCGACAATTATACCTATGTTATTGGAAGATTTAATGTAACTATTGATGTGTTTTATATTTAATTAAAAAAAAAAATGTGTTTTTCTAAAGTTAACTTATTCTAAATTAAAATGACAAACTTTAAAGGGGTGTCAAATTAGATGTTAATTTCTTTTTTTTATTTCTGTTGCAAATTGATTTGTATACTTAGAAATAGATAACTTTATCGGGGCGTAACGAGAGAAATTACATTACCACTAGTTCTGTCCTAACCAGTGGTGAAGTGGGGCCAGGTCGGGCCAGGTCGGCGACCTGGCACCTGAAAAGAGTCAGGGCACCACCCTGCCACCTTTTTGACTTGTAACTTAATTTTCAAGTATAGACATATATTCAAAATACTGTTCATAAAATTTAAAAGCAATATATCAAAATTGATCTACCCGACGGATTTTACAAAAAAAATGTACACATGTAACGTGAAGAAATACCACCCCTCTTTCTAGGATCTAAGCGTCGATCATTCTCAAACTTGGAAATGTGTTTTTTTATTGATTTAATTGTTAAAACTTGTGGTATTTTAATTTCGGACGGATTTTTAAAAAAAAGGGAAGAAATCAATGACCGACCTGGTACTTATTTATTGACCACTACACCACTGGTCCTAACTCTATCCTTTCTATCTCTACTCATTTCGAAAAAAAGAGAATTGAACAACTGAGTAACAAGCAATTTTTATAGAATAAATCTGTTGAGATACCTCCATTAGGAGGCCACATGCTTCACATTGGAAGCGGAAATGGATAGAAAATAATAGATAATATCTAAATTGTAAAAAAACTTTTACATTTTTTTTTTAAAGAAAGTATTATATTTATCAATTAGAGTAGATTTATTTTGTGACATAATCTTGGAATAAGCTATTTTTTTTTAAGCAACGCGTTTGAATAAATTACGTTTGTAAATACCCTGTGCTAACGGTCAGACCACTTGACGCTATGGTAAATACATGTTTCCTATTGGTCAATTTGATGTAGGTACTATTTGTGTTGATTTTTACGGGTTTGCATGCTTTAAGTTTTTTTTCTATACAAGAATTACTTGCTTGCAATTCTCTCATTTAAATTTGGCATTTGTAACCTACTTTTGAATAAGTTCACTTTGAAAATACACCCCTCAAAAATTCCAACATTTCATTTACACGCGTAAATTGTTTGAAAATAAAATAAAATCTATCGCATTCTCCAGTGAGTTAGTTGACCAGCCTTGTCTGTGGTACCGAGTTAGTAACATAACCGGATGTGTGCTTAAGAATCTAATAATAAAATAACTTTTAAAAATACAGTTTTTTTAGTTTGTCGACTACAGTTTGTAGTGGTCTTGAAGTCAACTCTCTCGTTGTATACCAACTGATCTTCAAATTATCAATTTCTTAGAAAGTCAGAGGAAGTGTGAATAAATATGAGTAGATGAGAATCATAACTCACATTTTACGAAAATCGAGTATTGAGAAAATCGCAAAAAAAACATAGAACCACTATTTTTCGTAGTTTTTAAAAAAGTAATAATTAATAATATACATATTTATGCCGAGTGAAAAGTAAAAATTATTAAAAATGAAAAATATAATTTTATTTATGTAAAATATGTCGCCTTTGTGGTCGAGTGGTCAACGTCGTTGGCTTCGGTTACGGAGGTCCCGGGTTCGAATCCCGGTACGGACAGTTTTATAAATTGATTTTTCAATCGATTTATGAATTTCTGTTCGAAGGCATGGATGTATGTGATGTCTTGAATTAATCCCTCCCACCCATCCTATCCTATGAACGGGGCGTATCGTTAGCGATTAGATAACCACTAGTCCTGTCCTAGCCCTATCGTTCTATTCCTACTCTCTTTGTAAAAAGAGAGGTTGAGCAACTGACTAACAAGCAGTTCTCTTAGAAACACTTATGTTGAGATAAACTCCATTAGGAGTCCATATGCTCCATATTGGGAGCGGACATGGTTAAAAAAAAAATACAGATCGCTGATTGGTTCAATTAAACATCTCATTTTATTAATTTTCAAATGTGACACCAATGGTGATCTTTGGCAGTGATCTTAACATTGTTTGAAGTATATTTTAGAACACAATTATTTTTGTATATTGATGCATTTCATTTGACATACTTAACACAAAAATGTCAAAAATGAAAAGTGTGAGTTTTGATTCTAAGCGCTACATACCCACTTGACATAATAATTGACCTCTTTTAACTCTCGCGGCTCGGAGACTAGAAAAATACTTCTCTGCCGATGGGGGTCGTTTAGGGACCCCAGTGGTTTCCTCATTATTGGCCTTATTCTTATAAATTAAAAAAAATAGTCAAAGAGCTTTAAAATATCTCTCATTGCATCATTCCTTATACATTTTTTTATAAAAATCCGTGTTTTTTTAATAAATAATCATATTTTAAGTTGCGCGTAAAAAAGACGTCATCCCAGCACAAATATGAATTTGCAACTGACGCGTTTAGCCCAGCTATCTTACGAACGATTGCTTATCGCGTGCGCTTATCTCGTTATCGCGTATTTATATAAACTACAAAAGATCCATAAAACTATTATATAAGAATACCTTAATTATAAACATTGTATCACCCATATTAAAATAGATATTTAAAAAAAATGTGGGTATCGGGGTCGCATTTCTTGAGCTTAGAACCGGAAAAGTTAACAATAGCCAAGAAAAAATGGTGCGAAGACAAAATGGTATGTGCCTATGTCGGTACAATAACGTCCGCATAATTTTGTTTTTTTTTCTGTACAATTCCGTACATACAATTTTGTACACACCAATTTGTTCATACAATTGTGTCCGTAACATTTTGTTCACACGATAAAGTCCGCTCACCCAATACATGTGTACTGAGTTGAATACCCTTTATTGCAGGCATAATATAAGGCGCTTGCGGCTAATATGACTGTAATACAACATGAGGATTGACGAGAAGAGAAGACAGACTGTAAAGAGACGACAATGCCCTTGCGCATGCCCTCTGATGTCTCGAAAATCCCTCTCTGTTTTTAGATCTCAAGATTTCAGGATTTTAATCAGTCTTATCTTTTCCATGACCAATCTTATCCTTATACAGTGGAACCCCGATCTACCGTTCTCGCACTGTCCGTTTTCCCGCATGGATCGTTTATTCGTCATAGTCCCGACCAAACACCCATAAGAACAATGTAAAAGAATCCCGCATTAATCGTTCCCCGATTTACCGTTTTCCTCGATCTATCGTTTAAATATTTTGGTCCCATCACGAATATTATCCCGATTGACCGTTTTCGTTGAATATTTTTCATAAATAGTTTTGTCTCGCATTTCGTTTCGCGTTTTTTTCAGTGGAACCCCGATCTACCGTTCTCGCTATCTTCGTTTTTTTGCATGGATCGTTTATACTTTACTCGACCAAGACCTCGTCATAACAATATTTAATAATTCCACGTTTATCATTCCCCGATTTACTGATTTCCTCGATCTATCATCTAAATAATATTATCGTCCCGTACCAATTATTATCTCGATTGACCGTTTTTGTAGAATATTTTTTTTCGCTCAAATAGTTTTACATCGCATTTAGTTACATAAATAAATAAGTTTTTTGAAAATTAAACATTTTTTGGTATTATTTGAAGATTTCTCGCATTATCGGTTTCCCGCATTATTCGTTTATTTATTACGGTCCCTTGAAAAACGTAGAATCGAGGTTCCACTGTACCATGAAGGGATTATTTTTTCGTATATGTAATTATCTCTATTGGATATCGTACAACATTTTTGAAAGCTATCAAAAAAATCTAGCTTAAAAAAGTAAATTAACCAAAGCAGGAGTACCCAACTAATACTAACATAGGACTGATTTTTCTTTTCAAATAACTTAGACGGTCAACTTATTTAATAGAAACTGTGCGCCATTTAGGAGGCCACACCTGAACTAAATTATTTCAGTAGAATTATACCAAATATCGGTTTTTGCCATTTTTTTTGAGAGATTTCGAGTATTTTAAAAAAAAAATACTGGAATCGTTCACATATTAATTAAACATTAAATCAATCAGTATTTTTTTTTTTGTTCAATAATTAGTATTTTGCACATCAAAAACTTCTAATTTTAACTTTGAATTTTAAAGCTTTAAATATGATTTCCGTGGGTATAAAAGCTGGCTCGATCCCTGAATAAGAAGTAAATTACCTAAAAGAGATAGAACCTTGTCTACCTCTTTGAAAGGCATTAAGTATCCAGTGTTGACAATCCGAGATGCACAATGACTTGATATAAATCGAGCAAAATGGCAATGAAAACGAATCCTTGGACACTTGGAGTCATATTCATCACTTATATACAAATCAAAAATAATAATTTCGAGATAATTGAAATTCAAGATTTGTGTAGAACTTTTTTAACAGTTAATATTAGTTTTTTTGTATATTATTATTTGTCTTTAGTTATTTTACTAATCTGACTGATGATTTGAAATTACAGCGCAACATAATTATTTTTAAAGTAACATTTTTGTTTTAAATGGAACATTTTTTAAATTTAAAATATCTCAGTATTTTTTTTACATATTTTTATCTTTCAACAATCGATTGGTATACTTTCTGTAGCGATATGCTACGATAGTAGAAAATAATTTATTTTTTACCTAGGAAGACGTATATGACTTGAGGTAATTATTGAGTTAAGTAAGTTATCTCATCATCTTCACTCGGAAAAGGAAATTCAAGTAAATACTGATAAACAAAAAAATAAATCAGTTGATACATTGAAAAAAGCAAATTAGAAAATTATTCCACGAACGAGTGGTGATGTTATACTGAAGAAGATAAAATTCTTGCCACAGATGAATCGCACACTGTGGCAACACATGATGTTGACAAAATCAACAGTTTCAGTGTAAAGAAACCAAACTATTACTAAATGAAAGAAAAATATTGGTGTTATATTGGCAAAGAGTTAAATATTCCAAATTTACAAATACTTTGAGGAAATTCAAGAAAAAAAATCATCTTAGAATATTACTTCACATTGAAGCATAAAAATACCCATGATATTTAAAATTATGCAATACTCGATTATAAAATTTCGCACATACGGAAACCGAGACCTTCTAAGTTTCACGCAACATTTTCAAAGCCCTGTGGCTTGATCAAAAGCTATCAAACGCGTTCATATATTTTCGATGACGTTTGGACGCGGCTTTGAAATAATCAAAGCTTTATATATAAATATGCAGAGACTCACATTTCGTAGTTATCGAGTTTCCGTAGTTTGACCGCGATACACTATGTTATAATAATTGCCTAGCCGCCGGATGACGATTGATAATATTATTTCAGAGTTTAGAAAACCGGTTCCGAAAAGAAAGTGTTTGTGATTTGCATTTTTTTTGCCAGTCGTTCAATAAAAGTCAAATGTGACTGTTGATACAGTCTATTTAGACCACGAACGTATGCGGGCACTTTTATGGATTTTATTTTAACAAACGAACTAAAATTGTGTTAGTTAAATTTGATTTTAAAAAATATTTACTTTAAATGATGTTGTTTTTGTGAGTGTGAGAAAATACAATATAAACAGTTTTGTGTGAGTGAATTAAACTTTACCTGTGTGTTTTAAGTAAATCAGTTAAACCCCGAATTTCGTGAAATAAGTTTTATTTTGTTGAATGAATATAACAATACGATACAGTACTTCTCAATTAACAATGAAAAAAAAATGTTTTTTAGAATAAGTTCCACAATTTACTCGAATTTAGTAGTGTGAGATTTAAGTAATAAAAATTGTACTAAGTTAAAACTTACAAATTATGATAAGTTTTAAATATTGCATTAAACATAAATCTCACGCTTAAGAAATTATTACACAAAACAACTTTTTCTTACATTCAAATAGAGTTTATCAACTGAATGGATGAACTAATCTTTGTTAAATATATGTCCGATGTGTGCAGATTTATTTTTATTAAGTGATATCAAATTTGATAGTTAATACGAGGGCTGTGGATTCGCGTGAAAAAAAGATGACTCCGACTCTAGCTTTAAAATAATTAACGACTCCGACTCCGAGGACATTTTTCAATAATTTTATTTTAACTTATACATATATGTATACCATCAGATCATCTTTAGTCAGCCAAGCATTGAATGTTAACACTTTTGACTGTTTTGTTTAAATACACATCATTAAATATATTTTTCAAAAAAAAATCGAGCCGCTCATTTTTCACGACTCTGACTCCGACTCCACAGCCCTGGTTAATACAGCCAACACTGTAAAATTAATCATATGTGGAACTTATTTTTTAAAGCTTTTGATTTTATTAAAAAAACGAACATATTAAAGAATTTAAAAGACACAATATTAATTTCTTTCATTAGTAACCTGTTAACTCTTTGGACAATTTTTTTTGGATTTTATAGTGAAAAAATATTGAAAACGTATTATTATTAAAATAGTATATTGCCGTTTTAATAATTTGTTGAGTAGTTAGAATTATAAATAAAATATATACATTCAGATTATATACAGTAAAATAAGACGACTGATTGTAGGAAAAATACAGCCAAAACATTCAAAATTGAGTTATTGAATATAAAAAATGAGTCATTATATTAAAATGGAATATGTAAGTTTCTCAATATAACCTTTAACTTAAAAATGGGGCATTTAAATTTGCTAAATTTACAGCTGAAAAAACTTACAAACTCTTGAACTTATATACAAAATTTTGATTAGCACAATTCGAGGCCTACCATTTGCAATATTTGCTAAAAAATCCGTCTTTGTTCAAATCGAGGACGTGAATTATTGTAATAATTCATTATCATCAAGGTGTTCTCAGTTTAGGAGGATGACATAATATAACTTCTTAATTAAAGAGATTGCGAATATCTTTTTATACTTTTTGCTATAAAAATAAAGAATTTAAAAAATATGAGTTGAAAACGTTAGTAAATATTTCTAAAAAAACAAATGTAAACATAAGGTGTTAATTTATTGAACGCATACGCATCAGGCGTATTTCGTAAAGATGTCATATTTACCCTGACATTGAATCGATTTGTTTGAAGAATATGTTAACAATTTATCAAATGTTTCGGTTATAGCATATATGTTTTGTTTGTAATAAAAAACTGATCGGAACGATAACGTATATATATATATTTTACCATGTCCTCTCCCAATGTGGAGCATATGGACTCCTAATGGAGTTTATCTCAACAGAAGTGTTTCTACGAGAACTGCTTGTTACTCAGTTGCTCAACCTCTCTTTTTCCAGAGAGAGTAGGAGTAGAAGGAAAGGGCTAGGACAGAACAAGTGGTTAGCCAATCGCTCTCGATACGCCTCATTCATAGGATAGGATGGGTGGAAGGGGGAAATTCAAGACATCACATACATCCCATGCCTTTGAACAGAAATTCATAAATCGATTGAAAAATCAATTTATTAAACTGCCCGTACTGAGATTCGAACCCGTGACCTCCGTAGCGGTAGCTAACGACGTTGACCACTCGACCACACAGGCGGCATTATTAAAAAACGTATATTAAAAAGGGTTAAAAAAATAGCTTATTATTCAGTTTCGAGAGAAATATGCAGATCGGCATCACGCAATTGCCAGAACGAACAGGGTCTTTGGTCGAGTGGTCAACGTCGTTGGCTTTGGATACTGTGCTCACGGGTTCAAATTCGAATACGGGCAATATCACAAATTATTTTTTCAATCAATTTCTGTGTGAAGACACGTTTTTCTGTAATGTCTGAAATTACCTCCCAGCCCTTCAGCCTAGAATATCTAGCCCAGGGGTGGGGAATCTTTTAATTTCTGAAGGCCACATTCATTTATTTGAATCAACATAAGGCCGCAGTAAAGAAAACGTTGACACCCCCCCTTTTTTTTCTTCGAATGTCCAACATATAATGGGTTGATTACGCTCTTTTTCCAAACGCTTGCGTATAATTTTTTGATCAAAGTGAATATTTTGATCAAGTCAAATGGCCGCATTAGAATAGCCAAAAGACCACAGGTTCCCATCCGCTGATCTAACCATTAGTCTTATGACATGTTATATGGCGCAACGGTTAGCTCTGTGGGCGTCCGTGCCTGACTTCAAGGGTACGAGTCCCAGTATATAAAGAATTTTTTGATTTCTGCATGGGTGTTTGTGATGTCTTAAAATTCCCTACCACCCTTTCCGATCCTTTAATAACAGGGTGTAGCGAAAGTGATTAGTCAATCACCAAGCCTGGCCTAGCCTTATCCTTATATCCCTAGTACTCTCATTGAATAAGAGAGGTTGAGTGACTGAGTAGCAAACAGTTCTATTAGAACAAACTACTGTTGAGATACCTTCACTAGGAGGCCATATGCTCCACATTGGGAGTGTACATGGATAAAAAGTCATATACATACTTATATTCCTACTCTGTTCGAAAAAGAGAGGTTAAGTATCTTATAACAAACACTTCTTGTGGGAATAAAACTTGTGTTAAGATAAAAATCCATATGCTCCGCTTTTGAGAGCGGATATGGATTAAAAAATAGTTATAACGATTGCGTGATGCCGAACTAACTTAGAGATTTTAGTGATTTCATAATTCTTTTTCGACCAAATACTTTGTTCTTCTTTTACGTTATTTAAATGGAACTCTACAGAGTAAATAAATGTCTATTTAGTAGATTCGATAATATCGTTTACTGTTCATGCTCAAATAAAATATTGTACATTAAATTTCCGTACGTTATATGTCTCGGTAGTTGTTGTGCTATGTCAAAATTAAAATTGGTCAGTAATATTGTTGATGTTATTCAATTATTTTGTTCACTAGGAAATCCGTTCTGTCCAAAGTAGATTAGTTTATTTAAGGTTATTCGTAAGCCACCCAAAAACTATTTCCATGCGGCCTCGTGCCAAGGTTTTTTTGTGTCGATTACTTTAACAAGTAACATAATGTACGTAAGACAAGAAACTTACTTTGACACTTGCTTTATATACTTAATCAATACGCACAATGCATCTTTAAACTATCCCAATCTTTGATCGACTTTGTGCACCAACTAGCATCTTGAAATGAAGTGGCTTAGTAGGGTTACAATGATTGATGTGTATTCTGCACAACACTCATTATATATGTACATAATTTAAATTGAATGTAGTAAAGAATATTATAGAACAATTAATAAGGGTATTACTTGCAAACCCGGCTTATTCCAAAGTTGTTGAAACATGAACCATGAAATTAATGTAATTTAGTAGACAAAAATGATTTTTGAAAGTATTTTTAGAAATCAGTTTCAAACATTGGCTTGACAACATCCAAAATATCATTCCAAAGTAATATTAAATTAAATACTGAAATAAATGTTTCATTTTTTAACCATTTTGGAATAAGCCATGTTTGCAAGTAATACCCTAAAATTAGGGTTTTTTAATAAAAAAGGCACACACGGAAAACGTATATATAGTAATATTTACTAAAAAATAGACGGAAAAGCTTTAGTTTATAATACATCATAGTCATTTACTAACAAAAGTCGTCGTTGAATGACTGCAAATCAAACCTGGCCATCTCCAGTCAATACGCATTCAATATAAATAATGATACGATAATGATTTTTTAAAATTTGTGAATCATTTTTAACTTATAACTATTCAATGCGATTTTTCACGTTGCGCGTGCTCTTTAATTAGTTTTCCTAGACATCTCTGATTTTTTATTTAGCTTGGAAATAAGTGATTTTTAAAAAAAAAATCTGAAATAATGTTAAGCGTTTGTAAGTATAACATAATAAACAAAATGCGTTTCACTATTTCTGTAAAATCATTAAGAATTTTTTTTCTAACTCAGGGGTAAGGAACCTTTTCGAATAATAATTTATAACGAATGAAGATTGCATTTATTTACACATTCAGAAAAAATATTATGAGATTCTTTAAGATATTGTATGTACACTATTTTATAAAAAAAAAAAACAATAAATTTTATAAAATAATTTGATTAAAAAGTCATAGAAACTTACACGTAATATTTTTTTTGTAGATTGCTATATTTGATTTTCAATGTCAGTATTTATTAGTAAGCGATACAATAAATTGACAGTTATACTAATAATTTGCCAATTGGTAAAAAATATTTTCAAAACTAAAATCACGTGATACAACTAAATGTCAAAAAAAAAAAATGAAAAAAAGATCACGCCCTAGATGATTTTTCATTATAATCACATTACCATACCAATGGTCACTTGAGACATTTTGCACCTGTAATATCTATTTGACCATAGTCGACTTCCGTGTTTATTTTTTTTTATCATACAATCACTAAGCGACCTTAACGCCCAATTCCACCAGATACGCGATCGCAAAAAAAAAAAGTAACAAATAACCAGTAAGCTTGAGTTCTGTATTCGATGCTTTTAATAAGTGTGTCAAATCGGCAATTATTAATATAATAAAGCATATACTTGATAATATTATTAGATAATATTCTTAACACGAGACTATCTCTAAAATTAGTTTTTTGGAGAGCAACATTACAAAAAAAATCGAAAGTGTACGCTCTGATAAAAATGTTATGTTCCACTTTCAGGTAATCAAAGAGAATGTTGAGTTATTACGTCAGGTTTATAATGAAAAGTATAAATTGGTTTTTCGGAATACTGTTTGTGATACCGAGCTTGTTTTCAAGAATGAAAAGAAAAAAGAAAATTCCGCCTATATCCAATCCGATTCTATTGAAAAGTGCAACACAACTGGCTATCATGATTCGAACCAAAGAGGTAATGTAATTGAATTTAATACATTTTGTTATGAAATATTTTTGTTTTTGTGTATTTTTTTGTAGAAATGATCTGTGATAATCATTTTTGGTGTATTTCCATCGTATTATAGGGAGGTGAAGTCATGCTTCAATTTCCCTATACTATAGAGCAGGGTGATAATATTATATTCCGCGTTCTGTCCCGGGTTTGCAGGAGCGTGGTTTTCAGATTTTGATTTATATTTTGGGAGGGGATACTATAACGTTACTTTTCCCCAATTATTTATATCGAATACTGAAGTCAAATGCGAGAATTATTATATATTTAAGTAACTATACATACACAGTTGAACCACAATTTTATATTTTTGAAGTACCATCAAAAATGATAAACGGGGGACTGTTTTTTATATTAGTCTGTCATTTGAATTTCTTAGAGAAAACATTGAAAAAGTTATTTGTCACACACAAATACAGAGCTTGGGAAATGATAATTTGAGTGTTGGAGAAATCACAGTTTGCTTGAATGTGTCAACTTTATGATTTAGTTTTACAGGAAAAAAACCTTTTTTGAACACTAATAATTGTGATTTTAATTCATAGATTTTACTAAGGATTATCAGAATTAATATTAAAATGCATTTTTCAAAAATTTGTGACAAATCATTTTTTGCATGTTTATTCCTCATCTAATGAAGGAATTTAACAGTTTCAAGTGAGAATAATTCCTGGTGAGAAAGAGGTAAAAGTACTGACAGACTCGATGGTGCTCAGTAGGTGAGTCATCATCATATACATAATAAACTAGCATTATAACAGCGAGACTACGCTTGGAAATTTTCATTCTTGGTCTTCTTAAAAATTTCAATCAAAAGATCGGAAGATAATTTCTTACGAGACAGCTATAGTATAGTATATAACTATATTATAGTAGTTAAATGAAACGAAGCGTACTTCTGAACGATATAGAATAATTACAACAAAAACTATCATCTAGGGCAGGGGTTTCCAACCTTTTTGGGCGCTAGATCGCATTCTAAAATAAGGGCGACGGGCACGAACTATTTTTTCTAAGGATATTTATAATTGGACAAGAATAATAAATAAATATAGATATAAAATATTGTTTATATTTTAACAAACAAATGCAAATACTTATAATTAAGAATGTACGATGATATTCCTGTCAGCAAACAATCATAAAAATACTCATTGGCTAGTCTTGATCTATACTATGGTTTTATGAATTTCGTGTTTCAAAATAAAAATTCGCAAAGATACGTCGAACCGAAAAAGTATTGTATTTTGTATGCCGCTGTTTTCAGAGATGATTTTTGATTTGTAAACGGCTGTATGTACGAAACATATTTTTTTGTCTCTGATTAATATAACGGATTACTAAAACCGAGCAAATCTCAAAACACGCACTTTTGTATTTAGGCCTCTGAGATCCTAAGTCCCCGATTCTATGTAACACATTATTATTTACATACGCAACTACACTGAGGATACATGCTGTGTTATTTTAATATTATATAATCTAAGACTTAAGTCAGTTTCAGTGCCATTTTGTTTACCTCAAATAATTATTTTATTAATATAAAAAATTAAATGGAATTAGTGTACAAACATTAAATATTATTCGGTCATATAGTCAACGAGATATGTTAGGTCATACAAGAACTAAGTCTTATCAACATATTTATTTTATTAAGAACTGTTAATTAAAAAATATATATTTATTTGTTTCCTTTATTTTTGTAAAACGAGTGACGCGGACATTCAATGAACTAATTAATATCTACATGGGGTTACTATACATTTAAGCAGGCTAAATAAATATTTTCACCCAGTCAAATATACTCTACTCGTTTCGGTATTTTAGTCCAGTAGTCGTGAACCGTCGATTCGAAAAAAATCGGTGGTTTGCAAAGTTGACGTAACAACGTCATCGGAGTCATTAATCAATATACTTATCTTAAATATCACCTTGATTTTTTTGTTATAATTTATTCAACGTTTTTACCAATACTTGATTGAGAAATGTTTGTTTTTAAGAATGATCTATCTGATTAAAAATTGAGAATTTAGTGGCCCGTGAAGTCCACGAACTTGACTATTATTTTCATATTCTTCGTGTTTAATTTAAGATTTCGACTGAAGGTGCTTGGTGGAATTTCAATATTAAATTTGAATCGTTCAAATTATATACATTCACACCGATTTTGTCACTAACGACCCAGGTTTCGCCTTTCGGCGTCTTCAGGCGTTCAAGTGCACGGATGAACTTGAACTGACGCTTAGCAAATGAATGTTTCGTGTTTATACATATAAGAAATAAATGCATCACTGATTTCAAAGCTATTGTTGGCGAAAAGGATAAGCCCATGGGAATGCCCACAGATTTGAGTATTGAGTAGTTTTAGGAATTATATTTATTTTGTTTGTCGGAAAAGGTTTTATGACTATAATTATATAGGATATAACAGTGGCGACCAGGCATGTTGCCTTTGTTTTTGTTTTTTTAAATGAATGTGATGAATTTTGATGAATTTTGAAAAAAATATCAAACGTTAGAAAAACCAAATACACCAATTATTAGATTCAGTTTTTTCTTAAATTCTCCATTTGATCCTAGATACTATTTTAAAATTAAATAAGGTATGAATGTCCAGTAAAAGCTAAAAAAAAACACTGAATCTAATTATGATGGATGGCTTTAAAGTTGTTATTCCTGTCCACGTAAATTTTGTGTTATATTTTTTTTAAATGCCCAAAGAGCAATTAGGTCGTACGAGAAAATATTAGCTAACAATAATTGACTTGAGAAAGGCTTATCTCTCTATCTTCACTCTTCCTAAAATTATTAATTAAGCGAATAACTTAAAAATATTTCTGTTTGAATATTCAGTTCGTAATCCGTAAGCTCTACTTTTTGGACAGATATAGTTGAACCATGAATATAAGGGAGTTAAAATAATAACAGACAAGCTCAATGATTCATGCTCAATTAGGAATTACAATACTGGTGTTACCGTAACCGAGATCCCAGTATTAATGTTTTTTTTAATAACCAGTTAAATACCAGTTTCAAAAATTAATTGAAAATAAACCAAAAATTAAGTTTGAATGTAACACATAATATAAATATCATATTTTTTTCAATAAAATTGTTCGCGGTGAATTTAAATATTTTAAATTTGCCAAGAGTTGTATTATCAATGAGTTTTTCAATGATTTATTACTGTGTTAAGAAACCGTAAAATTAATTATGACAATCCCCAGTTTATGATTATGATATTTTTTTAATGGCGCTCTATATATGAAATATCGAAATAAAGATTTTGATTTATTCGCCTGGTATTACAATCCTAATTGGCATATTTTTTTACTTTGTTTAAACTTGTTTTGATACCGATATTTAACACAAAATACCGGACAAAAATTTCATTTAAAACCGGAGCCAATGGTTTAACATATTTTAATCCATTTCCGCTCCCAATGTGGATCATATGGCCTTTCAATGGAGGTATCTCAGCATATGTTTATTTTCTATCAGAGCCGTTTGTTACTCACTTGTTCAGCTTCTAATTTTTTGAAGAGAGTAGGAATAGAAAGAATAAGGGTAGAAAAAGACTAGTGGTTGGCAAATCACTCTCGCTACATTCCCTTATTTAATGATTGAAATGGTGGGAGGGGGGTGGATTTTTAGACATTACAAACATCCATGACTTCGAAAATAAAAAAAAAATTAAAATGCTGTTAGCACTGGGATTCAAACCCGTAAATTTCCATGCCAACGACGTTGACTACTGTGCTATAGACCCGACATTTAAAATAGTTGTTTTTATCAAAAATGCTGCATTGATGCATTCTGTCATCTATGTGAATTGTTTTTTGTTAATTTTATTTCGAGATTGTATACGAGTTCTTTTGCTTTAAGTTCAGTGTATAAATAATAGCCTATTTCAAGAAATTGAATAAGCAATTACGTTGTTTCGTTTTTATTGTGAAGAGAAGGCGTTGACAATTGTTCAGTATTTGACCCATAATCAGCAAAAGAACTTAAGCGACACAATTCTGTAAATTGCGTTAAGTCAATAATTGTTCAATATCGCCTAAGACGCCAGAAACAAAAAAAATGGAACGTTATTTCATTCGCCTGATCTTTTTAGAGCCTGTGCATTTTAGCGTTTTGATTTGTTATCATTTGTTCCACATGGACCCCGGTTGAGAAACGCTGATTTATATAACTAAAAGTAGTTAGAAAATTGTATTACAATATTAGGATAAACATTGGCCATATATTACAATTTACTTACCGCACTTAAAGAGTACCTTTTTCGAACCTAATTAAAAAAAAACCTTCTCACGTAAAAGTTATCGACTGTGGAAAGGAAACAGGACGTAACCCACAGTTTTTTTTGTCGATAATCACAATGTATACAATTTGATACACGTTCTGTCAAAAGAATGTAATCTGAAAATGCCAAATTAATATAAAAATTTAGCTTTTAAGTTTGAAAAAAGAAATAGCGATCAGGAAAAAAGTTAAAAAAAGGTTTTTTTTCTTTCTAAATAGTAAATTAATATCAGATAAAGTCAATTCAAAACCAGTTTATCAGTCTCCATGCATTTCAAGGTTGTATATATTTCATAATTTGCTTTTGGCCTAATATCATCAAAAAACGTTTTTTTGTGTCTCCTGTAAAATTTGTAATGTGAGGATTACGTCATTTTTCTTTTCCAACGTCTTTATAAATTAAAGGCTACGATGTTTTGCCTATTGCGGGTTATAGTAAGGTGGGTGATAAGCATTTTACTTAAAGATAACTTGATATCCATTGTAAAGTACACAAGACAGTGTTGTTAATAAAGACGAAAACGCTAGGTGTTAGACAATATTTCATAGCACCCAAAACTACAGTTACACAATGATCTGTAGAAAAACTTATATTCTTCGCATGACTTGCCCAAATGTAGTAGAAAGTGTTATGTTGATTACCAGAAAAAATTCACTTCGAACAAAATCAAGTTTTAAATTATTATTTTTTTTAAAATTCATTAATCATTCACTTTTAAAGCGTGAATCAATGGCATTCACTTCGTGAGAAATACTATAATATACATTAACAAGGTAAGTGCTTTAACTTAACGAGGTATCAGGCTCGAAATGAATCACTTATAGGGAGAGCAATACCTAACGGGATCCCGATAATTCCACTGTTTAAAATACCAATATTTTGAAAATGCTATGTATATCGTATATCAGGGCATTGTTCAATGAATTGTACACTAAGTTAAGTGTCAACTATGAAAAGGTCTTTTACGCGACAACGCGACTTATTTGCACGACGATCCGATCAAAATTTTAAAAAAAATCAGCATAAATAGGCAATTAATTGTAGGTGTTTATGCAAATCCTTATTAATGATACCGACCGCTAGAAGTATAGGGATTTCAATACCGGTATTTTGATATTGAAATATTAAATACAGGCATTGGCGGCCGGTCAATGAGGCATTGGATCAATGCACATCTTGTATATGCAGGGGAGGTTATATTTCATAAAATAATATTCAAACATAACATTTATACCATTCACTCATTTTAAACTCTTCATGTTTTAATTGTCTAAAAAATTAAATAAAATAAAATGTTCTTAAATATTTATTATATACAATAAATAAACGAAAAATTTAAAATGAGTGAACGGTCTTAATGTTATGTTTGAATATTATTTCATGAAATATAACCGCTTCTGCATATACAAGGGATGCATTCATACAATGCCTCATTGACTGGCCGCCACTGAATACAGGAAATTAAAAATTTAGAGAAGTTGGCAAAAATTACAGTCAAGTATCAAACGCAATTTAGATGAAATAAATAATCAAATATAAAACCAATTTGAATATTATATAAAACATATTTAAACATTGAAATTACAACTATAATCGTAAATTTGCATATATGCAATTTTGCAAGGACCAACGCATTACAGAACGCAAGGTTAAATGAATATAGCGCTACCTTATTGTTTATGTTAATTCAAAATGTTTACAAAAAACTGGTAGATTCAATTTTAAAAACTGGAATGCCAAATAACCGGTATTATGATTTAGGAAATACCGCGTTTTGCAAGCCCTATACCAAGCGAATGGCATTTTTTTATTATTATTAAAATCATTCTCGAATTTGTAAGTTTAAGTAGCATTATGAAATTCTTTGATTTTGTTTAAAATAAAAGTTTTAATTAGAACTCACTCACGTCTACGAAGAATATATAGGCATCTGTTGAAATCTTGCTAAAGGTTAGAAAACCTCTATTAAAATTTCGATTCTTCGCTTTGGGAAAATAAACAGTGCCCACGAATGAATTTTTTTGCATTGCGGAGTCGGATTTTGATTTAAAATGAATAAAAAAATATAAATGCATGTTTATTTATATAATATCTGGTTATAGATTCGAACGTTTGATTGCAAAAATGCATTGGTAATGCGCAAGTGTCCTATGAACGACAGTATATTATCGGTATTTGAGTGATTAATTACTTCGATGAAATTTAAATAAGAGTACAAAAAAATCTTGTTTTGCATTCGAATTAGAAAAAAACATAACATGCATTATTAAAGAAGGTAATAGATCATATAAAAAATCCCCGTGATAATATTTTAAAATTCGAAAAAACAAAAGATTCCTTTCGAAATATAAATTAAGAAACAGTTACATTTTATATTTCTTTACATATGGTGAAATTAATTAGATTATTTTAGTAGAAATCATTTAACAACGCTACCTCAGTTTTGAAATTATGTTTTGGACAAATTTAAATGTCGTTGTAACATTTGGCATACGTTTGTTTTTTATGAGAAATTATTATATAAACTATTTTTTTGCGACATCATTATTCTATTGTCTTTTTTTAATAATGTATTCCAAAGTCTTTAACCTCATATTTTATACTATACTTACAGATTTTTTTATTTAGATATTATTAAGACACATGTCTGTTTTTATTACAGCTATAAACATATACATATATGTATATTAGTTTGTTCCCATGTAACACGGTAGGACGACGTTCCGGCACTTTTTTCTTGTCGCTTTTAAATTTTCAGGTCAGTATTTGCAAAATTCTATTTTTATTTTAAATTATTTTTTTCCTTGGAAATTATGTATCGTAAAACTCATAATTTAAAAAAAAAAGTTCAAATACTTAAACTGTGGCTAGAACTAAAAGTCTAATGCTTCATTAAGTGCGCTTTTTGTGTCACGCTGATTACATCTGCAAGAGTTTTGTCACATTTGTGACAAAACTTCTTAGAATAAAGCATAAAGAAAATTTGAAATATTTTGCCGTATTTTAGTAAAAATATTTGGTTATTCGCATGAATTATCGGTTGTCTCGATTCAAACATTGAGTTTTTTTGTTGTTATTGTATCCAAAATCATATTTTTTTTAGAGAATCGCATTGTTTTCTGCGAGATTTAGTTATTTTTTATGGAAAAAAAGAGCGGCATGTAATAAAGAACATTTTCCTTGATTTTTCTGCATCATATAATATAATAGTGGAATGAATATAAAAAAAATGTGAGATTAGTCAACTTTCGATGAGATACTTACATGTTTGTTATTATTAGCGTATTATACACCAATTTACAGTGCCACCTGTAAACAGTTACACAACGATCATACACAGACCCTTTCTCTGTTATGCGTTGTGACCAAGCGCAGTGTTATGCTGTAACAAGCCGACAGAAAAATTCTCAAAAAAATATATTTAAGCTACCCATTACAAACATAAAATTGTCTATCGTATTTCTGGAATATGATTTATATTAACACATTCGCAACGGGATGAATATTACCAAAGTACTTGATTTTGTGTAAAGCATCATAACTTTTACTGTAGTGGGAAATATTTGTTCAAAATTTGTGAATATAATAAACTATCTTTGTTTATAATATATAAGAAAAATAGTGAAAGAATATTCTTTTTTTTAATCAGTATTTAGAGTTCATTGGGTGCATGTTTTACAATCTTGCATTAGTGAGTTCATAATTGCCGACATTGCCAATATTGCTAAAGATAAAGAAATACAATTTTATTACCCATGGTTTGTTAACTATTAGTGCCAATAAAATAAAATTTAGAAAACGTATTTAAAGATTTACTAGCTATTAATGTCTAGTAAATTGAATGAAGTCTTGAGACGCGGATTCCACGTCTCTCGGTGCGAATGAGTTAAAACTATGTTATTAAATACTCCTACATTGTGTCAAGTATTCATTGAACAATTTATTATATTATAAATAATATAGATCAAAGTAGAAAGAAGGTGATGTTGCCAACCTCTTTATTGGCATACTATAAACTGTATCGTTGTCTTACTCTAGTAAAGCGACCAATGAAAGCATTCGTCACTCATGACTTACAACAATCTATGGTGAACAGGCGGCCTTCTACTTTCGCACAATTCGCTATTTCGAAATTTTTTAAAAATTCAATCATTTAAATATTTTTTCGAAAATACAAAAAATGTTCGCATTCATGCATACAATGATATACAATGCTTTATGACAGTCAAAATCTCTTCAGAATTTACACCCTGAAATCAATGTAGTGTTTCTTCCTCCCTGCTTCACACAGTTCATGGACCAAACAGTAATAACTACGTTTAAACGATATTATATAAAGAAAATAATGAGGAAGGCCATTAAGGCAACTGACAGGGAAGCTTAAGAGATTTTTGGAAGAACTTTAATATATAGAACGCAATAAATAATATTGGAGATGCGTGGGCTGAAATAAATGAGCCAACAATGAAAGGTTTCTGTAAACAATTATGACCAAAAATGATTTGTGATTTTATATATTTTGAAGAAACTCTAGAAACTATCACATATAATAATAGTTAGCCGAATGAATGAACTAATCTTAGACGTCGACGATAAAGATGTTATTGACAATCAAATACATATATGAATGAAGGTTTCATGCGTCATTAGTAAAGAACGTATTTAGATCGAAGAAGACTCACCATGTTATAAAACTCTTTAACAAGACAAGAAAAATGGTGGTATTCAACTAAAACTTGACAAATTTATGAAAAAAAACACATAAAAGCACTTAAACACGCCTCGTTAATTATGTACATTGATGAATAAATGTCTTTTTACACCTATTTACTTTCGAGTATTCAACAATCGCTCACATTTCAAGAACCAATTATGTGCAATTGATTAGACTGTTTTGAGTTTAAAATATATATTCTTTTAAATAAAAAAATGAGTCTGCTATCTATTTCTTCTAGAAAAAATAAAATACAGATCCCTTCATCATCAGCAAGCCATTTAAGACGCCCTTAGTAAAAAGATTGCTGACGACTGATCTGGAATTTCACAATCCCTTTCACTTGCTGCATAGATACTGTCCGATACTCTTTTAAATGCACTCGGACAGCCGAAAAATATATTTTTAATGCACCGTGGTTTTTTGTGAATTTATATTGCAAAACCGTCTAGGTTTTATTGTTTGTAATTGGCGCAAACTTATCGTGCTCTTGTTGTTGTTGCGCGTCCTTGAGAATAAAATCAGCAATGGTTTCGAAACGTAGATGCAAAAAGTAATTGTATTAATTTGCAATTTCGTTTCAATTTTGCAAGCCGTAAGTTATTACACTCCGTTCATCAACCTTGTGTTGGTTTAATTATTAATTTATTTTAAATCTACAGTGAAACTTACGTATTTGTCATCAATCCGATGTTGAAAGTCTGACGAATATGAAGTATAAAAAATAACTCAAAGTTTAATAAACTATTTCCACTATCACCACCAATTTTTTTTTGATAAAACTTTATCTTTATGTTAAAGTATGATTGGTTTAAGATACCTGAACATAATAAGAAACCACCCTATTCTTTTAAAATTTGCACATACTCGTCAATTATTGCTTTAATTATTATTTTTGTCTATTTTCTCAGTTTCCAATACCTATAAGTCCAGTCTTATATTATTAAATAATGTAAACATACTATTAATGGCATAATATTGAGGACAAAATCCAACTGATTGGTAGAAGAGGCAGAAAAATCAAAACCAACCGCAACTCGTCCAAAACATATCCTCATAATGTATGTAGTAACAGCGTATAATAATAAAAATACAATTTACTTTTTCAGGTCAAAAGTGAAGAAATAATCCAAGCCTACATAGCCCGCATAAATGAAGTTAATCCAATATTAAATGCTGTTGTCCAGGCAAGATTTACATTAGCGCTGGGTGAAGCCCAAGATGCTGATCGTCTGATAGCATCTGAAAAGTACACGATTGAAGAGTTGGAGTATCACTATCCAATTTTGGGGATTCCAGTCACAATCAAGGAAAGCATATCAGTTAAAGGTAAATGGTTCTAATGATTTATCTTCTTAAATAACGCAAATAATATAATACAATGGAGTCATATAGAATAAAAGGAGTTTTTGTGATATGAATTTCGTAGTTGTTTCAATTTGCACCTAAAGAATAATAACCACAGATTACTTATTGTTACATTTTGGAACTGTTAGATATCGGTATTCCAAAGATTTCTTCAATCTTAACTCAAAACAGTTTTTTTGACTCGTTACACTTTGTAATTGAGTTATCTACATGATTAGTAAATTGAGTCGATAAGTCAGCTCTGTAAAGCTATTTAACACAGTACTGGGCTTAAAATGCTAAGTAATAGGCGATACTAATTGTTGTTAATAAATTCAACCAATAAATTCAACGACTGACGAAAAAAAATACATCACAAAACCGGTTTCAAATATTGTTTTTTGAACCTCCGAACGCGGCCGGCCATAAATGGCTCCGCGGGCGACGGGGTTCAGGCCATCTCTGCACTATAATGCAAACCGGAAATCAGTAATGTTTTTTTATTGCTGTCAAATTTGAAACTTAATAATATCGATCTGCAATTACAATGTGTAAGAACCAGTTTCAGCTGAGCAAAAATGAATTATAATTTACTAACATTATAAAGACCGCATTTGCGTTCAATAGTCGATGGATTTACTTCCATCTTACGTATATAACCAGCGTGATAAATTCGTCTGATTTTCAAGACATTCTCTTCGAAATGAAGGCAGTAAATACGGTATTCGTTTTGATCATTTCCAGTATTTACGATTGCAAATCCAGAATTTTTTATCTAAGGCTTCGAAGTTCAAAGTCATAAAAAGCTCTTATTATACTTTATTTCCTTCTGTCAACATAATTTTATACGGTATTATCCAATAGAGTAGTAAACGATGGACGATAGACACTTGCTTTACCGGGAGTACCTCGCAAGCAGCTTCTCAGTTTTTTGTTTTTGTTTTTCACGTCAGAAAACCAACTCCTCTTAATTAACAAAGAGCTTTTCTTCAGTTGACGTATCCTTATTTTCAAAATTTATTTTGATGTATAATTGTTAAAAAATATCTCCTCTTTGATTAATGCAATTTTTTTTTTATCAAATAACGTCTTCTCGCTTGAAGTTTTTTTAAAACCAACCAAATTAAAATAGCTGTTTGGTCCAATGGACTGTTGAATCATCTTAAGAATTAGAATTTCTATTCACATATCTTTTAACGTGTCGTCTACTAATTCTTCACCGCCTCTCCAATTAAGTCATCATTCACTTTTCTACTTTCGCCACGCTTTATTACGATTGAACACAAAACTTTTGGATACATTAAAACAGATTTAACTACTTTTAACAAATTATAATTGTCTTTACGTCATATTTCATATAGTTAAACCAACTATACAAATATAAGATAATTATGATATTAATTTAACTTTCACTAATCGTAATCCCAGGGTTCTCTACAAAACACTATTTTAAAAACGCTGATCTAGATTTATGCAAATGCAGACAGCGAAGGTCACTTGGCAACTTCACTTTTAGCGGGTGTTAAAGTACGAATGCTTATATTATTTTAAAAAAAACATTAACATTTTTTCAGCCACTCGTTACTCAAGGTTCAATAAAAAGTTACTTTGTTATATGGTTGGTCTATTTTATGTGAAGTAATAATGATAAAATTATTGTAACCACAAATCATACTTTTTAGTGCGGGCTATAAATATTTTACAAGGGTTTTTTATTTGTTGATAACCGCAAATCAATTTATTTAAACATAAAATGTTGTTTAAATAATTTATTTTTGCCGGTAAAATGTCGATCAACCGAGTCATTCAATATTTTGAAGTAATATTGTTACACGGCAAGATACTAGTTTGCATGGTTATCAAAAGGAATTATGATTTAAAAACAGCATCAACTGGAACGATATAATATATAAAGCTCCTGTAAACAAGCACAAAAGATTGCACATGGACGGCATCATTACCGATAACATTGCCGAAACTATGGTCCTGCTACATCTCCCGAAAACTTTTAGGGACATATGTCTGGGCAATGTATGTATGGCACACAACATTGATGAGATAGTATGGCCGATTATTATACAGTGTGTACACGCCGAATGGGCTAAAATAAAATGTCAGACTTTTAATAAAATGCAGCTTTATACGAAGATATAAAAGACATTAACTTTGTGTTTATTAAGACGAATTGATTTTTTCGCATGTTCGCATGCACTCTTGGTTCAAGGGAAAAAAACTGTAGATATACTAAACGTTGGATATAGTTTAGCACTCGATATATTTTTATTAAAAATAGTATAATATAATAAATCAATGGCGGGTGAAGGAAGTTAAGTTATATAACTGTGATGTTGTATATTTTATTTTCAACTAAATCTAATTCAGGATGATAGATATGACAAAATTTCTGACGACTTTTATTTATAATACAGTGATGACTTAGAGATATTCAATTGAAAAACTATAGAAGGCATAAGATATGTTGAAATAACAAAATTTACGTTTGAAAAAATGTTGGAAAATGGTTTTTTTCGAAGTTATAGTATTTAGGGCAATATCTTATAATGAATGACATAGCGTTTATTTTTGAATTATGAAAGTTGTATTTAAGTAAGTGTGCGTTACACGGATTGTAATAATGTACATCAATTATTTACTGCCAACTATGCAACCGATTGGATAATTTTGTAATGAAATCACTGATGTCTTTATTATGATCTCTGAACAAGTGCAATTGACGCACTAATTGATAAAGATGTATTTTAGTTGAAAGAAGTATACTTTACTTTTGAGTGTTGAATTCCCATCAGAAAAATTCATAGGCTTATTAGAAAAGTTTATGTAAAATTAATAATATTGGCTTACACCTTTGATGCCCAACTGAAATCACTTGGTGGGCCAAATAAAATAATGCATGTCTCTGATGGGCGACAAATATAGGTATATTATATCAATAATAAACAAACCTTACCTTTTTCTATTAAAATTGTTTGTTACTCAGTTTCTCAACCTCTCTTTGTCAAAGAGAGAGTAGTAGAGATAGAAGGATAAGGCTAGACCAGGACTATTGGTTAACTATCGATCGATTTTAAGTATCGATTTCGCTACGTCCAGTTATTGAAGGATCGGAAGAAATTTTTAGACATCACAAACTCTCATGCCTTCGAACAGAAATCGATAAATCTATCGAAAAAATGCTGTTCGTACTGGGATTCGAATCTGAATACTTCTTTAGTAATCACAAAAATATCTGGGTCTGTAAATGAATAGCTTTAACTTTTTTAAGGTCTTTAAAAATTGGTGTTACTACGAATGAATGTCTGGCGTCAGAATACTGCCAGTAGAGGTCTGCACGGGCCCGGGCCTGGCCCACGGGCTCTTACCCGACCCGGCCCGTGGGCCGGGCTCGGGCGGGTAAGCGCAATCGAGAGTCGGGCTCGGGCCGGGCCGGGCTTTGGAATTTGGGATATAATGTTGGGAAAAATATACCAAATTGAGGATTTCAAATTCCTCGGCGAGCTAAAAAAAAAAAAGGACTTTCGGAGATAATCTGGGGAAAAAGTATACCAAATCGAGGATTTCAAATTCCTCGGTGAGCTAAAAAAAAAAAAAAAGGACTTTCGGAGATAATCTGGGGAAAAAGTATACCAAATCGAGGATTTCAAATTCCTCGGTGAGCTAAAAAAAAAAAAAAAAAGGACTTTCGGAGATAATCTGGGGAAAAAGTATACCAAATCGAGGATTTCAAATTTCTCGGTGCTTCGGGTCGGGTTCGGGTAACAAGTGCGGCATTAGACTCGGGCCCGGGCCGGGTCGGGCGTGAGTTTTTCGGGCTCGGACCGGGTAGTTTTGTAAAATTTTGGCCCGTGCAGACCTCTAACTGCCAGTCATAAATTTGTCACAAACTTTAGTGATACATTTTTTTAAATGTATTTTACCAATAACAAAGTGCAAAATGTAAAGAAATTTGAAAACTTTGAAAGGGTCACACAGATGTGGACACTAATCTAATCTTTTGACTGATTTCAAGGCGTGTCTATTGCTTGCTTTTCATCCAATTTCACCTCATGACATAGAATATTTTGCATATCTTTTTACTTTACCCTCTCCAAAAATGATACACTTAATATAATATAAGTGAGATTCTTTGCCTGATCACAAACCTATTGATTCCCCATCGATGACTTGACATTGGCTAAACATCAAATACTTATGACTACGTTTTTGTTCTAGGCATGAGTAACAAGGCGGGTAGACTAAATTCACATGTTGAGGTGGCGAAAGAAGATTCCGAAGCCATATCTCAGCTGAGAGCTGCTGGTGGTATACCAATAGCAGTAACAAACACTCCAGAACTTTGCATGTGCACAGAAACATTCAACTATGTCACAGGAAGAACCAATAATCCTTATGACACACGAAAAACATCCGGAGGATCATCTGGAGGAGAGGTAAAATACATAAAAAACGATTTCATGATACATTGTTGAATAATATAACGTATTTGTAGCCATAAACAACCAGTCGTGGTTAACACTTTTTTTATATTGTATATAATAAATACAAATATATAATGATGTTTAAAAAACAAAATATTCCTTGGTACTACTTCTACTTTTGTTTAAAAAGATCAGGAGGACTGGTTTCGCTCATGATGAGTATTATCAACCGATAAAGTTTTTCGTGGTCGAAACCGGTCCTGATCTTTTTAAATAAAAGGAATATTTTGTTTTACCTAGTCTAGTACACCCAAAAAGCGATATAACATAATGATATGATATAATTTGTTTAAAATTACTTCAGATGCAATGTTTTTGTCCATGCACGCAGTGGCGGATTATCCTATGAGGAAATGAGGCGCGGGCTTGAGTACTCTGAATTTTATGGGCCTCAAAAATAGCTTATATAATATAACCCATATACGTTTAGTTCAGATTTTTTAATATTTTTTCTTTTTTAGTTAGAATTTTCTGACGTTTTTATGTTATCCGTAAAACAGGGCTTCCAAATTTTATTGCGCCTGGGGCCTCCCATGTGCTTAATCCGCCACTGCATGCACGACAACATGAACGTGTATTACGTTAAAAATAAAATATTGTTACAGCGACGCACCGGATATTTAAACGAAACGCATAACTAGTTTCAGTGATTATAATAAAATAATACATATTACACATCGTTAAGCGCGCGATTTAATATGATGGAAGTCCACTCGGTTAAAGCGACCGAAATGTTTTTTTACATAATAATTATAATATATACGTCTTATATTATAACTCATATATCCGCTCCAAATATGAGACGTGTGGACTTTAACCGAGGGCCACGAAACGTCACGCTCTAAGCCAGAGCCTGCCAAACTTTTTTCCTTTACAGCACACTAGTGAATGGGCTTTGTTCAGCGGCACACCAAATAAAAATGACTTGTACCCTTATTGATATGAATATAGAAAATCATGGTTTAGGTTACATTATTTTAAATATTTTTTCAGTAAATATGTCCATGGTGTTAATAGTTTCATCAGTGAGGATGCAATTGATTTTTAAAATGGATTCTTTCAAAATTCGGTTACCTTTAACCGCTCTTGTTTTTTCATTATTTCCACGAGCGTTGGAAAACCAAATTCGAATAAATAAGACGATCCAATCGGCAACAGAGATTTAATTATTGTTGTTGTCAATCGAAGATATTGACTCCATGGTGATATCCAAAATGCTGACAACTTTAACTCAGAAAATGAGGCTTTGTGTACAGAGCCGTTTATAGATGAACAAAATTTCGTTCTCTGTTAGTGTAAAGGTGTGTACAATCGAATCTTTTGAATGGTTGATGACTTACTGATACATTTGATAATCAAGCGATAGAAAATAAGACTGCGCTGCTTAGATACCATCTTCACTGTATCCGTGTGTCACGTCGGTCACTATGGACGAACTTGACAAATATTTGTCTGACTATTTAGGTGTTAAATTTATTTAAAATTGAAGACAATTAAAATGAATAAGAATTTTCATAAGCAAACAGTTTTGAGGTTTCTTCCGTCGCGGCACACCTGACACTTCTTGCGGCACACAGTTTGACAGACACTGATCTAAGCAAATTCGTTAAGCTCTGCAAAATCTCATACAAAGTTTGTAGCACTTAATGAACTTGCTTATAGCGTGACGTTTCGTGGCCTTTGAGTAATCGAGTGCTTCGACTAAACTTATTCGCTTCGGACTGGTTAAAAATAAGTTACTATTCATACCTTGCCAAAAGGGGCGAATACCACTTTCTTACTGGGGAGAAATATTTATTATCATGTGCCCCACAACGTTCCTTTCTATAGGATAAGAAATAAAATACATTCTAATGAATTAGCAAGACTTGTAAATGTATCATATATAATGTTATACAAAGCTCTATTCGAGAACGCTACGATATTTATTTATTTCTTATATGCTAAGTGGTGTATTAGTATTCTAGCTTTTTTGTTGTTTAGATGTGTGATGTGTACAGATATATATTTTCCCCCCATGTATTCGTGTATTAATGTAGGGTCTGTCCGCTGATGTCTTCAAATGGGGATAAAATAAAATAAAACAAACCTGCACGAATACCAATTGTAGGTGTTAAGTAATAATTTGTTCGTAATTTGACATTAAATGTGTTTTAACTTTCCGAGATTGTTATATTTGAGGAAATGTGTAAAATATAAAAACCAGGACTTGAAATGTAAAACAAAACTTTCCGGAATGGATTTAGAATTGGCCAATAAATATTATTCATAATATGACATAAAATCCTTTTTGAGAATTCATTTCAACTAAAGTGATGCGTTGCACGGTTGCATGATTTTGACCTTTTTAGTTATTGATAGATTATGTATTAAAAAAAATATATGCAACGAAATAATACGTGATTGAATTTATAATAACTGTTTCATTTCGATCAAATGTCAGATTAGATTTTTTTTAATGTGTTATGTTTACGTGAATTGGTAACCAGTCCAATTTATTTTTGAAGCCGAACAGCAATTTAGCTTATTAGGTTAGTTACACGTTACACATCACAGTAAAACATTACAAATTTTGGTAACGATCGCGATAAAAAAGAAGAGTTTTGCGTAATTTGCTATAATATTTTTATGTTTTATCCTAAATATCCTTCTACTTTCACTTCTCATCATTAAAATACTAGTTTAAATGAGCACACATTGTAACATTTTTTAACTCTTAAGCGGCTAGATGAAAAATTCATGTGTCATAATACGTATATATGAGACAGATGAATTTCGTAATTTTACCGACATTGTCGTGGTGTCAATCGTTTTAGCGATTTTGCAATTGTCATATTATTTTAAAATTAAATCAACAAATGTCAAAAAAACATCAAGATCTGTCTATTGTTGAAAAGTTAAGAATACAATGTTTACATAACGCGACATTCATTTATTTTTAATTTGCTTTTACGTAAACATCAGTAATATGCATGAGGTGTAATCATATTAATTTTTAATGGCAAGTGAACGTAATTAGCGAGTATGTATTCCGGTAAATTTTACATTTCAAGCTCTGGTGAATCTTTTGTTGCTTAGTAATATTTTAATTAATCATAAATCTGAAAAATAATAACTTTTCTATTTTGACGTTAACAATACCACTGTTTTTTTTTTAGTGGGAACGTATCGTTAATTTTTTGATTAAGTAAACCCAATCTCACTACACGCAAGTTGTGGAAAGTGTTTTGTGTTTTTCGCTTTAGATCATAATTGTTCTATTTAGATAACCGTCGTTACATAGCTCACTTGTGTTTATATCGTAGATTTAGTTAGCTTATAATACAGTGATGCACAACCAGTTACCTGCGGGCATCATGTGGCCCAAAACGACATGCATTTCAATTCACAGACTAAGTATACATTTTTAATTTCATTATTTATTTCCATATCAATTGCAGTAATATTTACAAAAACAAAACATCCGTGCTGCAGGCAATTTTTAGGTCATTGTCTTCCTTAAATGCAATATGTATAGTGTTAGTTCTCCACAAACAAATGGCTGTGCTTTGCTTTGTGTAAATTATTTTACAATAAATTACATTTCATTTTCTGTCTTATTATCATGAGTAGATTGAAACTATACTTTTCATTATCTAGTGTGCATTAGCCGCCTGTGTGGTCGAGTGCTCAATGTCGTTGGCTTCGGTTACGGAGGTCCCGGGTTCGAATCCCGGTACGGACAGTCTTATAAATTGATTTTTCAATCGATTTATGAATTTCTGTTCGAAGGCATGGATGTATGTGATGTCTTGAATTCTCCCCTTCCACCCATCCTATCCTATGAACGGGGCGTATTGAGAGCGATTAGCTTACCACTAGTCCTGTCCTAGCCCTATCCTTCTATTCCTACTCTCTTTAGTAAAATAGAGGTTGAGCAATTGAGTAACAAGCAGTTCTCGAAGAAACACATCTGTTGAGATAAATTCCATTAGGAGTCCATATGCTCCACATTGGGAGAAGACATGGTTTTAAAAAAAAGTGTGCATTTATTCAATCAAAAAAATATAGAGTAGAATGTTTAGACCAGTGATGGAGAACCTTTTGATTCTAAAGGCCACATTAATTTATCTAAGGCCGCAGTAAAGAAAGCGTTGACACCCCCCCCCCTTTTTGTCGACTGTCAAACATATAATGGGTCGATTACGCTCTTTTGCGTATAACTTTTTGATCAAGTCATAAGGCTGCATCAGAGTAGCCAAGAGGCCGCCGGTTCCCTTTCACTGGTCTAGATTCTATTTTATCATAATCTACAAAACATGTAACATCTGTAGCCTGTGGATAAATGAAAAATGGCTCCTTCTTTTAATTAGGCTGTGTGTGCATTACTTTTATGAGTACATATCAAACTATATACAAAAAGACGTAAGTCAAAACACTACAATGGATTACAATGGCTGTATGTCAAAAGGGGCATTGAAAATTGTAGTAAATCGCTATTACATACATACATCGATTACTTCAGATCACATGGCGTATGTCAATGACCTGTCTGGTGAAATTTTTCAAACTCCTCACTTGGAAAGTGAGACGCTATGATTAACTTAACCCGGAGCAATTTGCCATAACCTGTCACTTACATAGGGCCTACGTGTACATGTTACACAATTACGCAGGGCCTACGTGTGATGTTATTTAGCGGTTTGATCGACAAAAATCTACATTTTTTATACCTCTTGTTTAATTTACAGTAATGTTATAAGTTGGCTCAAAGCAAAATCCAATAAGTCTACATGGCATTATATAGGGTTGTCAGATTTCTTGCAAATCAAACCGGGACGTCAACCCCCCCCTCCGATTGTTAAAAAAATTCAATATTGTTTGCCAAATTAAATTTGCATTTTTTTTGTTACCATGTCCGCTCCCAATATGGAGCATATGGACTCCTAATGGAGTTTTTCTCAACAACAGTGTTTCTACGAGAACTGCTCAGTTGCTCAACCTCTCTTTTTCCAAAGAGAGTTGGAATAGAAGGAAAGGGCTAGGACAGGACTAGTGGTTAGCTAATCGCTCTCGATACGCCCCCTTCATATGATAGGATGGGTGAGAGAGGGAAATTCAAGAAATCGCATACATCCATGTCTTTGAACAGAAATTCATGAATCGATTGAAAATCAATTTATAAAACTGTTCGTACTGGGATTCGAACCCGTGCCCTCCGTAGCGGTAGCCAATGACGTTGACCACTCGACCACACAGGCGGCATTAGCATTATCGCCCCTAAATCCAATGCATTTTTTAATGTCTATTTTCAAGTCTTTTAACGTTTGTATACAAAAATTGATCACCATATCTGAAGATCCCTCCTAAATCTCTCAATTTAAAATAATATAAAAATGTTAAATAAAAAATTTCAAGTCTAAAATTTTGAATTTTTAAATTTTTAAAAATGAAAAAGACAAAAAAAATAAAAATATGTTATGAAATTGTCCATGTGAATTGTAGTATTTTTAGGGAAAATATAAATACGCCAGATTTTTTTTGTAAGCTGGGACTTTTTGAGAAAGGTTTGTTAGGGACACCGGGACAAGAGACTCAAAACCAATGACAGTCCCGATTAATCGGGACTTCTGAAAACCCTACATTGTATGTTATTTCACGTAATCCGGCATCCGACAAAAACATACGCACTTTACACTCTTCCATATGCTAAGGAAGTCCCATAAAGAATAAAATATCAATTGCCAAATATCCGATTTGTATTTGCCTCTATTTATTGCAATCAATGACTGACTGACTACATAATGAAAGTGGCGTATTGTTCTTTGTTGAATTATGTTATAAGCTAGAAAAAATAAACTATTGATAAACCGATAATTGCAATATGGATAAATCAGTTTTTGCTTTTAGTAGATGATAAGGCTTTCGCATGTAAATAAAAACCAATATTTCTGGATATATAGAAATTCCATCTGAACAAAAATTATAAGGATTATAAATAATGTAAGCCATTTTTGAGGCCCCTAAGATTCAGATGCCCTAAGCGCGCGCCTCATTCGCTTATAGCAGTGCTTCTCAATCTTTTTCATGCCACGGACCTCTAAATCTGAAAAAAATAATCTGCATACCCTCGAAACTTTTTTCATTTCACATGTTCATATTTTATCACAAAGAATGTTGACCCCAGGTTGGGAAGCACTGGCTTATGGGGTAATCCGCCACTATATATTATACAAAAAATAAGGCCTGTTTACCTTGGTTACTGGATTGACGGCGCATTGATTTTGCCGTGCGATAAATTATTTTGCAATCGATTTCCGTGTAAAATTAACCGTACACGATCATTTTCGATAATCGTCGATGAAAAATCACGAAATTGTTGTAAATTTTGCAATGTTTTATTCATTCAATTTAGTTACTGATGATTAATGATTTTAGGCTGCACTCATATCATCAGGTGCGTCTGTAATTGGAGTCGGTTCAGATATTGCAGGATCCCTGAGGATACCGGCGATGTGCTGTGGCGTGTTCGCACATAAGCCCACCGAAAGAGTCGTCTCCACAGTTGGCCACGTGCCGCAGTGCGACACCGAAGAATGGAAAAGACTTTTCACATTTGGGCCGATGGTAAGATACGCCGAAGATCTTACCCTGCTCATGAACGTCTTGAAGGATCCCAAAAAAAAAATCATAGACCTCGAGCAACCGGTAAGACTCCATTTTTATTTTTAACAAGAGTAAAGAAACATTACACGCGCGTAGAAATAAATGACACTTTCTTCAAACTCTCGCAGAGAGCCACACATTTGATTGATGTATTTTATTTATTATGTTTAAAAAATACATTTAACATTACAGCCAGTGGCGAGTTATCTCATAAGCGCAAGAGGCGCGCGCTTGGGGCCTCCAAATCTTAGTGGCCTCAAAAAAAACATATATTATATAAACCCTTAAATTTTGATTTTCAATTTTCAATATTAATTATTATTCTACGAAGAGCTTTGCAGCACTTTTATGTTATTCGAAAAACAAGGCCTCCAACTTTTGTTTGCGCCTGGGGCCTCCAAAGTGCTTAATCCGCCATTGATTACAGCTAATGCTAATTAGCCAAAAATCATCCAGAAAAACTCGATAAGATTTTTTACTTTTTGTCTTTTATGTATCGTTATTTTTATTTCTTCTTAAAAGTGTAAATCCTAAATTAAAGTATTTCATATAGAACTATGAAATTTATACCGCACGTGCTTTCATTATTTTTATTACCATTATTTACAGACTGAAACGAAGAAGAGCCTGCGAAGCGGGCTCTTAATGCCATCTACTAGTATTCTTAAAGAAAATAAAAAAAGTAGTTGTTATATCCTTATCCGCATGTTTTCTAGTTAAGTATTAGGATTCTGTTGGCTATAGGATCTATATGGAGAAAACAATTAAGACCCTGTTTACGAATACTGATTGTGGGATCAATTCTAATCAGTAGTTTTCGTAACTTGTCCAATCCCTTTTGAGGGTCACTCAAATGTGGTTTTTGTCAAAATGTTGTGACCCTTTTCTATTTTATAAGCTCTTTTACTTATTACACGAGTCATAAAATCACCTATCGATATGATGATCGAAAGAATGTTTTAGTTGATTATTGGCACCGTATTAGAAATATCTGGAATAAAATAATAACTTGAGATTTTCTTACTATCAGCATGTGAAAACGTTAAATATAAACATATTTATAATCAATTATAAATTACTTTATTAAGCTTAACTATGGTGTGTCGTTTCTTTTGCACGATAAACAAATCATTTCGGAATTAATCATTTAGAATGTATGTTAATGTGAATTTTTAAATTTTTTCATTGTTGACATTCTGTGAAAATATTTTATTATAATATATAAAAAAAAATATATGTATTTGGCACTGTAATTTGGTTCATCCAAATATAATTGTATTATCTCATCAGATATCAAAAACTAGGTGTGTCAGTAAAATTTAAAAACGGCAGTTTCCAAAAATATTCAAATCAGCGTAGAAAGTAGTGTTGGGCGTCAGTCATCACAATCGAAATCATCCGATTGGAAAATCAAATGGAATAAATTCAAATGCCTTTCAAAATTAACAACCGTCAAAGTTGAGTAATATTACATAAAAAAAATACATGAGTAATAGTTTTTAAATATATTTATAAAAACGAATTTTATCTCGAATTTATCGCTGATTACAAAAGAATAGTCGGATGTATTTTAGAAAGCTTGATTTCCTTTTGAATTTTCGCTGCATGTGAGATTGGTGACTTTAAAAAATGACAACGTAATCAATATGCATTACGACTGATCCTATTGCATTGGAAAACTTTAGAGGGATAGAAATCTAGAATAATAAGATAAGACAATATTTTACAAATGTTGACACTTCGAGTCGCGACATCGCTAAACTTTAATTATTTTCAACAGTTTTGTTTGAGTCAACGTAAATATTTAATATAATGTATTTATGAGAATTATTTTTTAAAAAAATGGTAGTCTCATCCATCTAATTATTTTTTCTTTGTGTTTCCTCCTCCCCCCGAACATTCAATAATTGAAATCAATTCATTAATTGAATTTGCATATACTAGTTCTGACGATGGCGCACTCCGAAATAGCTATAAACTCATCTTATAAAAAAATGTGGAAATCAATTCAATCCACGTACAAAAAAGAGTTCATGTTGTCTGATTGCATAGTTCTTTTCAAAAATCATAACGAAACCCGTTCCAGACATTATTATACAACAAATATCAAATAGGTTGCTTCGTGTGATTATAAAGATTAAAAAAGTGTGCCCGTCTATTTATAAATTTACCTTTCATTCATTTGACGGATAGTGAAAGAGTTATATGCGATTTAACACAATAGGCGGTCTGTTAAAAATCATAATGCCGAAAGAAAATGTCTATTAATTCATTGTATTGGTAAGAATTTACAAGTGACAGTGGCAAACTGTGGAACGTAATAAAACTAGATATTAGTTAGCGATTATTTTATTGGTTGAATGGTAAAGGAAAAAGCGTCTCTTCCAAGTATTAGCTCAATAGGAACATGCTATTTTATTACTGCATATCGCTTGAAAAACAACGATATCTCGCAACCCACCTATTGTTATTATTTGGTTGTCGTGGTGTCAGGATTTCGGTATTGACAATTTTTCCAATTCCGGAATCCTATGAACATTCATTCACCATGAGATCGTGTAGAAATTCGGGTTTCGGGATTGAAAAATTTTCGCTCGGCGATTTTGAAATCCTGAAAACTTACAGATTTCTTAAAATGAAAATATGTTAGACCATTTTTTTTAGTCGCTGGTCGATTTTAAAAATCCAGAAATAATCGATTTCCCAAAATGAAAAAATCGGGAGCTTTTTTTCTTAGCTCTCCCTTTTTCCGGTTGCCTATTTTCAACAATTTTCCAAGAATTTCGCACTTCTTAATCCTGAAATCCCAGGTACTATCACACTCCGGGGATTTCGGGATTACAAAATTCGTAGGGTTCCCGGAATTGGAGGCTCTAGTGTCGAGTGATATAGTATTATATATATCCAACATAATTATATATGTGCTATTTGTGATGATCTGTTATTTTTATCAGTTTATTAACATTTATAGGTTGCTCTGAAAGAATTGAAGTTTTACTATATGGACGGGGATAATTCAGGAGCAACAGATGGAATTAACGCAGACATCAAAGAAGCGTTAAAAAAAGTAATCACGCATTTCGATAATACTTACCGTATTGAAGTAAAAAAGGTAACAGTCATTGAATAAAAAAAAAACACTTTTAGGGTGTTCACTGTCAATACTTGGTGGAAAGGGATTCTCACTCTTTTTCTATTCAACATGTCCAACATAACCTAACCTAAACTGTTATGTCATTGCTAAGTTAACTACCACTTTTTTGTCCATGTCTGCTCCCAATGCGGAGCATAAGACTTCTTAATGGAGGAATTTTAACAGAATTAATGTCATTATTAATGTCATTATTTTCATTGTATCACTTTGTCAAAGAATTCCCAAATTTTAATTATGTTTGTAATTACTTTCAATCCCCATTCTAAATTTATTAATCTGAGATGACTTTTTAATTATATGTTAGATGTGTTAAACATTTTAATTTTGTGCTATTTTAGAATCACTTTTAATGTAATTGGTATTTTCTTTTCAATGCTATAAACAATTATAGCTGTTCATTTTTGTATAAATAGCATTGTTAAATTATATTTCTTATCAGTTGACGATGCTCGTAATGAGCGAAACCGGTCCTGACATATTAAATAAAGTGGAATGAAGTACAAAGGATTATTGTGTTTTTACTAATAAAAAAACATCGTTACAGTTTTAAGACAAAAAAATTAACCTAAAATTATAATATAGATAGCATCATCAGATTTTCAATATCGATATTCAATACCCAAATCAAATATGCACAAACAAATCAGTAAATTTTAGGCAAAGAAATTAATCAATGTTTTTAATCTGAAATTAAAGCGCTTACTTTCAAAACCGGCTGAAATGTATTTTGGTAGTTTCGATAAAAAAAGGAAAAAGTTATCTTTGTATATTTGTCAGGGTAAAAATTACCTGTCCGCCAAGTGTGCACGGATTGGCGTATACATTTTAAGACCAAATAAAATGCACACGTTGACTATTTAGGGTGATTTCAAAATTAACCTAAATTTTCGGTTAGAAATATTGAGAGTTTTTGGCATTTTTGAAAATTAAATCTTTGGTAAGTTACAATATAGCTAGGACGCTATAAGGACGTAACCCACACATTTTTTACAGGAGATACAAAAACGTTTTTAATAATTTTGGGCCAAAGAAATATTATTAAATATATACGACCTTTAAATATTTACATGGAGACTGATACACTGGTTTTTGAATGACATTATCTGATATCAATTAAATATTTTTATTTTTTCAAACATAAAAGCTAAATTTGTATACTAATTCGGTATTTTCAGTTTAAATCCTTTTCGTAGAGTGTTTATATTGTGATTATCGAAAAAGCTGTTTTGAAAAACTGTGGATTGCATCCTTTTTGATTGTATGAAATTTTTTTTAACCGGTTTTTAAAGTAAGCACTTCAATTCTGACAAACTGATATATCTTAACTGATCTGAAAAAACGTTTGCACAACTAGGTATGAAGATTTTTTTTTGTAATTTTCAGGTTAAACTCAAATATATGGAGTATGGATTCGAAACATCAATTCTGTCACTGTTAAAAATTGACGGAGTCGACACAATTTTTTCAAAGCCAGATAATTTCAAAGAATGGCGGCCGGTATGGCCAGAGGTCTTCAAGAAAATATTCGGATGCTCAAATTCACTAATGACATCCATCGGCTACGGTATATTAAAAAAAATTGGACGGTGTATACCAGAAAGTTACTATGCCAGAGTATCTATAATGAATACAAAGATCCGGAAAGAGTTCATGGTAAAAAACAATCATTTTTATTTTATATTAATTAATACATATGTACATACATACATTTTGACTAAGAAATTTTTATAAAACTCCAGTTAACTTTTAAAATTTTCCTCGATAGAAATATTTTTATCCATTCCCATAATATTAAATTTATAGACGTATTTACTGGGCCACTCTTTTAAATATACAAATTAATGGATATACTCTACCCCTCCCCCCCACCTCATTTCCCTAACCATTGTACAACGACTGACTTACAGCAGTCTGTACCCAGATAGTCAATAATGAGTAAATATGATCAGCGGTGTGCTGCCAATACGTTAACAAGGGGCTCGCTTAATCTCAAAGCAATTTTCGATGTTCTGGGGAAGAAGTGAATATTTGTATCACTCTTATGCAATTATATGCAATGCTTAAATAAGCAATCGATTGCTTATTTAATACACTTATAACATGTAACAATATGCATTTTACCGTAAACTTATCAATCTAAATGACTAAGAATGAACTACTGTGTATACTGAAGCTCTAGTTGATAACATATAAGTCAGAAATTGCAGTCATACACTAATTTGATCTGAGGATATTGCTTTCTCTTAAATTAACAAGGGGCTCGCCGGCCTCTGTCAAATTTAACAAAAGGTTCGCGCAAACCCCTCCGAGCCCCTTCCAGCCCACCTCTGAATATGATATACATTAGAAGCGTATACGCATTAAAATATTAATGATAATTCAAGTGTTACCCATACTATCTATACATGCCACATAATTTATATTAGTCGTGTCAGAATTTTTTACATAAATGAACTTCTTATTTACAGGATCTTCTGCAGCTTGATGGTGTGTTCTTCTATCCGACATTGCCATACACCGCCAATTTTCACGGAGGCTATGTCCGGCGACTGCTCAATCTTCCTTACACGTTGCTATTCAGCAGCCTTGGATTCCCAACGTCCCACTGTCCATTGGGACTCTCAGCGGGAGGTATGCCTGTCGGTATCCAGGTCGTCACAAGTCCTGGTCAGGACCACCTTAATATAGCTGTCTGTAAAGAACTGGAGAGAGCATTTGGAGGATGGGTACCTCCATCGTATTAGTAAAAACAAAATGAGTTGTGTACAAAAACGTATATAAATACATTTTGTAGAAACCTATAACAAGAAGATTTGATGCTGGTGCAATTATTTATATGAAATAGACTATTTTTTCGATGGAGAAGAAATCGATATTATTGCTAAGAAATTTAAAGATACAACAGCACTATTTGTTTTATCTAAGTTTAAGACAATTTTAAACGATTTGCAGTTGACGCACGAAGAATAGAACAAAGCTTGACTTAAGTCGAGCAAAAAAACAATTAATTCTCTCCAAGCTCTGGATGTCAAAAACAACTCTAAAATTTGCCAACTTCCGTGGCTGAATGGTAATTCTAAAAGGCTCTAAAGATTTCGATTTGAGTCGATATTTAAAACAATATAAAAAAACGTAAAATATAGTTACTATACAATTTTTAATATTTATCATATCAGTAACAGAAGTAATGATTTTTGACAGTTAAAATGCAGAGAAAAAAGTTCTGACAAATTAATTTCACATTCACATCTCCAAATAAATGGAATTTTAAAAAAGTTGTGTCTCGATTAAAAGTTAAATGTAATAAAAAGAAAATATAAGATAGATGTTTGAGAAACGTTGGCGTTTGTGATTGCGGTCGTAGTCGTAAATCGACATGGTGAAATTCAATTGCATTTTTTTCCTATTCAATGATTGTAACTTCTTTTTGGACCATGCTCTATGTGTACTGTTTAGCCACCATTAACCAACCAATCCTCCAATGATACGTTAGCAGTATTCGGTTTCACCGAGTAGGTCCTATGGATATAAAGAACCAGACATCGGAATACCACTGGTATAATAAATGTTTTACCTAATTATATTTATTCGATGTTCGGTTCTCAATGTGTACCAATGTTTGTATAAAATATTCAAATATACGAATATCAAAAAATGGCAGAGAATATTGTAATATTCAATTGAAATCCATAATAACAATACATACGTATGTATATAACGTCCCATAGAGTTCGCAAATTTGTTGAAATATGCGGTTACACAAACTATGCTTAGCTAATTTAATTTCACATTTTTTTTACCATTCTTAGCATAAACTTTAGGTTAAGTTATTTGTGATCGTGTGCAAGACATTTGCGCAACAATTATTTTTTAGGCTGATATTGTTATAATTGTTAAAATATTTTTTTGTTCAATATTAAACAATAAAATATTCGATGATGATGTGTTTCATTTCTTTTCGTGCATGAGCATTGTGTTATATATACTGGTGAGTACTTTTCCCGAGCGATCAGGTGAATCTGGGTTCAAGTCCAGGCAAGATCATTATCATCTTTTTTCACGATACCTGAGATCTTAGACATATGTGTTTGTAATGTCTTCATTCGTCGAGTTTTTTCTGAAAATTCCGACACCTCGGCTGTTAGCTGTAATGTAAGACTTTTCAATGTTAGATGTCGAGATAATATCTTTTGAAGAAAAAAAAATATGTATCTATCGTTGACATTAATATTTATGAAGACAAGTTGTCAGTGATATCTGTACTCTCAATACCCAGACGGTAGTGCAGCTAAGTGGCTAACGAACTTTCCCATCCTATCAATTATTTCATCAAGATTAATATTTTTTTTTGAAGAACATTTTTTTTAAAACAATTTATTGCGCACCCTAGGCGTACGGCTTGAGCGGCCGCGTTTTGCGAGGCGTGCAGCGTGTATATCAAACATATACTCCGCGAATACAAGTGTCCTGAGTGACCAGAGAGTGTTTAGCATGCATGCACGTTCACGCTACACGCAATACCTTCAAAACGCGTTTACTCAAAAAGTGTGAAATTTTCAGGGCAGTGGAGTCGGATTTTTTTAACTAAAGTTGGACTCAATAAAAACTAATAGCTTCGAGTCGAAGTCGGAGCCCTCTTATTTTTGACGACTCCACAGCTCTGGAAATCACACTATGGTCTAAGCCAGTGCTTCCCAACCTTTTTCATTCCACGCCCCCCTAAATTTGAAAAAAAATCTGCGGCCCTCCTCGATACGAAACATATTATGCGGTGGCCCCCGGAGAAATTCAACGGCCCCCAATTTGGGAAGCACTGGTCTAAGCTACTATGATATTTTCAGTTTATGAAAAAATTTTACCATACTTTTAAGTAAAAATATATCAATATATGTTTTAATTAAACAGTGTTAACTAAAGATGCGAATTAATCCTGAAGCTCACATTATTCTATCACAAGATAAATTAATCGTCGTAGGTATGTATGAATATATATATTATAACCTATATCAAAAAAATAGTGATAGGTATAATAATACAAATACATATATTGGTTAAAAGTCTAGGTTTTTGAATTATGAATGTAGATGTCGCTAGCATTTAATTAAAATACAAAATATAAATGAAGAAGCATTTGTGTGAATGACGAAAATTGTGCAAACAGTAAACGCGTAAATTTTAGACAGAACGAACAAAAAATTAATATAAAAAAAACATATTTGTAAATAACATTTTTATTAACTGTTTGTGATAAGGTTCAAGTTTCGATACAGTGACATCTTTCAATAAAAAAATGTTTATTAATGGATTTTTGTTATACTGTTTTATTACATATATATTCCTTGTCGTACTATATCGACTGTGGAAAGGAAAAAGGACGTAAGCCACTCATATCAAATTTTACAGGAGGCGCTAAAAATGTGTTTAGATGATTTTGTGACGTATGCAAATTATGAATTATACATAGCCTTGAAGTGCACAGATACTTCTAAACTGGTGTTTAATTGACATAATCTAATATTAATTAAAGAAATTGTCTCAAAAAAACTTTTATTTCAGTGTTTTTTCTTGGTTTTAACTTTTTTACATGGTCATCTTTTTCAAACTTTAAAGCTAAATTTAGATACTAATTCGGCATTTTCAGCTTCCATCCTTTTGATAGAATCTGTGTCGACATTGTGATAATCGAAAAAAAGCTGTTTTAGAAAGTTGAGGGTTACGTCCTTTTTCCTTTCCACAGTCGATATATATAGTGGATAGGGTGTCAGTGGCGTGCTCGACATTGACCAATTATTTTTTCAGTTAATTTATTCAATTAAATCATAATACCGTGTTTATTTTTGAAAATTAAATATATTAAATATTTAAGAAAATAAAATATAGACTCATAATCAATTCTTTTGATAAAAATAAAATTGGGCCACAAAATATTTGCTATACACTTGGTTAGCTATAATATGTCACTAGCGCCTAAATAGTGTTAAAAATAGATTTAATAATAAAACATATTATTAGATTAAAAGAAGCAATTTAAAAAAAATTAAAAATATGACTTTGTTTAAGCCCATGTTAGTAAACGTTTTGTGAAATAGTAATAATAAGTCAAAATGAGCCGACACGGTTTTAAAAAAAATATTTAACTATAATATATTATAATATTTTATAATTGAATGTTTGAAGAAAAATCTCACCAATTCATAGATGTCACTGTATCGAAATCAAATTTTTTTCAGTAACACTTAATTTAAAAAAAAACTACTCCTAATGTATTTGTACGATTTTGTGCTCAACTTTGTCTATGAGCAATTGCAACTGTGATTGCATAAGCCATGTTATTCTTATTAATAATAATTTGACTTTAAAAGGGCAAAAGGACGTAATCCACATAAAGAAGGCACAAAACACATTTTTTGATTATTTTGTGCCAAAGTCAAAATATTAAAAAGACTTAACCATGAAGTGCACGAAGACTTATAAACTGGTGTTTTATTTGATCAATCGTATTAGAAATTAACGAGTTGTTTGAGAAAACCATTTTTGTCAGTAATTTTTCCAAGTCGCAGTTTTCAAAGCTATCTTTTTTCTTAAAAGGTAAATTTGGATACTAATTTAGTATTTGCAGCATATTTTTTTTTATAGAACGTGAATTCAGTTGTATACCTACATTGTGAATACCGAAAAAAACTGTTTTAACCACTTAGCTGCCAGCGCTAAATATTCAATCTAGTCCTCCACTCCAGTGGCTTAGAATCATTTTAAATAGTTCATAAAAGATAATGAAAATTTGTTTTTAGTCAATATTACATATGTACATTGAATAAAAACTAGTCATTAACTATCGATTGTTTGATCAGGCTTCTCACAATAGATATATAAATTATGTTTATAATTAGATAGTTTTAAAATATATATATATGTATTATTGCATTTGACTACCCTGAAGCTGTTTATAAAATTCACCTATAAAGTATACTTTCAGTTTTTTGCATTATGTTTCAAGGCATTGTGAAAAATACCTCCATAGACAATTCAGGTACGCCGTACATAAAATCGGTAGGTAGCACTTGCAACTTCAGCTGTTGAATTTAGGTATGTGAAAACAATACGTATGAACACTATAAACTAAGATAAATTTAAATACTTAACCATTATTGGGTTCATTGATAAATGCCGCATGCACAATGATTTTTAAACATTGAAATAATATTTATTTCCCACGAGAAAAAAACGCGATAAACCGGTGCGTCGCTAGTGTATGAAGTCATTAAGCGTGCGACGCACCGGCAAAACTTTGGCGTGCTAGTGGTTAAAGCTGTGGGTTACGTCTTTTTGCTTTTCTCGAGTTGAAATATATAAATATATATATATATACTCAAAAGAATGGTGGATGACTTTACGAATCGAGTACGGTTGATACCTCACGCAAGAAGAATACCTAAAAAGATTTTTTTACAGTAGAAAAAAAAATATATTTACAAGTTATCAGATACGCATTGATTGATACAATAATTGCGAATCAATTATTTCTCATTTCTTTGTGTATTTATATTAAGAGTGAGCGTAGCGGTCTACAGCAACAAAAAACATAAAGACAAATTATTAAATGACTTATTTAAAAACATTCGTATAATTGATAAAATCTAGCTTAATACAATTTTCAAACCATCCCACTTGAGTTAAGCATTCTTAACTATTGTACTAAAATTTATCTTCAAAACAAAACATGCCAAGGAGATAAGAATTTTTTATTTACAAATAATACAATAATTCATTGCTTTTATAAATATTAAAATATATCTAATAACTTTGATCGAACTAATTGGTATAATTATCTATAAAATATAATGTGTTGATTCATTTCATATTGCTATAATAATAATATGAAATATTTATCTATATTAACAACTTCCCATCTGAAAGATAATCATAGTAAAATATTTAATACTTGTTCAAAGTTTAAAAAAAAAACTGAATATATAATTATGTTTCAAAACTGTCTTTATATAATGTAAATAATTAGCAGAGGCGTCCATCCGAAATTCATTATTTTGTATTAAAAAATCAGGGCTGTGGAGGCGTGTAAAAAAAAGAAGACTCCGACTACAGCTTTAAAATAATTTAAGACTCCTAAAATCATTTTAACTTATAATTTATATGTATTCCATCAGATCATCTAAAGATTCTAAAGTCAGCCAAGCATGAAATGTCAACACTTTGGCCTATTTTGTTTGAATACTCATCATTAAAAATATTTTTTCAAAAAAAAATCGAGCCGTTCATTTTTCACGACCCCGACCCCTGCCAAAATACCGCGACTCCGCGACTCCGACTCCGACTCCACAGCCCTGTTAAAAACAAAGGAATGAATGTCAGATTAAAAAAATAATTAAGAAATGAAAGGAGCAACAAACTTACTAGAATTAAGATTTTAATAAGCATTCAAAGGAATTTGGAATTCTAGTAAGATATTTGTTAAAACAGTTCCTTTTTTACTATATAATGGATTCCACCCTAGTATTATATATTCCAATTCAATTAACAAAAAGGAGACGCTAAGAGACTGAATACCAACATATTCTCGTAAAAGACAAGGAGAATTAAATGATCTTTATATGCCCTACATTTAAAGCAGATACACTTAAAAGAAAATTGCAACTCGTTGTGTAAAAAAACGACGACTCCGATTCCGAGAATTTTTTTAAAATTTAATTTTTACTTAGATATATATATATATATATGTATCTATTCCATCAAATCTTTAGTCAGCCAAGCATGCAATGTCAACACTTTGTACTATTTTGTGTAATACACATCATAAAATATATTTTTTTTAAAAAATTCGAGCCGCTCATTTTTCACGACTCCGCTTCCACAGCCCTTGTAAAAAGGTTTACAATGAAAAAAAAATCAAAATGTTTTTTTTTCATATTTGTGTAATTGATAAAATAAAGCTAAGCACATAAATAATATTTAAAAAATATTTTTATCGATTAATGCATTTTTTCTTTTCCATTAACAGTTTATGTACTGTATAAATAAATGAACAAAGAGCCAGTGGCGGGCTAAAGAAATGATCTTATATTTTTTTGAATAAATTGTGAGTTCATCGGTTAGCGGCCGTTGTGGTGAATGATAAATAGCATGTACATAATTAACAATGGTCCAGGCTTTACATCAGCCATACTCAACCTTTTTTTTCACCGGGCCGCATTCCGATTTTTGCTTCTCTACGTGGGCCGCAACATATTTGAAAACTGTAAATATAACACATACTATACAGCATACATACTAGAGGTCTACACGGGCCAAAATTTTACAAAACTACCCGGTCCGAGCCCGAAAAACTCACGCCCGACCCGGCCCGGGCCCGAGTCTAATACCGCACTTGTTACCCGAACCCGACCCGAAGCCCGAAACTCCTTATTTTAGCTCACCGAGGAATTTGAAATTCTCGATTTGCTATACTTTTCCCCAGATTATATCCCAAATTCCAAAGCCCGGCCCGGCCCGAGCCCGACTCTCAATTGCGCTTACCCGCCCGAGCCCGGCCCACGGGCCGGGTCGGGTAAGAGCCCGCGGGCCAGGCCCGGGCCCGTGCAGACCTCTAATACATATGTATGTATTATGATGTCAAAATAAAACTTTTTAATTTTATGTAAGTATACATTTATGTATTCATGTATTTTTCAAAGTAAAAAATAACAATAAACAACAAATAAAAAATACAAAAATACCAATGTATCCAAAATCTTAAATCGTTTACTTGAAAATTAATGTGAACTTTGATATTGAGTCAAACTTTTAACTATCTTCGTTAAAAATATTTGTTGAAATAACAAAATTATAAAATTATTTTGGGCCGCACATAAGATCTGATTGGGGCTTGAGTATGGCTGCTTTATAGACTGGACGAGTAGTAGTTTGCGTCTACTTAAATTTGGTTTGCTTAATACCGTACGCCACTGCATCGAACTTGTACGCACACTCTTATATTTATAGTTGCAAAGCAGCCCAATCATTTTTTTTATTGTTACAGCTTTTGAAACCAGTTTTGTAAGAAAGTATTTTAATGTGCTCTCAGTCTCTCTCTCTGCGTATTTGGGATGTTATCTTTTTTCGCCAGTTGTTTATTCGGAGCCGAGTGGGAATGTTTGTTTTTGAATAATACAAGGGCACCCCGTTATTTTATAAATTAAAAAAACAAACAGACTCTTAAACGTAATTCTAAACATTAATTATTCAGTTTGTGAAGTGTTTTTAATTATTTAAATACGATACAATTTGAAAGTTCAAGTGAAAGGTTTAATTGCGTCGCGGTTTCGGTAAAAAAAATATTTTTAATGTGTTCACTTTGGTGGAAAGGCAATATTAAAAAATACATTCTTTTTGATAGTTCCGAATTATTTTTTAAGTTCAGGACCGGTTTCACTAACCGTAAGCATTATCAAATGATCAGCTGTCACTGATTTTAATCATTTATGTTACTAGTAATAATAAAATTAAATCAATGACAATATACAAGTAAACAATGAATTACCTACAAATAATAAATACTAGTTGATAAATTAATATTTGTGATTTTGCAAAAGATAACGGTTTTATATTTCTGCGTTTTACGAGAAGATACAGTAGATGTAGAAAATCTGAGACACACTTGGTATTCATATAAAATAACTTTCATAAATTTTGAAGAACATTAATATATATTTTTTAAACCATGTCCACTCACAGTGTGAAGCATATGGCTTCCTTAAGGAGGTATCTCAACGGAAGTGTTTTTTTCGACATAAATGTCGAATTCATTTAAGAAAAACAACATATTAGGTTGTTTTTAGACTGAATATGACATTGACAAAAGGTAACGATCGAACGAATCGAATATAATTTTTACAACTCAAAAATTAAGTATTGAACTAACGCCGCCAGGTTATAAAGGTGAACTTACTAGATATTTATTATAATTAAAAAAAAAAACGGAATATTTTTGAGAGCTGATTTCATGACAGCATGAATTAAAAATTATTTGTATAAGACGTATGGAATCATAAACAGAGAATCGAGAAATGCAATAAAATGACAATAGAAAAAAAGTGAACATTTTTGTTGCTTTTATGACAATGCAGTGGCGGTTTGCCCTATACCTTGGGGCCTCCAAATCTTAGAAGACTCAAAAATGGCTTATATTATATAACTCATATACTTTTTGTTCTGATATTATTTTTATTATATGTACATGTAATTTTCCGAAATTCTTATATTATTCGAAAAACAGCGCATCCAAAATTAATTGCGCCTGGGGCCACTCATGTGTTTAATCCGCCTCTGTGTCAATTTCTTCAATTAAATTGTGTTGGCAAAGTTTATTGCATTTAAATAATTCTATACATTCCGTTTAACCTTGAGAACCAATTACTAAATATTATAAATATGTGTATAACGTAAAGACTTAATAAATTAATAATAGGATCCATCAGAACCATCGGTGGGCTGCCAATACGTTAACAAGGGGCTTGCTTAATCTCAAAGAAATTCTCGGTGTTATGGGGAAAGAGTGAATTTTTTTTCACTCGTATGAAATTTTATTAAATATTTAAATAAGCAATCGGTTGTTACTTGATACAAATAATATCTAACCATATGCAATTTTCTGTAAACGTAGCAATGTGAATGGCTAAAAATGTACTACTGTTTATACTGAAGCTGTCGTAGATAATATGTAAGTCAGAAATTGTAGTTGTATACCATTTTGATCTGAAAATATTATTTTCTCTTAAATTAACAAGGGGCTCGTCGGTCTTAGTAAAATTTAACAAAGGGCTCGAGCGAGCCAATCCGAGCCTCTTCCGACGCACCCCTGATCAGAACCCAGTGTTCTTGCAGATAGTGTTTATAAATGTCTATTGAAATTTCATTCCATAAAAACTACAATTATGTACTCCAAGGGACGTATCAGCTAAAAAATTCATACATAAATATATTTGCTGACGTATTTGGTGTAATCAATCAAAAATTGATAACGGGTCATTACACTTTTTAAATAATAATCATTTGGAACGTTTTATATGATTATAATACTATGTTAATTTTATGTACGATAATCGATGCTTTATAGTAAAAAGTATTAAATCTGTATTTATAAACAGATTTAATCCAAAATGGTTACAAAACATATTGTTGATAAAACAAACAAAAAAAAAACTTATCTTCTAAATTTTGCATATCATTCGATATTTGAAAAGTGATAAACAACCACGTTAAGGTGAAAACTGTCTCACGTGCTAGGTACTAAGTGTACATAAAATGCATATTAAAAAACGTAGAGAGTAGGAATAGAATGATAGGGCTAGGACAGGACTAGCAGTTAGCTAATCGCTCTCGATACGCCCCATTTATAGGATAGGATGGTTGGGAGGGAGGAATTCAAGACATCACATACATCCATGCTTTTGAACAGAAATTCATAAATCGATTGAAAAATCAATTTATAAAACTGCCCGTTCTGGGATTCGAACCCGTGCCCTCCGTAGCGGTAGCCAACGATGTTGACTACTCGACCACACAGGCGGCATGTATACACATTTTTTTAAATAAAATTACTATTAAACGGTCAAAAATGAAAACAAAAAAATAATAATAATAATAAAATAAAGGGAGCAGTTTTTCCCTGGGCTCAAAATATTGTAGCAACGCCATTGGTACCTTAAAAAGCAGATATGCATGCAATTTATTTCGAGTTTATGACGTCCTTTGATCAACGTCTTTTGTGTTTGTCCTTTTTCAGATGCGGTCTCCACTGGCGCAAATACGGGTAAAAACTAGCTAACAATTAATTGTTCAAATGACTTTATGGATTTGTGTTCAATGTCATGGACGTATGCTTTTTCAAGTCCATCAATAAGTAAAAATAAATAAAAAATAAAAAAAGCATAATTGATGGTGATGATTTAAATATCAATGTCGGATAAAATAAATTTCAGATTTTCGAATAGAATGTTTAAATACTGTGCTAGATATTTATTGAAGATTTTGGTGTGGTGTGTTGGTTCATTACTTGGTATCCCAAGCTTATTTGCCAGATTAAAAAGAAAAAAGAAAATCCCGCCCATTTCTAATTCCCTACTTTTAAAAAGTGCTACGAATTTGGCGGCTATGATACGATCAAAACAGGTGAGTAAAAAAAAACTTAAGTATACTGTTTAAAAATAATGTCTTGATTTATGAAATTACAAATTCCATACGAGAGTTTTCTTGTCAAATTAGCCGGCCATTTCCGGTAAATTGTCAAATTCAACATTTTGTGAAGGAATTATCACCATTAAAATTATTGAAAAAAATATACTTAGAAAGCATGAAAAAAATTCGAAATATGTAATACTTAAACTATATTATTGTTTATCGCAATAAGTTGGACAGGATGTATTTACTGAAATCATGAATTGTTGCCTGCCAATCCTCGTTGGAAAGACGTTTGTAAATTTAATTACACAACTACATACTACATTCCTGGTATACACCGTTCTTGGTGAGTATTGACGTACAGAACAGCCCTAGTAAACTTGCAAATAAAACGGTCAGCATCCACCAAAGACAGTCAAACATTTATTCCTGAAAGTGATGAAAGATTCTTCCGCCAGGTCACTGGATTTACCAGTTAATAACCGGCCATGGCAAATTCAACAGTAAACTATTTAGGATTGGCAAGTTGGTCGAAAGGCCGGATTGCATTAGCGGGCACAACACTCAGGACGTCAATACCACTACGTATGCAGTATAGTATGTACTGTGATACTGTTCCGAGATAAATTCCGAACGAACAGAGCTGTTCGCTGCGGTTCGTCCTCATATAAGACTAATGGGTCACAGTGTCCAGATTTTAACCAAAGTCAAATTTCAGGATATCCTAGATCGCTCATTAGATTAAATGCTGAGTCGATTGAACTATACTTCCTCGACGGATTCTCAGTATACGGATGCACATAATAAATAATATCACTTAAACTAAATGGCTGATCAAAAATCAAATTTTCTTGCACAATTTAACTTGATTTGTTTGATATTAAACATGTATACCCTTTTAAGTGAACTAGATGTAATAAGGCTTACTCGAGATCCTTTCGCAGTTTTAAATCCATAAATTGTCATTCTTTCACTAAATTCAACCATTCCATTCAGTGGACTTAAAGCTTTTAGAAATATCAAAAAATTGTTTGAGAATATGGTTAACTTAAAAGTCTTTTGTTTTTAGATCACCAGCGAAGAAATAGTCCAAGCGTATATATCTAGAATCAAGGAAGTCAATCCAATATTAAATGCTGTAGTAGAACCAAGGTATTTGTTGGCGATGGCTGAAGCCCAAGAAACCGATCGTCTCATAGCATCAGCAGAGCATACCCCCGAGGCGTTGAAGTGCCAATTTCCACTTTTGGGAATACCAGTTACAATCAAAGAGAGTATTTCAGTAAGAGGTAGATTATTTAAATATTACACCATTTCTCGCTTTCAAAACATTAACTAACAATTACATATTTAAGTAAGTATATGACCTTTGTCGGATAATGTTCTGATTAATGTTTCGCTATTATCTTTCAAGTGATTAGATGCAAAATTTATACGGAATTACGATTTTAGCATGTCATTTGAAGCATCAATCTGCCTTTATATCGATCCATAATAGGCAGAAAATCCTAACCGATAAATTATAAATTTTACAAGACAAAGCTTTTTTTAAATTACTCTCGTACTAACTTCAATAAAAATAATTCCTTAAACGCCTTTAGTAAATAGTTATATATGGTTAATACCTATCCTGATATTATATTGAATACTTTCAGTTCTCTAGACCAGCGTTTCTCAACCGGGGTTCTCGTGAAACAAACGATAACAAGTCTAAAAAGTAAAATGCAGAGACTCTAATAAAAATCAGGCGAATGAAGTAACATTCTAAAAAAATTGTCACTGACGCCCTAGGGTAGCGATTTCCAACCTGGGAGGCGCAGACTATTGCAAAGGGAGGCGCGAACAGTCCAACATATTTATTTACCCTTCAAAACGTGTTTTTATTACTATATGAAATAAAGGATGAGGAGGCGCAAAGAATTTTTTTTTCGAAGGGAGGCGTAGTAACATAAAAGTTGGAAACCACTGCCCAAGGGATATTGAACAACTATTGGTTTAAAACGAACTTTTGCCGATTATGGGTAGATATAATGATAAATTTATGATAAAAAACAATGCAACTTAAACATAGTTGTGTTGACGTTATCATAGATGTCACCCTAGGTAATTTTAGTCTGGGTAATACAAACAGTTTTTCTTTTCGATTCATTGGTGTTTGATATAAAACTTAAATGCCAATTGTTTTTTAATCAATTCCCTACCACGACGTTTTTCGATCATTACTGGACATAACCTTATCTGTCAGTCAGTCATAAAAAATCAAAACACCTCAGTCTCAATTCATTCTGAAAATCACAGAAATGTACATTTTTAAATTTAAGTAAGATTATGTTACATTATGTTACGCTACACATTAATCAATAAATGAATATAAAATATGTTTAGTACCCAAATATACGCTATAAAATATTTAAAAAAACATCATACTTACTAAACTATAATAAAACAGTACCTTGTAGATTCTCCGAAATTATTTATTAATATCAGTACCGGTTTTACTTACCACGAGGGCACGAGCATTTGTAACACGAGTTGATTTGACCAACAACGTGAGATCAAAACCTGTCCTGATTCCTAAATAATTGTATTAAAAAATTTTGGCTTTTTTATATATTTGTTTGAAGAATTGCGATGACTTATGTAGCTCTGCCATCACCTTGTTGGTTAAATCTGCCATGGTAACCTTGGAGTTAAGTTAAGCTATTTATATATTTTAAATTAGATTTCATTTTAAATAAACAAGAGATGAATCAATTAATTTAAATTAATAAAATGCTGCTGTTTTAGCACGCCACTGTCTCCCTATTCAAAATATACAGTAAACTATTAGTGGAATAGTATATTTAGGAATAGCTTTATCAGCTGGGATGTTTTTAATTTATATTCAATTAGATTTTATCAATTACACGATTTTTTTCAAATACGTCACTTTACATTTTTTCTTATTAATATATGTCGCGATATACCATATTAATCCTTCCTGAGTTAGAGACACCATGCTACCCTTTTCCGGTCCTTGTTATATTAGAAAAATCTCGATTTAATTTAATAAGTAGTATATCCTTAGCGGAAATCCGGCAATATCATTTTTTATTATGAATTGTAAATTTATTATGAGACTGCATTAATTGAAGGCGTAGAAATAGCTTGCGATCAGTTTATACCAGATCTGACAAGGCCGACCTTGAATCAAAACACGTTTTTGTTATTTTGCACAGATTTCAAAATTAATGGTACTTCATTTAAATACATTAATATCACATTTCTATAAAAGTTTATGTTATATGTTTTGTCGGTTCGATCGAACACTATGAATAAAATATGATGTAAATAAAAACATTTTAAACTAGTGGACTTTTGATGATTACAATATTTAAATCGAAAAAGAAACGGGCAACTCCAACTTCTTTAATTAAATTAAAATAAAATAAATGTATGTATGCATATTATTAGACAATAATAGGTACATAGATAATATAATATTGTCTTTATAAATTTTCTTTAAAATCACACTCGGAATCAGCTGATTAAGTTTATTTTTCTTTCATGACTCCACATCCGTAATCCTTATTTTCAGTGGCGGTTCTAGGTACTGGGCTAGGTGGGCTAATCCCGACCTGCATTTTTCACCCAAAACTTTAGATGGCTGAATAAAAATGAACAGCAATTCGGCCGCTGAACAAAATAAATACATTTATAAGCATAACTAACCTTCCCAATGATATAATATCTTATAGATTTAGCCGTAACCACAGACAATATTCTTTACACTGGGCGCATCAAGCACGATTAGATTTTTTTGTATTGTATGTACGGAACGTCATCAAACACAACGATTGTGTTTCAATCTGTCAAGCTTCTGTTGATCGTGGGGCTAACAGAATCTGCCATTACGCATACTTATACATTGAACACAAACCAATATCGTTGTATTGTATGAAAGTGACAGTATTAACTTTCAGTGTGACAGTTCTGTATTGCTTTCGTAGTACTTGTTATTTCACTTTGAAAGAGACGAATTTAGGGATTCCGTGTTATTATTCTATTATTTCTTAGTTACATTAGCATTGATTTTATTATATAATAATTCATGCATTGCAGTAGTGTCGTAGTATTTGTTAATTTGCTTGTAGATTAATGTATAAGGTGAAGTGGAAATATGCTTTTCTCTAGCCTACCCAAGATTTTAGGTCAGGAACCGCCACTGCTTATTTTATGTTTTCATTACAGGTATGAGTAACAAAGCCGGGCGGTTTAAATCGCATGTCGATATTGCATCTGAAGACGCCGAAGCAATATCTCAATTGCGAGCGGCTGGTGCTATTATTGTGGCTGTAACCAACACACCAGAGCTCTGCATGTGTACGGAAACCTTCAACTATGTAACAGGCCGAACAAACAATCCATACGACACCAGGAAAACTTGCGGAGGATCGTCTGGAGGAGAGGTAAAATAAACGTGTTTTATTCTCTTGCTAACCTTTTATTTGAATACTATTTTTTTTTTAAATATAATGAAAATCTGATAAACATATGAAATGCAGTACACACAGAAGAAAAATTATCTTCCATTTGTAGAATGAAGTATGGAAAGCTCACAATATGTATTATGTATCATTTGCAAGATAATCTGAAAATTCATTTCAAAAGCGTACACTAGTTATAAAATTGTTCTCTGCACATACTTGATGGAAAGACATTATATTTTTTTTTAAATGTACTTAATTAGGATCAGGACCGGTTTCGCTTATTAACTCTCGCGGCTCGGAGACTAGAAAAATACTTCTCTGCCGATGGGGGTCGTTTAGGGACCCCAGTGGTTTCCTCATTATTGGCCTTATTCTTATGAATTTCAAAAAAAAATAGTCTAAGGGCTTTAAAATATCTCTCTGCATCATTCCTCACACATTTTCTTTATAAAAATCCGTGTTTTTTTAATAAATAATCATATTTTAAGTTGCGCGTAAAAAATACGTCATTTCAGTGCAAATATGTATTTGCAACTGATGCGTTCACGCGTAGTTATCTTACGAACGATCGCTGATAAGCGGACGCTTATCTCATTATCGCATCGCGTTATCGTGTATTTATATAAACTACAAAAGGTCCAAAAAACTATGATATAAGAATACCTTAATTATAAACATTGTATCACCCATATTAAATAGATATTTAAGAATATGTGGGTATTGGGGTCGCATTTCTTGAGCTTAGAACCGGAAAAGTTAATAGCATTTTAAACTGATACAAATATTTATTTACAAATCACAGGCTATTTATACTTAGCCAAGCAAGACTAATAAAGATGTTACAAACAATTTGTTGATACTAGTAATAAAAACGAATTCATGGATTATGATACAAAATATTGTGAATAAGTGACACTAAAATAACTATTATTAAAATGTTTTAGACTTTATACAAATAAATGTTACTGATTTGAAATCGTTAAAAAAACATTTAATTATAAGAGGTCAGTAACAATAAATTTAATGTTGTATCTTAAGAAATCAAATATCTAATATAATAGCAACAGCGGTTCTAAATTGCTCTCGGATAAAGCGGGGAAGAATACTTTTTCCGACCGCTTACTAAGAAGGTGGCACCTCAAGTATGGCCCGGTTCGACGACCTCTGTAAAGTAATCATAAATGTTTATCTTATACGACCCATTTCGTATTTAAAAAAAGCTTAATAAAATAAAAGCTAAATATCTTTTTACAATTCTCGAAAATGATTTAAAAACAGGCTGCCCTACTGTCTTCCGGCGCATCTGTGATTGGGGTCGGTTCAGATATTGCAGGATCCTTGCGTATACCAGCGCTGTATTGCGGTGTGTTCTCGCACAAGCCTACAGCAAGGGTCGTCTCTATAATTGGACATGTGCCCCACTCTGATGATGCCAACTGGAGAAATGTCTTTACTTTCGGACCGCTGGTGAGATATGCCGAAGACCTAACTCTACTCACAAATGTCCTAAAAGATCCAAAGGGCACAGAGATAGATCTCAACCAGAAGGTAAGCCGGCGTTGTTTTTTTATGTTTCTGGAATTCTATGAAGTTTAGTGACACGTTAATTTTAAATCCATATTTATATTCAATGGACAGTGGCGGATTAAGCACATGGGAGACCTCAGGCGCAATAAAATGTGGAGGCCCTGTTTAACGGATAACATAAAAACCTAAACAAAAAAATATATTAGTTCCAATATTTTTTTTAATACCATATCCGCTCCCAATATGGACCATATGGACTCCTAATAGAGTTTATCTCAACAGAAATGTTTCTACGAGAACTGCTTGTTACTCAGTTGCTCAACCTCTCTTTTTCCAAAGAGAGTAGGAATAGAAGGAAAGGGCTAGGACAGGACTAGTGGTTAGCTAATCGCTCTCGATACGTCCCGTTCATAGGATAGGATGGGTGGGAGGGGGGAATTCAAGACATCACATGCCTTTGAACAGAAATTCATAAATCAATTTATAAAACTGCCCGTACTGGGATTCGAACCCGTGCCCTCCGTAGCGGTAGCCAACGATGTTGACCACTCGACCACACAGGCGGCTTGGTTACAATATATAAGCTATTTTTGATGTCCCTTAGATTCGGAGGACCCAATTTTCTTATAGGGTAACTAACCCCCAACGGCAATGGATCTCTTTTAAGAATGGATCTAAGAAATGTAGGAGATGTTAGCTTTCCATGTTTACTTATATGATTAAGGTTCAATTAATTTAATTAATGAATGACATATAATACAATAACCTTCCTCTCTCCTCCATTCCCAAATTTCGTTTCAAATTCGTTTGCTACTCTGAAAGTTCTTTAAAAAAATTGTTATTACTGTAGCAATGTCTTCGTGAAATATTTTATATTCAAAATATATGATTTTATATTTTGTTTGTTTGGTAATATCACATTTTTTTTAGTGACTTCAGTGCTTATTTATATATATATATTGTGTTTTTTTCAGGTTTCTATACAGGAATTAAAATATTACTTCATGGAAGGCGACCATTCTGGAGCCATGCATAAAATAAATGGAGATATCAAAAAAGCATTAATGAAAGTTGTCAATTATTTTGATAATACTTATAATGTAGAAGTAAAAAAGGTAAAATAGATATTAATTACATTACACCAGTGATGCACAAACCGCGAACCTTTTTGAATTTTGTGGCGGCCCTTAATTTTTTTTCTCAAACATATTTTTTTCACGTAAAACATTTATTTAATAAACGTAGGCAAGCTTTTTCTTCAATGAAGGAGAATAAATCGCTTCATAGAAACAAGCTTACAAATATTATGTAAAATTAAAAAAAATAGTTAAAAATTATATATTAGGTAAAACGGAAAGAAATGACATTTTTTCTGGCGCGTCACTTTAAAATCTGTTTGTCAACGGTTGCCGTTGAGCTAACACGTCGGGGTTGGTATTATTTTAAAGCTCTGTGTGTACTCTTTCCATTTCAACATATTTTATATTTTTTTTGCCGTTGTGGAAAAATGGAGAAGCCTGAGATTGAATAAACACATTTGCGCTGTTTTATGCTGTTTTTATTCGATAAAGGATTAAAACCAAAAAAAGCTACGAAGACCATTTGTGACATTTACGGTGACGTCTTGAAACTTTGAAAGTGCTTTAGATGGTTTCAAAAGTTCAAAAGTGGCGATAGGGAGTTAAAGGACAAACCAAAAACAGGAAGACCCCTCAAAATCGATGATGACGTCCTAAAATCATTGGTGGAAGCTGATCCTCGTAAAATAGTGAAGGAATTGTCACACGACATTGGCTGTCCAATAACAACTGTGCAAGATCATCTGAAAAGATTGGGAAAAAAACACAGGCAAGCTCTCTCAAAAACACACACTCTCTCAAACGGCCTTGGAACAAGCGTGACCATCTGTGCTTCTCTATTGTCCAGGCACGAAACGGATCCATTTCTCAGAAAGATAATTACCGGGGACAAAAAATGGGTCCTTTACAGTAATACCAGGGGAAAAAACAATGGCTATCACCAAATCAAGTACCTGTGCCTACTCCTCGGCCAACATTGACGTTAAAAAAGTTTTGTTGTGTGTTTGGTGGGATGTTTCGAAGATAATACATTTTGAATTATTGAAATCTGGTCAAACAGTTACGGCAGAGCTATACTGTGCTCAACTAGAACGATTAAAAGCAGAGTTATTAAAAAAACGATCTTTTTTGGTCAATAACAATAGGCGGATTTTACAACATTACAATGCGAGACCTCATGCGGCAAAAATTACTCAGCAAAAAATAAGAGAACTTGATTTCGAACTTCTGCCACTTCCTTCATATTCACCGGACATAGCACCTTCGGATTATTATCTCTTCAAGTCGATGAAGCATTCACTTCGGGACAAAAAATTTACAAACGCTGACCAGGTGAAAAATCACCTGGATTTGTATTTTGCCAGTAAGTCACCAGAGTTTTACGAAAAGGGTATCAAAAAGTTGCCTCTTTTATGGAGGACGATCAAAGACAACGAGGAAAATTATATAACAGAATAATATTGTATCATTTTTTTTTTAAATATTTTTTTTGTCACAATAACAAAAAATGTCATTTCTTTCCGTTTTACCTAATATTTCATATAAATTGCATATAAATGAAACATAAATATTTCACAATGAAACAATTTTTAATAGGCAAGTACTCATAATCCTTTTTTTGCATGGCTTATTTATTTTCGAAATAAAACGGTCAAAATAATAAAATGGAACCTATTACACATTTATCTAAATTCACTTAATCTTTTTTACACGGTTTAAGGCTGTTTTACATGGAACGTATATATTTTTTGTACAAAAAAGAATTGAGCGTACTTTAAATCATTTTTTTCTTTGTGGCCCGTACCCACGATAATTTGTTTTATGCGGCCCGCTTGAAGGTAAAGGTTGTGCATCACTGCATTACACCATAGTAATTGAAAGAAGGTTGATTTTTGGAAACGTCCAGATATATTAATCTTATTAGCGTATAACACACTAGAGTAAAAGAACACAATCAGAATAATAAGTATATTAATGACAGTTTTCTTTGCAAATTTAATCAATTTTGTTTTTCAGTGTAGCCAACTTATTTTACACCGTTCATTATTTAAATTTCGTGAATCAGACGATATATTATAAAACAGAAGGTTGGTACACGTATTTATCTAAAAGTAGCAAAAAAACAAACTGTGCAACCAAACTTTTTCTTGTCGCACGAGTTACTATCCTTAAAAAAAGAAACAAATAAAAATGATTACGATTGATTCATACAGGTAACAATTTCGATCACCTGAAAGATTCCTCTATGTCAGGGTTTCTCAACGGTGGGCCATGTGGCCCCCCAGGGGGCCACAGCGTGTTCTAAGGGGGCCACAGAGATTTATTTTTGTTTTGGGGAGCCATAACACAGCTTAGAGGGGCTTCTGGTATTGATAAAACGATACAGGGAAGAGCATAATGGCGAAAGTCGCGCAGCTATTTTTTGTAAATCCGTAAATAAAATGAATTACTGGCATTCTAGATTCGAAAATCTCGGAAGAGCTATAAAAAGGTGGGTTTTTAAAATTATAATTTTCATGTGAAGACAAAACAATGGTATGGGGGGCCATAGAAAAATAAAGACACTCAAAAGGGGCCACGCTCCCAAAAAGGTTGAGAAACACTGCTCTATGTAATCATCGGAGTTTATGTGTGAAAAGGATATTTAAAATAATGTATTTTTGAAACATTTATTATTTGTAATAAGCAACCAAATCTACTGATAACTGTTCAACATTGAAAATTTTTGATTTGTTACTTGGAATCTCGGAAAAGTACACGAATATACTGTAACTACACAAGAAATATTATACAATAATGAACAAATTGTCAGCAGACTGTTGATGTATTAATACATACATTCTAACAATTTAGTTGTATTCTATAATTATTATAAACAATTGGTGCTAGGACAGTATGATAGAAAACAACATCAATATTATAAAATAAGATATAATATCTAAAGTGAATAAAAATAAAATAAAGATGAAAATGAGACCATCTCTCATTTTATCCGCTATTGTTTGGTCCACACCATATCCCGCTTACTAGTGATCACAAAGTGACAATACATTATTACAAATAACATTGATTACAGGTTAAGATCAACGGTATGGAAAAAAGCTTTGATGCGGCTTCTTTAACATTATTGAAAATCGATGGTGTTGATACGATTTTTTCTCATCCTGAAAACTACCATAAATGGCGATCGGTGTGGCCAGAAATCATCAAAAAAATGTGTGGATGCTCCAAATCCCTTCTGTCATCTATCGTTTATAGCATTCTGAAGAAATTTTCGCAATACCTTCCCAAAAGTTCATTTACAAAAGCTGCAAAGGTCAATCTCAAACTTCAAAAAGAGTTTATGGTAAAAGCTTAAATATGTATTTTACACACTGCGGAATATTTTCTATTAAAAGTGGGTAGAACGTTGAAAAAATCGAGAACAGTATGGAACAGTATCATCCACATATATTTTGACATTTTAAGTTATTCGGAAGATATTTTTCTCGTTTTTTTCCATCCACAATTAAAAGTTTTAAAAAATTAAGAAAAATTATAAATACTAGTTTACCAGATAACTTTCAAGTATTAACAAAACGTAATTGAATTCATTCAACGATTCTCAACATATTTTTGTATGCAATTTGAAGTGTTTTCAATTCTTTCAATATGTGTGTTACGCCGTCAAATAACTAGCCTTTTAAAAAATATAATTTGCGAGTATCAGTTTAGTAACAAAGTTATCAATTTTAATTAAATCAATTAACATAAAGTCATTACCTAATTAACGATTTTTTTATCGCCATATTTGAACTTATTCGATTATTGATACGAATCTTATGTGGCATTTAAATTTCAGGACTTACTTCACCCCGATGGCATATTCCTATACCCGACCATGCCATACACCGCCACATTTCACGGTGAATACGCCAAAAAAATCCTCAATGTGCCATATACAATGATCTTCAACAGTCTTGGCCTTCCAGCTTCACATTGTCCGTTGGGGCTGACTGATAACGGTATGCCAGTTGGCATCCAAGTCGTCGCAGCTCACGGACAGGATCACCTCACGATAGCCGTTTGCCAGGAGCTGGAAAAGGCATTTGGAGGATGGGTCCCTCCAGCTTAGAAACGATAGAATTACTGTGCATCGATTGGTAGTGCTGGTCATGTTATATATGATGCTGGTAGTGACTTACGACGATAAGCGTGCATGACAATCAGCTCGATCCCCTTAAGAAAAACAAAACTTCAGCGCAATGGGTATAATTATGTACATATGTGTTTAAGACTGAGTGAAAAGGTTCAAATTACAATACAGCAACATATATTTAGACCAGTGGTTCTTAACGGGGGCGGTAAGAAGTCTGGGTGGGGCGTTTTTAATTTTTCAGAATTTGGGGGGCGCTGTAGGATTGCGAGGGGGCGATTGAGGACTTCAAATTCGTCGGTTAGCTAAAAAAAAAACGAGTTTCGGAAATATTTTGGGGAAAAAGTATACGGAATTGAGGATTCCAAATTCCTCGGTGAGAGGGAGGGCGTTAGATAATTTTGGATAATTTATTTCTGCAAAGGGGGGCGATTCTTTCAATACGGTTAAGAAACACTGATTTAGACCTTCAACCATGCTAGGGTATATATTCTTCCCATCCAAATTCTGGCTTATTTCATCAGATAAGTAGATTTAAAACTAAAAATATTTCAATTTAAAATTAAAGTTATACAATTTATGAAAAAATGCTCTATGTTTTGTGTTTAGTCTTTTGTGAAATACAAATCTTTACATGGAATGACTTTATTTTTTTTTGTCTATTCCGGCCTTGTTAATAGTTAAAAAATAGTAATAATTGTTTAGTAAAAATCATTCGTAAATATCTTAAGCTAAGTATTTTTTTGAATATTTAAATAATCAAAGAAATCTTTTAATACTGTTTATTTAATTGGGTGATTATTGTTCCAATGGCGTGCACAAACAGCATACAACAGTTCACATTTACATAATTTAATTCTTGGTGTCATTAATAGATGCCACTTTATCAAAATCCGAATCTTTTTATTCCCTTTCATGTGTTGCGTATTTGATGCTGAATAAAATTTATAATCGCATATAATTGCTTTCTTAAATGCAGCTTATATAACATGTTATAATAAAGTTAATAAAATTACAGGTAACACAATTGTACATTTTATATCTTTATTTATGTGAGTAATATTAGTTATTATTAGTATAAAATTAGTTATTACATTTTACGTACACCCAATGTAACGTAATTAATATACCAAATAAATATTAAAAAATACGAGAAACTTCGAAGTACGAATAATTTTGATAAAATCGACTAAAAATTATGGTAGCTTTTTAATTCGGTACATGTTTTTTAAACGGTATCATACGTATTTAATTATATCGACGCGCACTCAATAAACGAACGTACTACTAAAGGTTTATATACAGGAGCACGCTAGAGATGGCTGGTGATATTTTCATATTTTCACGTCTTTCGTTGTTAATTTCGTTTCTTTAAATTATTTATTAAATTATCATGTTGCAATTACAATTTGATAAATTATGTTTAATATTTGATAATCACATTGTTTGCATTTATCAAGTGAACGTATAATATGAAGGTATTACTTGCAAACCCAGCTTATCCAAAGTTGTTGAAACATGAACCGTGAATGTAATTTAGTAAATAAAAATAAATTTTGAAAGTATTTTTAGAAATCAGCCCCAAAAATGGCTTGAAAACATCCAAAATATCATTTCAAAGTAATGTAAGACTTAAAAAACTTTTAAATGAACATTGTTTTTCAAAATGAAATTCAAGATTCATATTTCTAACCATTTTGGAATAAGCCGTGTTTGCAAGTAATACCATCATATATGAGTATCGGTAAGAAAATAAAGGTATATAATACTGTGTATGTCAATTTTCAATATTAAAAACATATATGAATGATATTTCGGTAAATTTGTCATACTACATCGTACGGACTATTGCGGCGAAAAACTTCACAAACTGAGCTAAAAACCACTCCACGATTTAAAATTATTATCTGAGATCATGGGAATCGCGTTAAAACCACACATTATTAAGAAGAACACTGATAAATAAATTATATAAAGTATGACTTCATCGCACGGACTATTACGGCGAAAAACTTCACAAACTGAGCTAAAAACCACTCCACGATTTAAAATTATTATCTGAGATCATGGGAATCGCGTTAAAACCACACATTATTACGAAGAACACTGATAAATTAAGCGAAATACGCGCGGCGGCGCCCGTTCTGAAAAGCTGAGACGAAATGCTCCGGAATGTTTCGTATTTCGCTTAATTTATCAGTGTTCTTCGTAATAATGTGTGGTTTTAACGCGATTCCCATGATCTCAGATAATAATTTTAAATCGTGGAGTGGTTTTTAGCTCAGTTTGTGAAGTTTTTCGCCGCAATAGTCCGTACGATGTAGTATGACAAATTTACCTTTTCTTTGAGAAATAATCCATGGTGGTAGTAAGTAGCTACACTGACATCATATAAATTTAGAATTTTTCGTTTAGAATTTATTTTATACTACAACCAATTATGTACTACTGATATAATTCAATTCGATAATATAAATATTTTAGATTCTTTGATTTCAATCTAACGAGAATAAAATCATTTCTTATTTTATTTCAAGATATTGTTCGCATTTTAAATAAATATTAAATGTATTAAATTATGAAATTCACATCTCTAGCAAAATGTTTTAGTCAAACTATTTAATGGAATAACGTCTGGAATAACGTATGGAATAACGTCTGGCATTCTAAATTAGCATCTTACGTAAGGTATAATAAGGTCTAAAATAGCGTACTAAGTTAGCGTAGGTAAGATTTTTTTATACGCATTTATGAGGGATTTTTTGTTTGCGGGGAAGTGGGGCGTTTTTTAGGAAGCAAAATGTACTCCGTTCAAATAGAGTATGCACTTTTTGATGTACTTCTATTGGGATTGTACCTTTAATTCTTTAGGAATAACGGCATATATTAAATTTGTATAAAATTAAGTGAAATTTGACAGAATATTTTTTTAGTGCACAATCTCCGTGAACGTCTAAGTTATAGATTTTTGTTTGACGAATCTTTTTAAATTTATGTTTCTTCCCATGTATTTACAATAAACTTGAGTTTTTCTTCATATATATTAAATTTAATATTAATTTTGTCTTTTAAATGTAACCTGTTCTTAAGAAGTTATCTGACAATTAAAATAATCGGTGATACTAGAATAATTGTTTTTAAATAATCATAGATAATATACCTTCTACATATAAGAAAATAAATGTTATTTAAAAAAAATCATCTTGGTTTCTTATAATGTCTACCCTTCCCCATTTTCTCCTTCCATATTTCTTGGTTAAATCTACAAATTAATAAGAAAATATAGGTTATTTGTTTCGTATGGCGTCCTAATGGAGATATTTCAACAGAAGTTTTTCTACGAGAACTGCTTGTTACTCAGTCGCTCTCACTTTTTCAAAAAGAGTAAGGGAAAGAATGATAAGGCCAAGACAAGACTAATGGTTAACAATTCGCTCTCACTACGTCCAGTTATAACAGGATCAGAAAGGGTAAGAGGGAATTTTTAGACATCACAAACACAATTGCCTTTTAACATAAATCAATAATAAATCAATCGAAAAAATGTTGTTTGTACTGACACTCGAACCCGTGAGATCCGGCACGGAAGCCCACAACGCTAACCGCTGCGCCATAGGACCCATAAAAGCACCATACCAAACAATAAACAAGAGAATGAGGTAATATTTTATTTAATAATAAAAAAATTATGTTTGTGTTTTTAATTGCTATTATTAAAAAAACACTTATTAATCGTTTTTATTAGGTCACCTCAATTTTAACGAGACATACTTGTCATTGGTAATTAATAACAGTGTCATGAATCGGGCAGTTTGCTAAATACAATCACATTTTCAATAAAATGCACAATAGTCATATTTTTATAAATAAACAATAATCATATGTATACAATTTCGCTCCAAACGACATTGAAAATTTTGATTATAAGGTCATATTTTGACCCTTAATTGCATGGGAACTACTAGGTTATTAGCAACGTTAAATTAAATTCTGTTCTGTTAAATCAGTACTCCAATATTATAGTGTATATTATTGGATTTGGGTGTGTTTGATCCCAAGCTATTTTAGCTAAGCTAATTATATCATCAACAGTATTTCATTATTTCATATTTTAAACTGTTGACGTATGCCAAGGGTGTCCAAACTTTTTTGCTCTGGGATCGACTTTTCAATCTTAAGTTTTCTCGCCTTCGACTTCTAACACGATTCTTATAAGAAATTTATTTATTTAGGGTTTTTTCCCTTCTTCAAACTTAGAAATGTTTATTTTAAATGCGAAATACATATCATCAGGTATGTGCTTACAAAATAATTGAATTTTAGTATTTTTGTATATTTTATATTTAAATTATATATTTTTTAGAAATTAACGGAAGCTTTCGGGATCGACCAAATTTTACTTTGGGATCGACAGGTCGATCGCGATCTACCGGTTGGACATACATGACGTATGCAAACAAAAAAAAAGTCCAATAAGGACCGTAATAACGGTCGAGTAAATCAAAATCTGTATGTTTATATTTCATATAAAATATCATTGTTAAAAAATAAATCATCATCGTAAACAGGTGATTTTCATAAATTACTTACGATTACTTAAAATAACAATATATCCTTCAAGGACTCATCAATTCTGAAACCTGTTGACATTTATACAACTTTTAACAGATTTAAAATAATTTATTTTACCGTGAAAATTTTTATTAAAATATGTGATTTTATTCAAAATTGGATTTTGTTTATTTTTCAATACCAGTGCTTTTTAATTCTCAAAACCAGTATTTCGACCTTGAAAGACATCATCATCCTAATGGTGGCATCTCAACAAAAATTGTACTGCAAGACTTCTTTTTTATTTATTCAAACAACCTCTCTTTTTTCGAAGAGAGACATGATAGATGAATGGTGAATGAATATTATTAAGAACGAGAGCATTTCAATTTGATTTCAATTAATTTAAAAGTTTAAGTTTAAAAACGCTTTAACACAATCATAAAAGAAAGTTTCTGAAATGAGATTTTATGTATGATAGATTTAATTCAGTTAACGGGTGCATTTGGCATCTTAAATAAGAACTAGATTTGGAAGCGTATGCACACAATTAACTTATTGATAAAATTCGGCTGAAATACCGAAAAAATCCAGAGCAAATCAAAGGTTATCAATCGATAATTACGAATCATTTGCACAAGTTCAAAACATTTCAAAACTAGATATTGTATGACCACGAGGAAAATCATAAACAATTATCCAGAGAAAATAGTCGACTACGTTAATAGACAAATGCAAAGGCTCAGGATTACACCGTTATATCTACAATAACATAGTTTTTGGTTCATTGATTTACCTTTGTGCTTCTAACATAATAATTTAATTTGAAGATATACCCAACCGTATCTTGTAAACGGTTACATCAAAACAATTTATAAATATAATATTACAGGAGAAGGTTTTATTATAAATTATGTCCGAAAAAAGAATTCTTCAAGTGCAGTTAGTCAGTGGAGTAGGAAGGGGTCCTGCCGCCCGGGGCGATCATTGAATTTGCCGCCCCCAATATGTCCTCTAATTTTGTTTTTAAATCACTTCAACTATTTATAAACTATGAATGTGGAGTTTTTACCACAGGTGGCTTAATTTTTTTTATGTATAATATAATTTCTCGCAAAATATTGAACTTATTTTTGAAAATGTCGGTACTCCCCTACCGCACACCCTTGCTACGCTACTGCGGTTAGTAAATAGTAATATATGGTCAATGCTTATTGTATGACTATAATAATAAATATATAACAATAATAAAATTGTATGACTACTTTCAGTTCTCAACCGGGTTTCTCAACGATAACAAATCAAAACACTAAAATGCACAGGCTCTAAAAAGATCTGGCGAATGAGATAACGTTCTATAATTTTTGTCACTGATGCCTTACTCTTGGGAAATATCGAACAAAATTGGCTTAAAACGCAACTTACCGAATTAAAAACTTTTTTCACCGAAAATGTTGCCGAGGGAATTATTTCCGCTATAACAGAACATTCAACTTTATTGGAAGATAAGATTTCTTGTCTTGTGAAGTTAAAGTAATTTTAATAATGTATGCTTTAAGTAAAACTACCAGTTAATACATACATTGATAAGATTTCACGCATTAACTGTGGCACATAATGTAATAATATGTAATAAATAGTGCGTTTGGTTATACTGATTGATCTATGTTGCCAGTGTATGCGTATTTCTTTTACCATATTTTAGCTTTAGATCAGGAGTCTCCAAGCATTATGGACCCTAGAGCGCATTCTAAAATATTAATAGGGCGGCGGGCACCACCTATTTTTTAAAGTATATTTATAATTTAATTATACACACATATATGTATGATATTGTTAATATTTTAACAAACGGAAAACTAAACATTTTATAAAAAAGTATAATATTAATCTCAGTCAGTGTTATCCTTAGCACTGCATTTCATTTGCCAGCGCCTCATAATTAGAAATATATTATGATATTCCGGTTAGTATACAATCATAAAGATACTCATCGGTGAGTCGAGATCTACACTTTGATTTTATGAAGTTCATGTTTAAAAATAATTATTCGCAAAGATACGTCGAACCGAAAAAGGATTGTATTTTGTATGCCGCTTTTTTAGCAATGGATTTATTTTTCTGTCTTTTTATTCCAGAAGTGTTTCTCTGATATAAACGATTTCAATAAAATATCATTCTTAATTGTCCAAAGTTTATAATTATATTTCTTGTTCCTTTTCTTGAACAAGTTCTGTAATTCATGAAACTATTTATTTGTCAAGTAAAGGGATTGGCAAAAGGAAGACTATTGGCTCGACAGTCGTAAACTGCAGAAATCTCTCTTCAATCTGTTTTTTAAGGGCTTGGATGTGTGTAACAAATACGTCCATGCTTAATTCAATGTTACGCCATTTCTTTCCGGACCAATATTGGTGGGCGCCCAGATTTAGGTATTCCTGCTTTAGATTATGATAATAAAGATTTTAAGGGCATCATAAAATGTCACTATAAAGTAATATACAACTTATTTATTTAAATACATATTGTGAGCAGTGACGTTCCTAGGCTATGTGCCGCCCCTAGACAGACCCCTAAAATAGCGCCCATTTCCTTAAATTTTTTCTCATTATTCTAAGAATAAATATACACATATAAAAGTTCGAAATCTCTACTCACTTACGTACATACTCAAACAAATCTTTTGTCACTTATTCCGTTTTGCTTTTGGGTGATTCATAATATGTACCTTATTGACAAAAATCTTCAAAAATAAATATGATCCAAAACCCCACATTATTGTTCAATAATTATGAAAAAAAAATATTACCTTCATCACACATCATAAAAAATAATGTAAATTTTAAATGCACTAAAATTATATAAGTATCGAATCTTGATTTGGTATTTTGTTAATCAAAGACATTGAGGCATCATATTTATTCTAAATCAAATTCGTGTCAAAAATATTTAGTCATCTAAAAAATCTGTTATCATTTGCCGCTCCCTAGGACTTGCCGCCCTTAGGCAACTGCCTACTCGCCTATGCCCTCGGGACGTCCCTGATTATGGGCATTTATAATAAATAGGTACCTCTCAATAATTGCCTTGACCAGCGTCCTCAAATTATATTAAGTCCATTAGGTCGTTTTCTGTTGTGTGTTTATCATTACAAAACCACTATAAAAATTTAATATAATGTTAATAGATATTTGAGTATAAGTTTCCTTTACCAATTTATTTTCCTATTTATTGTATAATTAATATACTCACGTAGTCATCTTATAGAGGCACGTGTTTGTACACGTGGGCAAATGAGGACGTTTTACTCATAATTAAACCAGGATTATAATTTAATCAGTAACGTAACTACTACACAACGAGACCTATGCGACGCTTAATGACCCCCTTTTTAAAAGTCATATTAAAGTCACAGGTAACGTTTGTTTCCAATAAAAAAAACAGCACAAAGTCATTGTATTGACACCCCGCGTGACTATATGGTCACTCTCATCCTTATGGGCAACATGTAATATTGTGTGACGACAGTTGTAAGGACGAGGGTGACCGTATGGTCACACAAACATTCGGGGCTTAAATATATGGCTAAACGTGATTTTTTTAAAAGAAAATATAATTTGACCTCTTTTATCGTCATAATTTCAATACGAATATATTAGTAAAAGCAGTGTAGATAATTTTAAAAAAATCGCATGCACTTTTGGTATTTGTTTCCGTCCCCGCGACTGATGACTAGCTGAAGTCTGTATCCTTTTTAACCAAAATTGTGTAAAGACAACGATATTAAGGTAGAAAAAGGATGAATAGTGGGATCAATAGACAACGGTGTTTACTGTTATCGTAAAGTCACGCTCGTTATTGGAGGTTCTAGGAAGCCATAAATTTATATTTTCAAAAAAAATATATGAAAATCAATACTGAAAATGAGAACGAGTATATGAGTAATGAGTGCGAAAAAAAAGTAACTGTTTATTATTACTTTTTATTATTACTGCCAGATAAAAAATCTCAGAAAATGACGTTTGTCCTTAATTTATTGACATTAATTGTCCTTAAAGCCTTAATCCATCAACAGCTGAGAATTTAGAACTTGGAGTCATCCTTTTCTTTAAAAAAATTTGGTAACAAAAAAATAGGGACCCTTTGATAACTTGTGCATATGGGGCAAGATTTTTTAGTTTCGCCACTGAATTTAATTTATTACCACTCATGAAAGAATAAGAAATTTGCCGGGACGTGGCGCCGCGGTCAACGTCATTGATTTATGTGATAGAACTCGCGGATCCGCGTCTCAGTAATAATATTGATATTGCAATCCTTAGAAGAGCCTTGATTTGGCGACCCCTGGAATAGACTAAGACCTCGAGAATTTTTCAAAGCCAAGGTTTACGTGTGCATTTCTTAGCACGCAACTCGCTGAAGGCCGGGATCTTATTTTGCTGAGGAAAATAAATGACATTTAACATTTTTATTGAAAACCAGTTTCCCACAATGGTTGGTGCAAAATAACTGACGCTAGTTCAGTTTTCAATAGAGTGAATATGTTGGCGGTCGTGTTTGTTTTACAATAAATGGAGTGATTTTTATCAAATTCAATTGTGATTAAAATAGAAAGTGATTAAACTAGGGTAAATATTATAATGAAAGTGGTTTTTTTATTAAATTTTTAAGGCATTACGATTATTTGAATAAAGCTTTTGATACCTTTTTAATGTATGCAAATTGTAAAATACCTCTGTAAGGGTTGGAGATTAAATACAAAATATATTGTTGTTAATAGAATCATTTAGAATTTCGACTGAAGGTGTTTTATGAAAATTTAATGACAAATTTGAATTATTTTTATTTTGTACACTTTCATAAATTTTATCGATAACGACTCGCGTTTCGCCTTTCGGCATCTTCTGGTTTTATCTAGTACACGAATGCACTTGAACTTTTGGAAGTGTACAGAATAAAAATAATTCAAATTTGTTGATAGAATCGTTTGTTATATCTCGCTAATATTTTAAATTTTTATTGGTATTAAATATAGCTTTAGCATTTTGAAAACGTTTACAAAACAGTTCACAGTATTTGAGATTTGCTTAGAAATAGTGATTTAACCAGCAAAACACAACATATAAAAAACGAAATACAAAAAAATTATTAATTATCATTTTTTTTTATAAAATTAGGAATTACCTTGTTTATATTTTATTTAAAAAAAAAATATATTATTAAACAGCAAATCAAAAAAATGAGCTTTTATAATAATGTTTCCAGCTTTAATATTTAATATTATATAAATACCTAGTTATAATATAAAAATATAAAAAAATTATACCGACCTGACACAAATATTGTCAGAAACCAATAAGCGGGGACAATTTGCCTGCATATATTAATTAGGTTGATTCAAAAGTTTTGACTTTTTTTAAATAAAATATTTTTTTTTTGTAGATTTCTTTTTATTTATCTAATCAGTTGTATAATTTCCATCGGTTCTTATAACCTTCTCCCGCTTTTCTGTTAACTAAATAATAATGTTGGAGAAGAATTATCTTGATTTCATTGGCGGATCCACGAGGGGGGCCATGAGGGCCATGCCCCCCTTGAGAAAAAATTTTCCTTTCCATTTTTCAACTTTATTGTCAAATAGGCTCTTTAATTATTTGGCTTACTATTTTTTATAGAATACATAATTAATTATGTATTGGCTATTTTTTTTAAATATTTTATTTTAAAATCATCTATTTTTCAATGTATTATTTATGTATCATGTTTATGTTCAAATTGAATGGCCCCCTCCTGAGACAATTTCTGGGTCCGCTAATGCTTTACTTTGATGCGAAAAATGGATTAAGGGATGTTATTACTTGCTGTAGTGTATAAGGATAGGGCTAGGACAGGACTAGTGGTTAGCTTATCGCTCTCGACCGCATGTGTGGTCGAGTGGTCAACGTCGTTGGCTTCCGTTACAGAGGTCACGGGTTCGACAGTACGGACAGTTTTATAGATTGATTTTCTTAAATCAATTTATGAATTTCTGTTCGAAGGCATGGATATATGTTCTATCCTATGATTGGGGCGTATCGAGAGCGATTAACTTACCACTAGTCCTGTCTTAGCCCTATCCTTATATTCCTACTCTCTTTGGGAAAAGAGAAGTTGAGCAACTGAGTAACAAGAAAAACTTCTGTCGAGACAAACACCATTAGGATTCTATATGCTCCACATTAGGAGCAAACGTGCTAAAAAAAAATATTAATTTTCATTTAATTTTTTATTCAAAACATGATATTCATCAGTTCCAAGGATTTAATTTTTTTGCTAGGGTCTTAAAGAAATGTCAAAACTTTTGCATCAACCAACAAATCCAATACTAAGCTATCTAAATATACTAAAAAATACTAAAACTATCAATAGATCATTATTCATCTGAGTTATTACAGAAAAATAATTGATATCCAATAATCTCATCGTGCACCTACCAGATGTTTTTCAATTTTGTTACATACTAACGTCTGCTGTCTGCTAGTACGTTGTCGATATGTTGAATATCAACAGGAATAATTAATCAGTGTGCAGAGTTTCTTGCGTGAAGAATTATTCATATACATAAGAGTCAGTTTGGCAGCAATAAGCATACAAATTGCATGCAGCAAATTATATATTAGAATCTATATTATTAGTAGGTAATCAATTTAATTGAACGACGACGACACAAAGTTCCAAGTTCTCTAAGGCCATAATCTATTCATTATTCTTTCACACTCAATTAGTCTAAGAGAAATACTTAAATGAACAACATTTTTACATTAATACATAACAATTTAATCCATATGTGGTAATTAAATAAATGAATTAAAATGTATTAAATGTGGAATAAAGCATATAATTGGTAGAGGATATAATAATATGATAATAAATAGCTCTACCAATGAGTAGCATACATATATCTATATACTTATAATTATGCTTTTAACACTTCTCCTACGGTGCTAAAAAATACATCTGATGTGTTGCTGCCCCTTAAAGAACCATGTGAAAAAACATGTTTTAACACTTACTTTGATGGACGGTAAAAACACAGGACGGACATTTTTAAAAAGCATGTTTTTAACTTGGTCAACGACATATCGGAAGTATTTTTTAGCACACTAGGGGAAGTGTTAAGCAATAGTTTTGTTTTATAAAAACTGCTGGTTATTTGTGAATGAATAAATCATAGAAATTTTAAAACTTTGGATACAAAGTCAAGATTTTAAAGGTCGGACGCGAAATATAACCATTTATTCCAATAATCAAATCAATGACACTGATCAAAATCTGTCAAATCAGCTCCAAAGAATCTTCGTTTCTATGAATATGCAGATTCTATCTGCAATTTTGGAGTCACAGAAAATCTAATATTAGCTTCAAACGATCAAAGAATATTTGGGAACAAAATATGTAGCCATTTAATATTGAACGTAAAAAAACATTTTTGGTTCTATTCGATTCCTGGAATCGACATCACAAGATAACAACACTCGCACAATAAGAAAAACATGCTCCAATCCACCAAAACATCAAGTAAACACGTGATTGTACTTAAAAGTCCAATAGTAAAGTTATACCATTCTACTACCTGGCTTATTAGACCAGTGCTTTTCAAAAAAAAATATACCACGGCCCCCCTCAATACAAAACATGTTATGCGGCCCCTAATTTGGGAAGCACTGTACTAGACTACTCTTGAATGTTCATTTGATATAGGTATGCAAAAATTTTTATTAAATATAAAATAATTCACCACTCAATTAAGGATATGATAATTGCATATTTACTCTGAAATGAAAAATTTGGATTATGAGAATTATTTAAACATTGCTATTATCAATCAAATTCAGCTCACTAAGACTTTTGTTAACCTGTCAGAAGATTTTTTGTATTAATTATCTATTCTACAATCTTGTAATGTTTTTGAGGAAAAATATTGTAAGGCTTGCCTTAATCATCTGTGACGGTATTAATATTTATTTATTTTTTATTATATAATCATATTATTCACACAGTAGCGTCACAAAGAGCTATTTTTTGTCACAGTGACTAATGAGGAAAAGTGATTATTGAGAAAAAATGATAAATGAATTCTTTATAGCCACAATTATATTTTTCAAATTTCGTTGAAAGGTTTAATTAAATATATTCGATAACGGATCCCACATCCCCTAAATACAGCTGACATTGAGTGGAATACTATTATTAGGTATACTTAAACCATTAATGCACAACCGGCGGCCAAAATGAAATTAGTTGTGGTTAAGTTTTCCAAGACTAATTTTTTTCTGGTGAAAAGTTTATCATTTTTTTTTATTTTGAAATCAACTCCATTCAAAATTAAAAAGAGAGAAAAGTATGATGCAAGTTGGCTGCAATTTTGACATCGGACAACTTTGTACTAACTTCTTACAAAAAGTTTTTTGTTTTAAATGAGCTATTTGCAAGTCTTTTATGAAAACAATAACATTATATAATTACGTAATGCAAAGCACGCAAGAGCTGGATTATCTAGTGGTAATCCGCTAGCTACATTAAAATATTAAACAAAAAAGGATATATATTCATTAGATTTTATTATTCGATGAAATTCGCAGCCTACAGGGTACCGCCATAATAATACCTCACGGCACTTAAGAAGTTAATGTCGTTTTCCTTCTTCTACAAGATTTTTTAATCAAATGTATGTTTTGTAAACATTTATAGATATTAAGATGCTGAACCATTTCGGATGTGTGATGATTAGAATCTTAGCATACATATTTGGATCATTACTGGGATTATCGAGCATATTTTCACGCTTCAGGAGAAAAAAGAAAGCACCTATTATAACAAACCCAATATTATTCAAGAGCGCTACACAGCTGGCTGAAATGATCCGTCAGAAGCAGGTAATGCTCATGGTGAATAACATAAATGTCTTTGTCACGTAAAAAAGTCAATGTGAACTATTAATACAGTAATCGATTGGAAACAGTCTAAAAGATTCCTAAAAATTTTGATTTATTAAGTGCGAGTGAAAAATACAGCGACATCTATCAATGAAAAAAGGTGCTAAAATACCAACATTCGTATAATTTATGAAATAAAGCTTAGTAGAATTTTAAATATATACACTAACAGTGTACTGTTTAAAATGAGCAGAGAGCCAGTGGCAAGCTTAAGTAGTAAAGTCAGTAACCTCAAATTTTTTTCAATATATGAATTTATCCTTACCAAAATCCACTAATTACAAATACAATAATTACTAACGATATGTAACAGTAATATTATCACGTTTTGGACATTGAACAACTTATTGGCTACCAATGTCTAAAACGTAATTAGCTATGAACGTATAATGAAAGCCAAAGAAATTATAATAATTGTGGTGGTATTAATATATTTCTTTATGTTAATTTTTAAAAAATTATTGGAAAAAAATAAGTGCTCACTAGCCTCTTGTATATTATATACAGGAAACTGGTATTAGAATAGTTAATTAAGGAATGCCTTTATCAGCAGGGATGTTTTTAAAATTCTATTCAACTAGGTTTTACTATTTTTTATTAATATAGTAGATGTTGAATATCTTTTCACTCCCCCTTGAAGTAAAATAAACATAGGAGTTTCTGTGAAAGTGACATTTGTTGATTGGAATACTTTGTTAAAAACATAAAAATTACTATAATGTCTTGAATTATTCAACTCGTAACAATATTGGAAACGTGTTAGTTGATATGGATTGCATAAATTTCTTAAACTATTTCGAAAGGTTTTTACAATTATTTAGTTACCATACGCATTACAATAAAAATATATATGATGTCTGTAATCATCGGATATCAACAGCATAGCTACCACATATAGTGATGCAATGCATGAGGGCCCAGCGAAAAGGAGGGCTCAAATTTCTACATACTCAATATGACAATTTGTGTGGGGGGTCTTTAAATTTCTAGCTTCGCCACTGTCTGACATCTTTCCGTCATATTTATAATAACACTCGAGATAATGTATCAATTATAATTAATCATTTTCTTATTTATGTCACACCTTTGACATTCTTGAATACGACAATGACATATTGTATTTAAAATAAGCAAAGTTATTTCTGTGTTAACTAGCAATATTTTTATTTATTATTTATGCCATAATTGTTGCAGGTCAAAAGTGAAGATGTTCTACAAGCATATATACTGAGATGCAAAGAAGTTAACCCTGTTATCAATGCAATAGTGGAAGAAAGGTTTAAGGCAGCACTGTCAGATGCTCGAAATGTCGATCAATTAATTAGGACCAATGAATATACATTAAAAGAATTGAAGATGCAATTTCCACTATTAGGAGTTCCACTGACAGTTAAAGAAAGCATATCAGTCAAAGGTAAATGTTTTTATAAATTTGATTTCATTTAACCATTTCACCGCGTATGATATCTATGCATGTCCTAACGAACATGCCCTCAGCGCGTGTGACACATATAGATGTCATGGAAATTTCAAACCCTGTATAAGAGCTATCTATTGTATTAAAATTGTATAACTTGGTTGAAAATATTACTAAATGTATATACATTTAGTAATATTTACCAAATTCAATAGATGGCATTAGTCAAGAAAGATTCAATATAGGCTAAAATAATTTATTTCTGGAACACGCTGTGAACCGTCACCAATGCAAGATTTTGGATAATGTAAATAAGCGATTGAGTGCAGGTGAAATTGATATTGTTTCGAGAATTTAATATTATAAGCATGGTATGGTGGTGGCGCAGTGTTCTCGGTCGCGCGTAGCGGTATTTTGCAGTATGGCGACGTCACGCCGCAACTGTATGAAGAATGATTATTGTTGAATTAAACCAAAAATACAAGAAATATGTTGTATTTTATTAATATTTTCTTAAAATATTCAGCCCCATGTTTTTGTTTTTGAAATAAAATATTTAAGGATAAACGAAAACCTGACAGATATGAATAAGAAAATTGTTTGATGAATATTTTTATCGATGATAAAATTTACCTAGCAAGAATTTCGAACACATCTCAATTTAACCGACTTCCATAAATATAATTTTATTCCTCTTACTGTCTACTGCAGGAATGCCCAACTGAAATCACTTGATGGGCCAAATAAAATAATTTATGTCTCTGATGGACCACACATAAATATTTTAAAACTTAATAATAATAAAGTATTTTTTATAATAACAATAAACAAACAGCTCACAATCAAAATAATTTCATTATTTTTTATAATGCTTTTACCATTTATTTTTATTATATACAATATGCAACACTCAAGCAAAAACACCAAAAATTCTTCACAAATTTAGTAAAACATTTTTTATTATGTATTTTACCAATAACAAAATTCGAAATATATTGAATGTTGGAAACCTCGATAGCGCCACACAAAACCTTCAATTGGGCCACATGTGACCCGTGGGCCAATGTTTGGGCATGCCTGGGCATGCCAAGGTGAATTTTTCCAATACCATCTATGAAGAGTACATAACATATTATTTTTTATTGATAAATAATCTCTACTATAAGTCAATATTGAAAATAGTTAGTATTGGACTTTAATTGCAAAATGTGAAACTTACCACTTACCTAAAAGGTAAAAATTTATATAAATAATTAGGTTTCTTAGCCATGCACACTTAACGTTTTTTGGAAAATATTAAATATTTTTCATTGACGTATATCTATTAGTTTTTTAGGAACTCAATCATTAACAGGGCAAGAGAAAAGATGGACTCACAATGATAATGAAATTACTTTGATTTTCGAATAGTACTTATATAAAAGACTTTCGTAAATTCATTTTACAGTACCAAAATTATTTTCAGGCAAAGCTATGTATTTTTAGGTATGAGTAATAGAGCTGGAAGAGTAAAAACAAAGATCCTCGTTGCTGAAGAAGATGCTGATGCCATTGCTCAATTGAAAGCGGCCGGTGCAATTATAATCGCAGTCACAAACACCCCAGAACTGTGTATGTGCATAGAAACGTTCAACAGCATTACAGGGCAAACCAATAATCCTTATGATACGAGGAAAACATGCGGAGGATCATCAGGAGGAGAGGTGAGAAATATTGTATTTATGTTAGCGAATACAGTGGAACCTCTCATAATTAATTTAATTCGTTCCAGAATCTCACTCGTTGTGTGAAACACTCGTTAAGCGAAACAATTTTCCCCATATAAAATAATGTAAAATACAATACTGCTTTCCATGCCAGAAAAAAAGATACAATCTCGTTGACTGTAGACTTCACAGGTACTGTTTCAAGCCCCTCAAAATCACATTCGACAACGCTCCTTGGCAAAGCTTCTTCCAAGCTGAAGTGAGGGTCCTCTTGGTAACCCGTTCCCCCGCCTTGTCAATCATCTTGAGGCAAGCAACAATATGAAAGTGATCTTTGCAAAACCCCGCGTCACTCGTTATGCGAAATATCGCTCATTAAGGGAACATTTTTTTCACAATCTGTTTTGGGCGTTATGAGAATTACTCGTTATAAGAGATGCTCGTTATGAAAGGTTCCACTGTACATCTCTTTTTGAGTGATTCAAAATTCAACACCATAACTCTAAGAATTATTACAAGTTAGAATCTGACAATATTATATTTTATTTGCTAAATTGCATAGAGAATGTTTATATATTGTTTAATGTAACTCATACTTAACAAAGAAACACACCACATTTTATGATTTTTTCAACTAGATTGTGATTATTCTGTTGTATAAATAATTTAGGCTGTCATAAAATTATTAATTGGTTCAGATACTGTGATATGATTATTTCGAATTGTTCCATATTTCAAAACTATTACAAGATTGAATATAACAGAATAACAGCCACGTTGATTGAATTGTTTTTTTACTAACCACTTACCTGCCAATACAAAATAGTTGATCTAGTCCTCCACACCAGCGGTTTTAAAACCATTTGAAATTGTATAAAAAATGATTGGACTCAACACATTTATTTAAAAGTCACTACAATTATCATACAATTTGAGTATGCCGTATACAAAAATCGGTAATTATCCCTTACAACACCTCCTGATTTTATTAAAAAATAGTATGGAAAAACTAAGAAAACTTTATATGTTTAGCCATAATTAGTTTCATTAATGGATCTCGCTAGGGCAATAATTTTTAGATATTGAAAAAATGTTTATTTCCTACGAGAAAACATCTTGACGCACATGTGCGTTGTTAGCGTATGGAGTCAGTAAGCGTTTTCTTCACCGATGAGTCATTGGCGTGCAAGTGGTTAATAATAATAAACAATTATTCATCTCACATTTACATATAGCACTTTTATTAGGATACATCGTGTATAAACATGCCCTCAAAGCAAATAATCTAATGACGCTCGAACAATAGCATGCTGAGTGCTCAAAACCAATAGAAAGGGTTATCACTTGTTACCATCTGATTATTATGGCAGACATCTACTGACACATTTAATCTCACACACCTACACTCATTCTGCATTACCATCTTGCTAGCCTGCCTTACCTTACTTTACCTCACAGAGCTCACTTCTCAGTCTGTTTACTATTTTAAGAGGATTTATCAAAAGATATAGTTTAAAGATACTGGTAAACTTTGGATAATTTGATTGATATCTATACATCAAATTATGGGGCTGGTGGAGCCGAGCTCCAATTTCCCTTTCATCTGGTGTATTTTGATGTTGCTTTTCCCGCATAGCGTCCAGGATTTACCTGGGCGTAGGCGGGTGCGTGGTCTTTGGTTTTTGTTTTGTTTTTGTGGTGGTATTAGTTCTCATTCGTAGGCATTATATGTGACACTAGTGGTTGATTCAGTAACCTCGAGCTGCAATTAATTGGGGTTATGCTTATCTGATCAGTTAATATTTTTTTTTTGATCTGTTTTTTTTTTTTTTTATATATAATTATTATTTTAATCTTTTTCCCTCTTTTTTTTTGTTATTTATCCTCGAGAGGAGGTCAAACCTACAGTGTCTGCGGCAGTCGTTCAGGTTTTGGAGATCGGGGTTTTAGCAGATGTTGATATCCAAACATGTGAATGTGGGGGATCGGGGGGGGGCTAAGGAGGTTTCAGTAGGAGGACTCTCCGCGGTCACGCTATGTTTGTGTGAGGGTAATCAATGTAGTCGTTAAGTAAATTTTTGATAGATTGGTTAGGATGATCCGCCATGTCACTATAGAACTTCTTCGACAGTTTTATGACGTGATCAAGGATCGGGTCTAGGTTCATGTCTTTGTGTAACGTGGAACTTCGCACGAACCAGGGTGCTCCCGTGACCATGCGAAGTGCTTTGTTTTGTATTGTCTGTAGTGTCCGTATACGATTCATGCCAGCGTGTGCCCATACTTGGCACGCGTAGGTCATGATCGGTCTTGTAATCGCGGTGTACAATAGTAATTTGCTTTTTACGGCAAGTTTACTCTTGTGGCCAATCATCGGATAGAGTCGACCAGTGATTTGCGACACCTGGCGTTTTTTCTCAGCAATATGTTTGCAGAAGGTTAATCGTGAGTCTAGCGTGAGCCCAAGGTATTTAACCGTGTGGGCCCACGGAATGTGGGTGTTATGCATCCGGATGCCTTTAATGTCCTTATTGTGTCTGTTAGGTCTACGACTGAAAGTTATCGCAGTGCTTTTCTCCGGGTGGATTTGGATCCTCCAGTCGGAGCACCAGGTGGATATGTCCGTGCTTGCTTTTTGTACAAGCGCGGTGGCTCTGTTCCTGTTTAGCGATCTGGCTAGGATGGCTGTGTCGTCGGCATATTGTGCAATGATTGTTTCGTTGCTTCCGGGTATGTAGTCTGGTAACGGAATATCGTGAGTGTAAAGGTTGTACAATAAGGGCGATAAGGCGGATCCCTGTGGTACACCTGCTGTTGGCGTGCGCGTCGTCGATTTTACGCCATTGAATTTTACGCGGAACGTTCTGTTTGAAATGAATGAATTTATTAGTCCAAGCATCGGATTTTCGAGGCCGGCCTCGGAAAGTTTAACTATCATACCTTCGTACCAAACCTTATCAAAGGCTTTGGCTATATCTAGGAACAGGCCGGTAGTGAAACATCGGCGGTTAAAACTTTCCGTGATGAATTCCACTACTCTAAGTAGTTGATGGTTGGTGGAATGTTTGCTTCTGAAGCCGTGTTGCTCATCCGGTATGAGCTTTTTTTCCAGAGCAAATTCCTCCAATCGAGATTTAATTACGCGTTCCAGAAGCTTACCCATCGACGGGAGCAAGCTTATGGGTCTATGGTTTTCGGGGATCGCCGGTGATTTACCTGGTTTCGGTATAAGTATGACATCCGCTGCTTTCCAGGCGGTCGGAAAGTGGTGGACGTTAAGGCAGGCGTTTATTATCGATGTAAGCGCTTCAACACCATTCCCGGGAAGGTGTTTGAGCGTGTTATGCTTTATTTTATCGTTGCCTGCAGCTTTACGATTTAATAAGCGTTTGATTCTAGTCTCTATTTCACCCGTGGTAGCAGGTTTGATAGTTGTATCTCGTTAGTGATTTGAATGTATTTAGCGGATATGTTTTCTATGCGGGTCTTAATCGCTTGATCGTTTGGATCGAAATCGTTCGGACCTTTGGATAATGAGGTCCTCCTATTATTTTATGCATGGTAACGATTGGATAAACAAGCATTTAATGCTTCCTCCATACATTCTGTTGGTTTCAGGCTGCACTTATAGCATCTGGAGCATCCGTCATAGGGATAGGATCTGATATCATGGGATCACTGCGTATACCAGCGCTTTTTTGTGGTGTATTCACTCATAAACCAACGGCGAGGGTTGTGTCTGCTGCCGGTCATGTACCGCACAGCAAAGAAGAGGAGTTTAAAGATTGCTTCACCATGGGTCCTATTGCACGCTATTCTGAAGATTTGCTGTTGCTCATGAAAGTTATACAGATTCCAACGGGATCACAGCTGAGTCTCGATACTAAAGTAAGAACCAGTATTAAAAAAAAACTTGTTAAAGTAATTTAATATTTTGTGAGAGAAAATTAGCACTTGAATTTTTATAAATTCTTTGCTTATATTATATTGTTTTGTAAAGTTTCTATCCATGACAATTTCTAGACCTCGCTTCAGTCCATGCACTGTTGATACCTATACTAATTCTTGATAGATTTACCATCAAAAGAAATGTGCATTGGTAACATAGTAAAACATTTAATTCTCGATCTGAGATTTTTAACAATATGTTTTTGTTTGTAATAACAATATTATGTTTTGTTTGTATGAAACAGTAAGGTTTTTCATGAAATTAATCATTTTAAAATTCTTGTATCACATTAAATCTATACTAAAGTACCTATAATATTTCAAAAGACAATCAATCTTGCTTGGGTATTTTGACATTTAACATTCTCCACAGCTTGTCTTTACTTCTTCTTAGTATTTATTGTATGCCATGCTCTGAACTGTTGGGCTTTCAGATCAGGAAATATATGAACTACTTCTTGGGAGGCTAAGGTTTCCCTTTCTTGCCATGTACAAAGCTTGTCAAAAATGTTCAACTAGCCATGTTGGGTCTAATTACTCTAGATTTATAGGTCCAAAAAAGAACTGCAGCCTCTTACTTCTTACATAGCAAATCAACACAAATTGGCAGTCTTTTCATGTTGGCTTTTTAAATAGGTTTCAAAAAATTCTCTTCACTAAATGTTCTGACAGCTTAGCAGCAAATATATCCTTGAGAAAGAATTGCCTATCTATGTTTAATGTCAAGTTATATGAGCATAAAATTAAACCAAACTTTATAATTATTCCATATTATTGTTGTTATAACCTGAATGAATTGAAAAAAACAGTTCTTCATTCCTAGTGATGCCTAATATTAAATTGGAAACAAAAATTAAGTCACACGATAATAAAATTAATATTCTTCAGGTTTCGATAAAGGATCTGAATTATTATTACATGGAAGGTGATAATTCAGGGGCAGTTAATAAAATTGATAATGATATTAAGGAAGCATTGAAAAAAGCTATACAACATTTCAAGGATGTTTACCAAAGAGAAGTTAAGCAGGTGAGAACCAATAAGACGTATGAAATATATCAAATGAAATTATAAATATAAGGAACATTATTTTTTAACACAGTTCTCCATTTACATCAAAAACACCTCACATTAAAAATTCTTAAAAATATTCAATTGTATCACATCAAGCAACGGAAACTCAAAGATGTCAAATATAATTTAAAATTAAAAATGAAATTCTACAAAGTATTCACCGAATATTAACAGTCTATAACTTTTGGCAGGAACTTAATATGTTGATACATTTACAAAATACACTAACCCCTTTAAATTAAAATTCTCACTTAGAATACCCATAAGAAAAGGTAAAATTATTGATTTTGAGTTAAGTAAAGCATTTAACCTAATGCATACAGTTCTTATTTAGTTCAATAATTATTATTTGAACTGTACAGTATTCAAATTACATGGTTAATCGGACAAATACTTAACAATATACTAAATGAACTAAAAAACATTTTTACACCAATGATATATCTATTTTTTTAATCCATGTCTGCTTCCAATGTGGACTATATGACCTCCTAATGGTCAGAGTGAGTAGTGAGTTTTTCAAAGTGAGTAGGAATAGAAAGATAGGACTAGGACAGAACTAGTGGATTGCTAATTGCTCTCGCTACGCCGGTTCTTAGGATAGGATGAGTAGGAGGGAACTCAAGACATCATATACATCCATAACATAGGACAGAAATCCATAAATTTATTGAAAAATCAATCTACAAAAACTGTCTATACTGGGAATCGGACCCATGACCTCAGTGTTCAAAGTCAACAACATTGACACTCGACCAAGCAGCCGGCTGTACTAATTAACATAATAACTATTTAATATAATATTAATATGTAAATTTATCATTATTTATGTATATAATTATTATTATTAAATTATATTAATATTAAAATATTAATGAAACATTTTTTTAAACATCAATAATTTTTTGTTATAAAATTAATATTTAAGTGAATAATTATTATTATTTAATAAATATTTATGTACAAGCTATTAGAAAAAACATGGTTTCAGCATTTAAATTTGAAAAATGAGTATTTTAGTTTAGATCAGGTCTGGCCAACCCAAATTGCACCCGGACCGCATGGACAACCAAAGAAATTTCATATTTCTCACTCTGAACGACAATTTGAAATATTTTACAATTTTTTTACTTGTTTACTTCAATAACTTCAATGAAAACACCAAGCACATATTGCCATGAGGAGAAATAACTCCAGAATACTTGTTAAAAGATTTTCACTTACACACACACCTTTATATCAGGGGCATGCGGTTTATCTTTCACTTTCATGCTTGCTTGCATAATATAGTTATGAGTGAAAGAAACATAGACCATGACATGAGAGAAACATAGACCATATTGAAGTTTACTCTTGCGTCCTTGCTATAAACATGCCATTGAGACTGTCTGATGAAGATAGAGGAAAATTTAATGCATGCTGTTAATTCATACATGTTCATCGCTTATCCCAAAATACCTAAAATAACACTCACAAACATTTGTCAGTAACATGATGAATCCTTCAGTCGATCAACCAATCGATGAATCAGCTCAAAGAAAATAATTCAATATTAATATCACATGCACAATAATAATTGCTTTATTCATTTTTGTTTAAGGCTGAACCAAAATGCATGCCATATGCATTTGAATCGTCATTATTAACATTTTTAAAGCTTGATGGAATTGATACAATATTCTCTGATCCGCAAGATTATAAAAAATGGAAATCGGTCTGGCCTGAATTCTTAAAGAAAATAATCGGTTGCTCAAACTCGTCAACGACTAATATTGGATACGGTATTATAAAAAAGAGCAGTATTTTTATACCGGATGGAAGATATGTACAATCTGCAGAAATGCAAGCAAATCTTCGGGCGGAGTTCACGGTAATTATATCAGCCTTTGTTACATATTGTAATGTAATGTTGTAATGTTTAATACAAAATCTAAGATCTTTGACATCCAGGTAGTACTTAACATACAATCAAGATATGTTCTTGAACTTTGGTCATAAGTCAAAGTCATACGAGACTCTTAACTTAACCTATCATAGTCAATATCAAATAAACCCCATAGACCAGCGATGATTATAGAAACACCTAGCTGTTGCAGAAATAAGTGAACATGCTTCAACAGTGTGGTGCCATTTGCCATGCAAATCATTGGCAGAATCTATGCCAAAACGCATTTAGATGGTCTGCAACTAATGGGTGGACACATTCAATATTAACTCTACTGATTTTGTAACCGATTGCATTTGTTGTAAGGAAATATTATCTTGTCCCCTTTAATTTGCGCAAGGGTAGCTATGTCCTTTTGTAGTTACGTCTATCTCACCATTTTCTTTTCTATTCTCTATTCTGTCTTATTTTATTTTGATTATGTAATTTATGATATAATATTTTGCAATGACTTTGTCATATTAATGTAATGCTATGTACTGTCTTTTTCATTTACGACAACAATAAACGATTTAATCATATTTTTGCTGTTTTCAGAACTTGCTTCAATCGAACGGTGTACTTTTTTATCCTACACAACCATATACCGCCTTTTATCATGGAGATTACACTACAAAACTTATGGATTTAACTTACACAATGATTTTCAATGCTCTGGGTTTCCCATCAACTAATTGCCCACTAGGATTGAGTAAGAGTGGAATGCCAGTAGGGATCCAAGTCGTGGCGAGTCCTGGATGTGACCACTTAACTCTTGCAGTTGCCAGAGAACTAGAAAAAGCATTTGGTGGATGGGTGCCTCCACCACATTTATAGCAAATCTTGTTTAAAGTGTTTGGTAATGGGAAATTATACAGAAAACATTTTTGTATGTTTAAAACAATTGAATCATCAAATTTCAGAACCCAATCTTACCAATACGTAAATATTTACAGTTAAGTTCACCACTTTACTAACTTTTCCAATTTTGGGTTGCAAATTCCATCCCGTTTCGTCAAAAATTCAAATTGAATAATGAGGTGAGCTGCAAAATTCACTGCAAACGTAAACAACGATTTGCAAAATCCTCTCTACATAATTGACCAATCAGAAGTTGCGATTTGCACAGTCGTTTGAACACTAGAGTCTAATAGACAGAGCATTAAAAATTGCTTACAATGTAATCTATATGGGCTACGTCAATAACACGTGGTCAGATGGATGCAGGCTCGATCTCATTAGTATAGCTCTTTTCAACGAACAACAAACAGCGTTGATTATCACAACTAAGGCATCAATAGGAACACAAGTATGGAGACGCTGCCGGTAACAGTTGTCATCTTACCGCTTGACCAACACATCTAGGTACGTGGAGCGTTGACTCTGCTGCTCGGTGGGAAAAATGCAAAGTTGGGTGACATCTTTCCCGCTCAAGCTTGGATTACATGGTGCGGAAATGTTGCCAGTTCTTACTGCGCAATTAATGCAGCACTTAACGCCTAGCAGAACCAGTGAGACGCATAATCAAAAAGCTGTCATAGTTATAAATACTTTCTCTCTATTGAATGGTGAAAAGGGGGGGGGTCACAAAAGGAAAAAGTGTGGCGTGATATAGAATGCTGAGAAAATCCTCTAGTATTGTCTTTCTTTTTTATTTTTTTTGAACAGGAAGAATTAATCAAGTCGGTCATCACAATACCAGCTGTCGGATCCACATGCCACTCCGATTAGGTAATCTTTAAAGATTTTATAGGGATTTTTCACAAACTTAGTACAAAGTACAAGCCCCTAGGTCTTGGCTACTCGCTCCCAAGACAATGTAAATCCATGGCTGGTGGTTGTGGGAACAAGCATAGTGGTTTCAAAAATCCTATACAAACACATCAAAACTAGGGATTGAAAAAAAGGTATAACTGAAACCGAGATACTGTTATTCACTGAATTGAAATAATGTAAATCTGCTAAGAGTTGTTTTTAATATTGACAGATTGCAGAATTAATGAGTCATTCAATGATGTATTATTATTTTAAGAAGCCGTAAATTATTTATGAAAACCACCCATTTTTGATTGTGATGTATTTTTTAATGCCAGTATTGTTTTTAAAATTTCGAAATGTTAAAACACCGACTTTTATTTACTCACCCAGTATTGTGATACGAATTTGCCGTAGTATCAGCTTTATTTTTAAAAAAAAATGTAATACCCGGTATTCAATATGAAATACCGGTAATGATATATTCGTCCGGTATTGCTATCCCTAGTCAAAATGTGTTGTGACGTTAAGTGCGAAAGGTTGTGATTATTTGGATGAATCCAGTGGCGGATTAAGCACATGAGAGGCGCAATAAAATTTTGAGGTTCTATTTTTCCGATAACACAAAAACGTAAAATAATAAAAACATGTAAAAATCTGAACAAAAAGTATATGGGTTTATATTAAATAGGCTATTTTTGTGGCCCCAAAGATTCGGAGGCCCCAAGCGCGTGCGTCATTTGCTTATTGGGTAAATGAATGTTTCTTTAGTAAGTGTTGCGGAATCTCAACCAGTATAATCAGGAAAGCTTAAACCAAAGCCAAAATAACTATATTTTTATGTTTTAAATTTAATATCTGGCCATATATTGTATACCTTTGTGTGTATTATAACTCTCAAATAAATATTGATTCTTGTATAACTATAACACGCCTTTTTTTTTCACTGTGCAGTGTAAACACTATTATAAAATCAAGGTAAAGGAAATGCAAAAAATATATAACTACTAATACATAAAAAAAACAATGAAAAAAATTTATTTCCTTTGCAAAATTAGATTAGAGAATATTTTTATTGTATTTCAGTTACAATAAACTTCTATCACTAAAATTATTACTATTAAAATCCACTCTGCGGACATATATTAACCGAGTAGTAAAATCCTTTCTGCCGGGTAGTGAGTGTCAAAATCTGATCTGCACTCGGATTCAATTAAATATGTTTATAGACAAATTACACGGCATATAATTTTAAATTTAAATCGTTCAAATTATGTACATTCACATAAGTTTTGTCACTAACGATGGGTTTCGCCTTTCGGCATCTTCAGACGTTCAAGTGCACGGATGAACTTGAACAGACGCTTAGTAAATGAGTGTATCGTATGTATTCTTTATAAGAAATAAATGTATCACTAGGTTCAAAGCCATTGCTGGCGAAAAGGCGAAACCCGGGTCGTGTGCTGCATGGACGCACAGCTGTATGGACGTTGTAAGTGCCAATGCGCATTGTGTGTTTGTTGGAGAGGATTTTCCTCTCTCAATCTATGTTACTGCAGTGTTGTTTATTGTTGCTGGGTGTCTGTGGTAGTGTTGGAATCTTTTTGTTTTTTAGGATGCGGGGTGATTAGCCCTGCGCTCCCGAAGCCTGGGTTACAAGAGCTCTAAGGGTCGGCTCAACTCTGGTTTTTTTGTCATGGATTTCCATCCCTAAGGCAGTGGACCAGCTTTGAGGCGATGAACATAGATTACAGTGGAAAATATATAAACAAATAAATCAACTTTTTTTTTCATTGAGGAACGAAAACCTTACAATTACATGTACAAATACTTCACATTAAAGACATTTTTTGTTAATGAATACATAATATTTACGAATACATAAAATATCAAATTTCTCTATAATCTGATACTCTTGATGGTATCCTGATGAACTGAAAATTCTCGGGTTTGTGGTCGAATGGTAAACGTTGTCGGTTTCAGTTACAGTGTTCTTAAATTACACAATTGATTTTCCAATCGATTTATGTTACAAGGCATGGTTGTCTATGTGTTTAACATTCTCTTCTACCCATCCAATCCTAAAAACTGGCAGTAGTGACAGTGGCGGATTAAGCACTTTGGAGGTCCCAGGCGCAATAAATTTTGGAGGCCCTGCTTTTCGAATAACATAAAAGTGCTGCAAACCTCTTCGTAGAATAATAATGAATATTGAAATTAAAATGTAAGGTTTGATATAATATATGATATCTTTGAGGCCCCCAAGATTCGGAGGCCCCAAGCGCGCGCCTCTTGCGCTTATGGAACAATCCGCCAATGAGTAGTGAGAGCGATTGGCCACTAATCCTTACCTAACCCTATCATTCTATCTTTACTCACTTCGAAAAGCCTGGGGGAACAACTGGGAAACAAGCAGTTTTCGTAGAAAAGAAAGCTTCGATTATAAAATCCATTAGGAGTCCATACGCTTAACATCTACAGTGGCATGAATAATAATTGATGTCCAAATAAGCACCATCAGGAATAATTAAGGAAATGATGTACTCTTTTGGTATAACAGTCCCAATAAATTGCATATTTTGTCATTTAACCGTGTAAAACCGGTTTTTTTTACTTATCGGATTTTTTCAAATAATTGCATATGCGAGTACACAATAATAATGAATATTTTTGTGGTTTTTAGACCGTGCTTTTTTTTAATACTAAATTGTTTTAGTAATGATACAAAAACACTGTTTTTAATGCTAAACAAAAACGAATATAAAATGTATATTAAACTTCCGGTGATGCTCGTGGGTGTAAATATTATTCAGATGTGATATCCTCAGGGCCGGAGCCAACATTCAGGCGAAATAGGCAATCGCTCAAGGCGCAAACCATAAGAGGGCGCTGAAATTGAGGAGTAAAGTATTTTTTTATCTATTCAGTGAGCTGCAAGCAATAGCTCGAAAACTTAAAAAAATCTTTGCCATCACAAAAAGTACTGCTCTTCATAGTGTAACAAAATATTAAGTTAGAGCTTTAAAAAAGGTCTCGCATCTTTCCATTTTGTGAATTCCGTAAATTCCTGGGTTTTTGAAATCGGGCAACGAATAATTTTTTTTTGAAAAATGCCCGTGAGAGCTTAAAAAAAGTTCTCATATTTTTTCATTTTAGGAAATCTATAAATTCACAGGATATCAAAACCTCCGAGCAAAAATCTCGAAATTCTACACGATTTTATGGTTTGCCTAGGGCGCCAAATAACCTCGCGCCGGTAATCGGTACTGTGTGTCCTCAGACTCGAATAAAAAAAATAACACTTTCACTAATTGATCTTTCAACCGATTCGTGAATTAAAAATGGTTCAACGGCATTTATTTCATATCGCATACAGAGAGAGCGAGCAATTATCTAATTAATTACTTGTTAATTTCTAATTACATATATCCTTTATTCCTCTATCAAGAAAACAGTTGGGTGGATGACTTAAAGCAGTTTCTGTTAAAGTATTCCATAATGAGTTCGTATAATAAGTAGATACCCTCAAAAGTGAAGAGGATAAGGTTGCAAAAAATACTTTAAAAAGTTGAGCGTGACTGCTAAATAAAAATATAATTCACTATGAATAGTAAAATAACTTTTATAGGTATATATATTTACTATTTAGTGATGTTGTTATTTTATACACATTATTATTTTAACCATGTAAAGTCACACGTCGCTGTGATAGGAATAATACATAGAAATAGTGTAAAATTGCATGCATACATTAACTTGTTTCTTATTTTTAGAATAACCTAGACTTAATGCATTTATGATGAAATCGTACTTGCAAACAAAATCTACATTGTTCAATAAATAAAAAAATGCATATTTTTGATTTAATTGATAATAAAATTAATATTGTTAATATAATAATATTATGTATTTAATTTAACAGATCACCAACTTTTTTACCTTTTGATATTTTTTTATCTATAAAAGGGAAGGCATTAAGATCTAAAAAAGTTTTACATTTTACCCGAATAACCATCGATTCGTTCACGTTGTACGTAATATGTATGTGAGTCATATAAAAAGAAATACACCGAACTCCAATATATTTCAAAATTTATAAAACAATTTAGATTTAGATGCTGTCTATCATACATCAAATGATTTGGCATTTAAAGCTGCCGTAAATGCTAGGCAATACGTTTTTTTATATATCATTTTATATATGTTTTGCTTTGTTTTTAAACCTCGTTTTAACAATATACCTAAGTGTTAAATTATTCAAGGAAAACGTATTATAATTACTTAACACAAAGTTTTCGTGTATATTGCTTAACATCGATAAAAATATAAATTTGATCAAATTGTTAAACACAATTGAGGGGTGAATTATTCTCTGACGCAATCCAGTGATCAACTTTTTTAACCAGCCAGCCAGGATAAAGCCGTGCCTAACTTTAAAATTTCCATTCGGCTCCACAATCTCTTCGGCCATCAATGCAAAACATGAAGGTCCTGCGAAAGATATTTCGGCAGTATGGTGAATTTATAGAGGAGCATAACAAAATAAAACGAATATCGATGGTGTAAATTTTAAAGCACAGATGTGATATTTTATTTAGTTAAAAAAATTAACTGGCAGTGAATTTAGATAAGTTTATTATGTTTAAAACTTTCGTATCTTTGAATAACTAATTTTTAAAATAAGATCGAATACGATAGTACTAAATTTGATTTATTTTGTATGCCGTGTAAACATTTAATTGTCTTACTCAAAACCTCTTTTTAGAATTTTTCAGGGACGTCCCGTAGACATATGCGAGTAGGCGGATGCCTAGCGGCGGCAAGCCCGGTAGCCGGTAAATTGCTCGAATGGAAATTGCTCGAATTACAAATTATTCGAATTGCTTGGTTATTTAAAAGATTTTTCACGACTTTTTCTACGAATTTCATTTTTATCTTGTGCGACACTTGTTTAGAGAGTGAAATAAAAAAATAATTTTCGTAAGTATTTATTTTAACCGTGTTCGCTCAAAATGCGGAACATATAATCTTTTAATGGAGTTTATCTCAACAGAAGTGTTTCTACGAGAACTGCTTATTAATTAGTTACTCAAACTGTTTATATATATTTCCAGAACACATAGAAGACTAGGGCTAAGACAGAACAAACGGACAGAACAAACGGAAACAAATTGATTATCTTGTTATTCGAGCAATTTCCATTCGAGCAATTTACCGGGAACCGGCAAGTCCTAGGGAGCGGCAAATGATCACAAAATATATTTTTTAAATTTTACATTTTAACACGAATTTGACTTACAATAAATACGATGTTTCAATATTTCTGATAAAAATTACCGAAAAATATATTTTCAATGGTAATAATATTACGACCAATGCACCGAATATATTTAAAATATTCTTTAAAAATGTCATTTACCGATGGCGACACTATAGCAACGTTCCTTCTAATTTTTATATTGTGTGTGCGGCCCATCAACTTACGTGAGCAGTAAATTTTCAGCAAAATAAAAAATGTATGCAAACATAAAAATTTGGTGAAACAAACTTATTTCCACCATATTTCTGTGTGCGGCCTTGTACGGGGATGGAAAGGTGTGCGCGCGCACACCTTAGCGGGAACATTGCACTATAGGCGTTGGCTTTGGCGTAAATTAACAAAGACTAACAGAAAAGGCCTTGATCATAAAAGCTCTTTTTTGAGTACGCAGATGAGTAGTGAATGGGATATAATGAAAACATGTCACTTATACTCTTATGTCTTTATTTATTTTATTACAAAATTATTTCGAAAAATAGTAAGGACGCTGTTTTAAATTCTGCCTAGGGGGCCGCACATAGCCTAGAAACGTCACTGGATATTAATTCATAGTTGTGCTTTAAACTTGAAGCCGTTGATATGGTCAGTTTAATAGACTATGAAGCATATTTCTCATTTTATAAAGCAATTACGCGGTGGCTCTACTGCTATTGCTTATTTAAATTAAAGAAGCATGAACTTATTAAAAATGCGTGTTATGTACTGTTTGTTTATACAGGGCTGGCGCTACCATACAGGCGAAATAGGCAATCGCCTAGGGCGCAAATCATTAAGGGGCGCATAAATTGAGTAATCAAATTATTTTTATATTTTAATAACAAATAATAGTTTATGCTTGTATCTAGATATTCGTTATAATTATGTATCGTATTATATATACTTCGAAAAAGGTAAGTTGAGCGACTTACTAACAAACAGTTCTCGTAAAAAACTTTTTTTGAGATACTTCCATTAGGAGGCCATATGATTCACATTGAGAGCGGACATACATGTAAAAAACTATTCCACAGTTTGTCAAAAGGGGGCGCGCCAATAACCGTTGCCTAGGGCGCCAAATAACGTCGCGCCGGTACTGTGTTTATACCTAATTCGTTTCCAAACGTGGATATCTCCAAGAAAAAATCGAAAGTCGATGGGAATATATTTTTATTATCAAAAGATTGTTAGTGTTAGACGAAATTGTGTTTTTTTGCAAGCTACAGCTACAGGTGCTCTCTGATAGGTAAAAATGTTGTTTTCTGTACTTTTACGTACAGAATGTGGGACTTTCATAAATAATAAATTAATATTTTAAAGCTTTTGACGTAGCTTACTGTTGCGGTAAAATTCTTTAGACAACAATAATTTAGGATTGTCTCGAAATGATTGATGGTGTTTCCCCAAATAAAGATCTAATATACATGCGATGATTATTTATTTAAAGATCAAAAGAATTTTATTCGTTTCAAGCTACACTATTTTATCTTATATTGCGAAATCATTATGGTCATTTTAACTTATGCTTTGCCATTTTTTTCTTGAGACTAAAAATAATTACTTTGGTAATCATGTCATATTCAGTGGCTGGAATAGTCTGCGAGTCAGCAACAACGGTGAGTCATTTGGACACCAATATTGATTATGATATCTTATCTATTGGCAGTTTTAGAGAATATTATACGGATTAAACTAAGTTTAGTATTAAACTTGATACTTAAGAACTGGGGGAGATAATTTTTCGAAGAAAATTAAAAAAATGCATTCAAGTGAAAATAGAAAACCGTTGACTCTCACAAGAATGATTTAAAGATTATAATAAAAATAATAAAAGATTTTTAGTACTTTTTCCCACTTAAAATTTATTTGTTCAGGACCGGTTTTGCTCCTCGCGAGCATTATCAACTGATAAGAAAAATAAATTAAACAGTGCTATTTATACAAGTTAAATTGAAATAAAAAGGTGTAAGCAACTACTACCAATGAAAAGGATTTACAAATTACACAAAATTAAAATGCTTAACACCTATAACATACAATTAAAACATCATCAATAAATATAAGTGGCAAATGATGTCAATTATAAACACAATTAAAATTTGGGAAATTAAAAGTGATTTAAAGATTAGTTAATAGCTATTTAGGGTTCGTGGATCTTGGTTCATCTTTATATTATCATTAGGGCTGTTCAGTTGGAAGTCCTAGTCGTAAAATAATTGGCGACTCCGCCACCTTTTTTAAATCAAATAAAAATTCAATAAATCATGTTAGTTTGTTATTAAGTTGATATTAAATTTTTTCACCTGTTTTTAAATCGGACTCGGACTATTTGTAAATTGCGGTGTCGGAATCACAGTTTATCGAACGATAAACCAAAACCTGTCAAAATATAGTTTTAAAATTGGATTGAGTCTAAATAGCAATTAACTGTGATTCTTTCAAAAGTTTCTACCAGTAAATACATGGACATTCTAAAAGTTTTATAAAAATAATTCTAAATATGGACTCAAGCTTTTCGGCATGATGAATTGCCCAGAATCGGTGGTTGATATAATAAGTATATTTCACAACACTAAACAATCATTTTTCACCCTGCCAACTACATATAATATAATTTAATTCTACGCCTCTGACATTCATTCAAAAGATTTCGCATTTTTTTTATTTTTGATTGTATATGACATGTAACCAAATAATAAGTATGGCTTGAAAAAAAAAACGATTTGGCAAGATATATTTTTATCTCGTCATAGAAACTAAAGATACTTATTTAGATATGTCATCATAGACGAATTCTTCCAAGTACCATTTTTATATCCATTATGATATAAAACAAAGTATAATATTCAAATAACCTCTTCTCACAAACACAAACGAAATATTTACTCAGGGGTTCACAAACTTTTTCGTCATAAGGATTTCCTGTTTTTCGAAAGCATAAGATAAAAATGAAAAAAAACATTGAATATATTTAAAAAATCACCTGTAATCTAGGTTCAAATTTAATGATGTGAATACGCAAAACAGATACGATATGGTTGGTTGCTAATTTAGGTCTAAGTGTGATTTATTAAGCTCATTCTAAAAAAAAATGTTCACAAATATAAATAAATATGTACTTCTAAATAAAGAAGCCATTTAATGAGCATGTTTGATAACTATCAACATACCAGACCATTCATTCTTATTAGAGCATATTTTATTTCACAAGTTCTTTTTAATATTCCGTAAGACGAAAAATAATAATATCTTGACATGGTACCAGTTATATAAGCAGAAGCTCTTACTCTCCCTTTTGTAATGACAACAGGCGACAATAAAAAGTTTAGTTTAATTAATGACTTTAAAAAAATAATATGTAATAATTTCCAGATATTGCGATTTGCTTGCGACAACACTATTTTGGCAACGTTGTCTAAAGGCAACGATGTATTTTTTTTTTTTGACGCTCATAGTCAGCCGAGGGAGGGAGTAATTGTAAATTGATAAGGATCTTCCTTCTTGTGTGAGCCGTCGATTTGAAAAGGCGTATTTCGATGTAGTAATTAAAAAGCCGGCGCGGGCGACGAAATTTTGTTAAAATTAGTTTGTTTTTTTTGTAATGTCATTCTATATTGATTTCGGCGATGTTGATTGTTTTAATTTAAATCCCATTTGTAAAATTTCTGTATGATTTTAAATAAAATGTTTGTGAATCCCTAAATAAACGCATGATTTCGTAAAGCTGAATTTCTTTTCTAATACCTACCATCGTCGGCTTGCCTTTCGGTGAGTACGGCAATGTGTTTCATTTACTTATTTCACACAAATTGGTTAAGTGCATTCAGAGAAAAATTACGTCTCATGTTATTCTATATTTAAAACAAATTTTGTGGGATACATAAAAAGTCATGCGGGACACACTTTGTGAACCCCTGAATTAGGGTGACAAAAAAAGCTTATGAAACAATTTTTTAGCAGTTTTCTTCTGTTAATAGGTAGTTAATTGTGTATGTATTTGACTTATTGTTTTTACCGAAAGGACAGGTCGTAAGCGACCGTTCCATTACTACTCTCTTCGAAATTTTTGTGCAAAGAAGTGAAAAGCAGTTCTCGTGGGAAAAAAATAATAAACCCTTTTAGGAGTCCACATTGGCATCAGACACAGTAATGTTATAAAAGGCGTTCACGGCATTTAAAAATATTTGTAGTATATTTGGTGCCACTTTTTTGGTTGTCCGTTAGCTTATAATAATATGTTTCTAATATTAAACCGGACAGGAAGAAACCACACACGGACAAAGCCGGACGGGAAATAGCGTACACGCACAAAAGCCGATAAGGAAAAAAGAGTACACGAACAAAACCGTACATTGGAAAAGATGTATTCACATTTTAAAAATAACTTGTTATCTTTATGAGTTTTTCAACTTGAAAAAATATTAATAATTATAGATTTTTAATTTTAAATAATGTCATCTGACATCTGACGATGAAAGATTCATTGTTTACGTTCAGACCGTTGACGGTGATTTAGTTATGTGTAATTGTAAATTTCAAAGTGTTAACTTGTGGATAAATTGTAGTGAGACATTTATGTGCGGCTATTATCAGATTACAAATTAACAATATTATGTTTTTAAAAAATTGAAAAACACTATAAAAACGGGGCACATTAGCAAAGTCTTTGCTAAATTTGATTTTATCAATTATCTTCAATTAACTTCATCAATTAATTTGTGTTTACATATTAGCAGTGGCGGATTATCCTATAAGCGAACGAGGCGCGCTCTTGAGGCCTCCAAAATTTAGGGGCATCAAAAATGGCTTATATTATATATTCCATATAATTTTTGTTCAATTTTTGACGTTTTTATAAAACAGGGCCTCCAAATTTTATTGCGCCTGGGGCCTCTCATGTGCTTAATCCGCCACTGCATATCAGAATTTACATATAAATTTGAAAAAAAAAACTTTAAAAACGGCGCAGCGTTGTTCTCTTTCTATAACTTCAAAATATGGCAACTTCATCGTTCCCCAGTAAAGAGATGGGATTGTTTCATGAATGATGCTCAATAGTATTTGGCCGTCGTCAATATTTAGAAGTTCTAATTAAAGAAGAGCTAGGAGTTCACAATTGGTTGATATTAATATTATTCCTGTTATGTTGTAAATTGTGAAGTTACCTTACCAATCAGGCTGATGAAGTATCAAATAATATAACACCAGTCTACTAATTGTCATTCAGTGATAATAAAATTGACGATCAGTTGATATTACGCCTAACCTCTGTCAGAAGCTGTAGATACACTGACATTCCGTTTCACTGCAAGGTTACGGCAATGATATATGAAAATATTATAATTTAAAATAAATTGTACAAACATGATTTAAAAACTGTAGTGCAGTGGCTGGCAAAGCTTTTTTTACTAATGCAGACACTCAGACAATGATGCACTTAAACAAAAGGTAGTAATTCAGCTGGAGGAAGGAATAGAGACCTTTAGTAATATGCTTATTTAGGGCATCCAATCCCTGACCCTTTTTGTGATCCCAGTATTTCGGGATTGACAATTTTTCCAATCCCGGTATTAAAAATTCACCATATAATCTTGTATAAATTCGGGATTATTCAAAAAAGTTTTAGTCGATTTCAAAAACCCAGGAATTTACGGACTTAAAACCCGGTATTACAAAACCGATATTTCTGGATCACAAAATTTGACGGGATCCCGGAATTGGACACCCTAATTTGATCCAAATGAAAGTTCATCAATACACATACATGAGTGACCAATTGCTGCCAACTAACTGTATGTAATAATTATCACAATTATTTTTTTCTGTAATAAATGAGTACATCTCGATAAAAAATGCCTACGTTAAAAATTAAAGACAAAAAATTGATAAATGCCGCCAAATCTCTTTTTCAAACACATTCCTTTCGTCAATTAATTCGATACGATGGAAAATAATCATTAATTAGATTAGAAAATCGTATCAGTGTTTTGACTTATTATTTTAAATCATTTCCGTTATGATTCTAACAAAGCATTTATACGTCGTCTCGTCACGGTATCGACCGATTCTTCATTTGGTAAATTTCAACTAAATTTTTAATGTAAAGGAAACTTATATTCCAGAATATTGTCGATCCTCGAACCTAAATGTCTGGTCCTATAGCGCAGCGGTTAGCGTTGTGGGTTTCAGTGCCAGACTTCACGGGTTCGACTCCCAGAACCAACATTATTTTTTTGATTGATTAATCGTATTTCTGTTCGAAGGTATGGGTGTTTGTTATGTCTAAAAATACCCTTTCCGATCATTTAATAGCTGGGTGTAGTGAGAGCGATTAGTTAACCATTATTCCTGTCCTATTCTTATCCTTCTATTCATAATACTCTCTTTGAATAAAAGAGGTTGAGCGACTGAGTAATAAACTGTTCTCGTAGAAAAAATCTGTTGATATACCTCCACTGGGAGACCATATGATTTACATTGGGAGCGGACATTGAAAAAAATGATTTGACGTCGAGAAGGGGGCATTGGTCGATCAGCTTTTTTTTTTTTAATAAAATGGTCGGTCAATTCAATAAATTCTCTTTTTGTTCAAGAATTTTTTTAAAACTATTTCGCGGAAACGGACGTGGATTAGACAAAATCTTGACAAGAAGTGAGTTCCGGTACTTTTATTTTTTTAAAAAAGCACTGATATAATCCTATTTTAGTCCATAATATATGTAGGTATTATAATTAGTGTGTCCCTGAAAATGTATTATGTTGTATTGACGGAATATATTACATAATAACTAATTCATACAAGTGAGTGATTACTCTCGTTTTTAATCGAAGGTTGAGTTATCGATAATTACAATTTGTTATTTTTTAATATCAAGTTCATAACAAATGTCAAGTGCAAAATGAAAACAAGAAACAATTAATCAAACTTTTATGAATTATTTAACACAAATAGTTTACGTTATACATTATATCGTATAACTGGTTATTTATTTTAATTTTTATGTCAGAAGTGTTATACATGAGATTACGGTGGGTGGGGGTTTAAGATGTAATAGTTTTCTAATCGTTTTTTTATTATTGTGCGGTGACACAGTATCAAATACTGTTAGTAGTAATTGTCGGTTCGTACTTGACCGTCGCGCTCTGTGTCTGTAGTGATTTTAAAACGAATTAACGTAAATACAATTTCATTAAATTTATTTGTTTATAACAAGAAACATATCACTAACAAGCTAAACTATATTTTTTTGCTTAATCATACGAGTACATGTGTATTTTTTGTGCATTTAATTAAATTTGGGAAATAAAATTACTATATCGACTGTGGAAAGGAAAAAGGACGTAACCCACACATATCAAATTTTACAGGAGGCGCAAAAAACGTGTTTTGATGATTTTGGGTCATACGCAAATTATGAATTATACACAACCTTGAAGTGCACGGAGACTTTTAAACTGGTGTTAAATTGACATAATCTAATTTTTACCAAAGAAATTGTCTAGGAAAACCTTTATTTTAGTATTCTTTTCTTGGTCTTATTTTTTTACAAGGTCATCTTTTTCAAACTTAAAAGCTAAATTTAGATACTAATTCGGCATTTGCAGCTTACATCTTTTTGATAGAACGTGTATCAAGTTTGATACATTGTGATTATCGAAAAAAACCTATTTTGAAAAAACTGTGGGTTACGTCCTTTTTCCTTTCCACAGTCGATATTATAATATATATGACAGGTCTTATTTAATTAAACAAAACATTGTTCAACATTTTAATTAATTTATTTGATATTTTCGAATTTGCGGTGACTTTGTGAAAGTTCATTTTTTTTTAAATATAAAACGAAATTTGATAACTTTTTTTATTTCATATTCTGTTTTCCAAAACGTGACAAGTGTTTCGCTTCTCTGAGAAGCATCATCAGACATAACATCGAAGAATTGATTGTAATAAAATTCGGGATTTTGTCCTCTTCTACTGGACGCACCGAGGCAGTAAGATACAAACATTGAAAGCACTTATTACAAATTAATAACTGACATTTGGTAGGTAAATCCAAATGGAAACTAATTCAGCAATCGTGATACGCCTATCTTATTTAAAATGTTATTTACTGATGTTTCCTTTATATTGATGACTATATTAATTTTCAAAAACTTTTAAAATAAGATAGGCCATAGAAAAAAAATATAATTACTATTGACGTTTGTATCTTACCCCCTCCCTGCGTGCATTAGAAAAAGACAAAAACTCCGACTTCAGTTTTATAATTTATAACGCAAAAATTAGAATCAATTTTTAATTTATACATAAACCTTGCGATGTTATGTCTGATGATGCTTCTCAACGAATCGAAACACGTGTTACATTTTATAACACAATAAATACAACGACAAAGTTTTCAAATTTTAATTTTATAGTAAGTTATTTCATTCTAATTTGAAAAAAATGTATTTTTTTTACATTTTAAGTGATTTTTAACATACACGTTTTAACATCATTTTTAAATTTAAGGCAGTTACAATTTTTATGACATTTGGACAGTACTATAACAATAGAACGACAAACGTTTTTTTCCCAGATTGACAATCACAATCGCTAAAAGAAATAGCATTGAGTTAAATATTATTGCCATGAAGTAGTTATGTTTAAAAGGTAGTTGATGTATTTTTTTCTATTGGTATATTCAGTGGCGGATTAGTCTATAAGGGCCTCCGAATTTTATGGGCCTCAAAAATGGCTCATATTATATGGCACATATACTTTTTGTTCAGATATTATTATACTTTTATTATTTTACATGGAAATTTTTGACATTTTTATGTTATCCAAAAAACAGGGCCTCCAAATTGTTTGTAAACAAATCGATAGCCGTATAATATTGAGCGTAAAATTCTATTTGGGATCGATTCCTTCCTGGAATCGACGTCTGTAGAGCGGCACATGTAGACAGATGAGAGTAAAAAAAATCTTGATGCAAAATCGGAGTAATAGCTTTTTGAAAAATATTCAAAAGTTTACTTTACATTTTTAACTATGAGTTTTATAATTAAAAAAAAAAAAATACTTCTTGAAATAATAACTAATATTCTTCCCAGATTGGTCCGTATCCAAAAAAAGGTTTTTATATTTTTGTGTGTGGCAATACTACAAATAATCAAAATATAAGAAAAAACCTAATTTAGTAAAAATTAGCTCACCGCTCAAAGGGTTAAGTCGTTACTTTCAAACGTCAAAAATATCTGATTACTTTTCGGTAGTATTTTTTTTAAACGTTTACATTGAACGAGCAAAGAGTATATTTGGTCGCAGGAACACCTTCATTATTTACTTACGTTTTTTATGTTAAAAGGAACAGAAAAAAAATTAAAAGGTTGACGTGCCATTGGATATGTTTAGACAGCCTTAACTCGTGTACAATTTTTTTGCTTTACAGATTGACAAAACGTTGATCAAAGTATCGTATCATTATTGACATTAAAATATTTTTTTTACTTACCGCTAAAAACAATCAAAAAGTTTTTTTTTAAATTTTATTAAAGAACATTATAAAAAAAACAATAGTCAAATCATCCATACAATACTGTATGCATATTTCATATTACTTATTTTTAAAGACCGGAACCGGATTTGCTTAATTAACACTTTATGTGCGGGCGTTTTTTAGTGATTAGCGCAAAAATATATTACATTCTTAAAATCAACACAACTTCTAAACCAAACTATTTTCGACTAAAATTTTCAAGAAACATATGTGACATTTAATCATTAAAAATAAAATGAAAACATTTTGAATACATCATAATTTCACTACTTTTCTAAGCTGAATATAAAAACCTGTTATTAAGTTAGTAGATAGCACTCCACTTGTTATCAATATGAAATATTCAAAATATTCTGTAAAAAAAATAACATTAACCTCAAACAATACATTAAAATATGATATGATTTTTCATCAATAATTTTTATACTCTGATACTACATGTACATATTGTATCAATTTATTTGAACATATGTGTTTTCATATGTATTTCATTATGATAAGATGGATTAATGAATTCTTATCGGCCTCGAAAATATATTATTAAAAAAACATTTTGGTCTGGTGCGTTTTTTTCATATTGACTCGTTATCAAGTAGCCTTATTGGCACGTTATCAACCTTTCGACCTCTTCGTATAATAATGTATTAAAGTATTTTTAAATATTCGTCAAATTTCTTTGTATCAATCAACTGTTGTCTTACAATCGACAAAGAACATCAGAATTCCGAACACTTTTATAATTCACGTGACTTATTTTAAATGAAAATAATATTATTCTTCGTTGACATAATATATTTTATCACACAGTTTTTATTCAGTGGCGTATCTAAAAATTTAAGGCCCTCATGCAAACGTCACACAAGCCCCCCTCCCTTCGCAATTTGTCATATTGAGTACACTCAATTTTTTTTTACACGAAAAATACGTTTCAAAAAAACGTGCAAAAAAGTGATAAAATTCTTAGTAAAATTTAGGATTGGATACCTGCATTTAAAAAATCATGTTATTTGTCAAAAGAATAATATTGGGGTATATAGAAAATTACGTAAAAAATGTAATTATCAAAATATTATTATTTTTCAGAAAAAATAATACATATTCATCGCTTCTTGATTGTATACGGAACTTTTATAAGTGATTGGACATAAATCTCTTTCAATTCTAGAAATGTCTTAAGTGTAATGTGGTAGGGTTCAATGAAACCTTTTGTTTGTTTCTACTGTCTTACGTAGTTGAATTTCTTGTTATTAGAAAATCTGTTATCCGCTTGGGTGTTTTTATTTTCTGGGAATCGTGTTGGAGCAAATAATTCGTGTGAAAATATATAATTAGCTACTTTTAGTGGACTGTGTTATTTAAAAACCGTGTAAAACAGAGTTAAGTGTGTGTGAAAAATTGGGCCCCTCTTTTCGCTGGTCCTTCATGCATTGCTATGCACTATTGATGTTTGTTCCTATATATTTTGAACCTTTTGAATGTAATCTTCAAAAAAAATACCAGGTCTATAGACTTACTTTGTGACTAGAACCAGTGGTCTAACGCTTCTTATATTGTTTTCAAATTCTCTTATTTACAACACATTTTTCCAACAGCCCGGTCTATTGCGCAGTGGTCAACGTTGTAAGCTTTCGTGACGGATTTCACGGGTTCGAATCACAGTAAGAAACAAAAAAGTTGTATTTTAAACAATTAAAACCACAATGTTTTTCAAGTTATATTTTCTTGTAACTTTTAAAGCTTTGTCGTTTTGCAAAACACACTTTTTCATAAAATTTAAAATCCTGCAGAAATTCCAACTATATATATTTTAAGAGGAATACAAAAAACAATTGTAAGCTGAAAAAATACGATATTCAATAGTACAGTGTTAGATTTGAAGCGATAATAATAAGCAAATATTCAAAGCGAGAAATATTTGATTTTGACGTGAACATTTTTACAATGCCCTTTTTAGAAATCTGTAAAAACAAACAAGGCTTTCTTTCTACTGCAATGGAAATAAAAATAAACCACGTCAATGTTTGTTTAAAGTGAAAAAAAATTACAAAGCAACAAGCGAAATAAACACCGTTGAAAATCTTACGTGCTTATTTACTTATTATAAATTTTTACATCCCGGATATGTACACAAAGTTTTTTGTATTTTGTTTCGTAATAGTAAATATATTTGGCTAGAATCAAGTGTACACATCTTTAAATATTTTTGTTTATGTGATATGTACTATTTTTTTACACAGCTCCAAACTGAAGATGTATTTATTTTATAATCAGTTTTTTAAACAATGCGATGTCAAAAAATAATCACAAAAATCTTTCACTCTTTCTTTGTTATACATTTTGTTTTTACGTAATAATAACATAATTATTCTTAGGCTTTGCCTTATGAACAGCTCTGTCATTAAGGTGCTACTTTGGGCTACAAAGATACCGTATTAGCCCATAGGAAGTCAGTCTAAAAAACTCATTAGTCACCGTGGAGTAACATTAGTTAGTCTACAGCTGTGAATTATCAATAAAACCTATTTTTGAAGCATAAAAAATAATTTAAGCATGTTGATATGCTTAGGAAACATTCCCATAGTATCTATCATTCCTATCTTAAATCATTCAACTGTCTAACGCAGCGATTTCCATCCTGGGAGGCGTGGACTATTTATTGCAAAGGGAGGCGCGAAGAATCCAAAATATTTATCTACTCTTTAAAACGTGTCTTTATCACTATATGAAATAAAGGATGGGGAGGCGCAAAGATTTTTTTTTTCAACGGGAGGCGCAGTAGCATAAAGGTTGGAAACCACTGGCCTAACGGCATTCAACGGCAGTTGAATGATTAAATGTGAACAACGTTCATAATATTTAAAACAAAATAGCTACTCATTTATACTAATTCCACTATTATTTTATTGTAATTATCAACTGATGCTCGTCATGAGCGAAACCAGTCCTAATATTATTTTAAATAAAAAGAGAATTTGTACGAATGAGTATTTTATTTTTTGAATATAATGCTTTTCCACCAAGTATTGACAGCCATCACCCTAAATACGTTAATAATAATTATTTAGAAGCGTTCATAGAGTACAATGTTTTATTTTTCTCGTTATCGTCACATTCAGTTGGTCTCTGAAGATTTTTGTTTTGTTGTATGTTTGAGAAATTAGAAAGGTGTTTACGACATTCTAATCGATTTAATCTGACTGTTTTATTCTGCTACAGCTCAAGCGATTTCGAAATATCTGGTTCATTGAAAATAACTTTTTTGCAATGCCAAAGTTTTAGTTTTTTTTTATCTCACGTACATATCCATCAAATGGATTTTCAGCGCTTTTCATCGCACAACACTCTCTTAGATAATTTATTATCACTGAACTGTAAGCAAATCATCCTTGATTTGTTTCATTGAGCTGACATTATCATACAGACAGGCAGAGCTCAGCGTTGTCTTTTCTTCTCGGTATATTGGTGGATCGCAGATATAACTGAAAAATTTTCATAGTAAGATAATTACTGTAACACGTTATAGACAGCGACTAGTTTTATTTCTCATGATTTCTATTTACAATAATATCATTCAAGAAAGCAGATAAGATTCACTTAAATCATTAAACAATAAAGCGAATTTTCATCGATATAAATGGGAGGAAGGTAATACAAACATCACAGACATTCATGCTTTCGAACACAAATAAATATGATAAATCAATAAGAGAATGATATTGGGATTCGAACCCGTGAATACCGCAGCCAAAGATCTCAATGTTGCCCATTCTGCTACCGGCTAGCATATTCCGCGTCACTGTAGATAAAAAAAAATCATACATATAAATCAATAAACTTTTAGTTTGATGATTATTAAACTACATTATAGTTTTTGTAATATCGTGGAAAATTGCTTTGTTAATTACACCTGCCACGAGTCCTATAATTAGTTGATTAATAATTTACGGCAAAAACCATATTATTATTCCAGTTCTCTTTTTTACATTTCCTATTCAGTGTTTATGAGCTGTCCTTATTAATTGTTAATTAATTGTTTCGACAAATAGAAACAAAAATATATTTAGTAAAAGTGGCCGGTTAAGCACATGAGAGGTAGAATAAAATTTGGAGGCCCTGTTTTTCGGATAACATAAAAACGTCAGAAAATTCCATAAACAATAATAAAAATAAATTAAAATCTGAACAAAAAGTATATGATGGGTACATAACATAAGCTATTTTTAAGGTCTCTAATCTCGGGCACTTATAGGGTGACCTGTCACAATTTTCGTAGATTGTCACCCATTCCTGAAGAATCAAACAGCCATTTGTATACTTCTTGCTAAGGAAAAACGTTGTTTTGAAAAAATGCATTTTTTAGATGAAACATTCGAGAGTCACAAAACAATTCTTGTGCATCCTTGCACTTAAATCACAAACATCTCATTTTTACACAGCAGGTCAATAATATAGTGCATACTTTCAGAAGCTTTTTAGAATCACAAGTAGTAATTTGTCGCTGTAGGATTAGTCTGTCTGATATATATTTGATGAGTATTGCGGTTTTTTTTCTAAACAAAATGGATACTACATGTTGGCAACAATATTCAATGATAGATTTATTCATGTTACATTAAAAATTCCTTTGTAAAATTTAGTTCGACAAACTCCTATGTATAGAGCAGTATGCTCTTTTCATTACTATAGTAATAAAACTTATTCAAATTCAAATGAGAAACTTATTCAAATGACTAATTAACGTTGCACTGGAATGTTGACAATAAATAACAAAAACACGTTAATCATATAATTATAATCACCTTGGTAAGATATGTTTTTTAACCTATCCTAAAATGTAAATTATTATGACAACATCTATTTTGTATTTAAATACACAATCAACATGGTTACTATTTGCCATGGCAAAGGTGAAGGACATTTATGTTATTTTATGATTTAAGTTCTATTGTGTTTACTTACTTTTAAATGTTAGTATTTGACGAGTTTTATACATCGTTTTTACTAAATTAACAAAGAATATTTAAATAGCTAAGTAGATATTTTTATAATATGTTTTAATTGCTGTGCAACAAGGTGTAATTAAATGTTTTGTTCATTTGTGTTGATACTGTTTGATAAACTGTTAAATACACTGATTTATTCTGAATGAAATACACTCAATATTTGATGGACTAAAATACACTCAATATTTGATGGATAAAATGGATTTTGGATATCTTTGAGATAAGTATTCCGAAAAATTTTAAATGCGTCATCATACATTTATAAAAAAAGGGTTGAGTATAAAAAATACTTTAATTAAATACTGTTAAAATGACTGCCAAAGATCACTATCGATGCTAAGCTCACATTTTTAAATAAATAATATGATGTGGTTTGAAAGAATCAATCATCGGTCAATATTTTTCATAGTGTAATAGTATATTTCGCATCTTAAGAAAGTGCTACTTGTCACTTGTGATAAACATTCATGGTAATATTGCTAATCAGTAACATGTTTTATAATTACGAAAAAATGTACTCCTGCGGTTTTTTTGAGATTTTCTCATAACTCAATTCCTGGAGAATGTGAGTTCTGATGGTAAATTAATTTTATCTCACAGATACTTTTCATGCAAATCTACCCTGCAAAAAACGAGTAATATATTAAGAGATTAAGTGAAAATATATTAGATACATTAAAGATAGCTTCCATTATTTTGGACCATCGTGAAACTATTAACGACATTTTACAACGACATGATCGGTCATCTTAGCACAACGATAAAAGCATTACTTGACGATTACATAGGTCATCGACTATCCCCATACGTAACAAATATAAAAAAGATCTTCTCGTCCACTCTAACATCCTTATCTATATTGCAAAATATAGTATTCTATTTAATAAATTTACTTACAAATATGGGATTATTCAAAGCTGATTAGTTTCAATTTTAGTGACAAATAATAGTTAATTACATTAACGTCTTGTATTGAGTATGTAGAATTTGGGCCCCTCTTTTTTCTGGCCCCTCGTGCATTGCATGACTGCCATGCATGAGGCTACGCCGCTGGTCAGTTGGCTCAAAAATGAAATGTTTTTATATTTTTGCTTAAATTTGTGTCGTTTTGCTTTCCTGTGTATTTAACAATTGTTTTTTAATCTTCGATTTTAAAAAGTTATCTGTCATTTAAAAAAACATTGTTTTGGAAAACCGGTTCTCTTATCGCATCGTTATGACATTGAAAATAGTTTTCGTATTATAATAAATAAACACTCATGCTTATTCATTCATGGTTAATTTTTTGATTTGATTTGATTAATTATTGACACAGCTCAGCCATTTATTTAATATTTTATTAATTCTAGCAGAAAAAAATGTTTGATTTGTTTACAGTACTGATTAAAACTGTATTTACGTTTCGAATATATTTGAACATTAAAATAACCATATTTTGTTGAAATAAGGGTAGACTTTAAAATTCTTTGTAAAGTATAAAAATGCAGGGAAGGGTAGTTATAATATACACATTAATAACGATATTACAATTTTATAATTAAAACTTTCTTTATACCTGTCTAAATATGATAGAAAGTCAAGTTTTTATCTTGCCATGTGCTTATTTATTTCATAAATTAACTGAATCGATTGTGTTTTCAATATAGAAGAAGAACTTACACAGTTATTATTATTTTGCTGTACAGACAGACAGTAGATCATTTATAGGATTTTTAGAATTTATAGGGTTTCAATGTCACATTTCTAAGCTACGTGTTAAAACATGTCAATAGCCTTCATGTATTTATGTAATTCAGTTTTGATACAATATAAATAACATCAATTAATAATATGTTTAATCACTTAATTATGTATTAGTTTTAAGCTCAAATGTATTATTATATTTGAACGGTATTAATACAAATTGTTAAATAATTTTTCGATTGATACATTATATTATACCTTCATTCGAATTGCAGGTCATTGCCGATACGTGAGTTTTTTTTTTTCAAATACGTAATTTCTTTTGTTTATTTCTTTTGATGTAACCATGGACATGATTCAAGAGTGCTTCATCAAAACTATTTGACAACACAGCTACACTTTAAAAACGTCTACTCGAGACGACAAAACATTTCAATCATTCTGTTCTTAGAATTCTTAGATGAAAAAAATAAAATTGAAAAAACATCTTTCGTTATTAAAGTCGTAGAACCCCGAATCCTGCATATCACCTAGTGCAGCGGTCAGCGAACTGCGGCTCTTTGCCCACTCGAATGTGACTCTTCGACAAAATACCACATACAGTGTGATTGAAATTTCGTGTCCCACGCGCAGAAGTCGGTGTTCGATCTTAAAACTTAGATCACGTTTAGGATGTTCACTGTCAATACTCGGTGGTAAGGCATTATATTAAGAGAAACACAATATTCCTTTGAACTTATTTTCACGTTTATTTACCAAGATCATGATCGGTTTCGCTCATCGCGAGCATTATCAACTAAGGAGAATTTATTTTCCATTTTTCTAATTTATTAAAACTTTATCGTGAAATGTGCTCTTTAATTGTTTAGTTTACTATGATTTATAGAATACATACTTAATTATGTGTTGACTATTTTTATATAGATATATTATTTTTAAATCATCTATTTTTAATTTATTATTTATGTATCATGTTTATTTTAAAATTGAATGCCCCCCTCCTGGGACACTTTCTGGATCCGCCACTGGGTCACAATACAACTTAATTGGATAACTATTCATTATAGCAAACAATCCGAAATTTAATTGCATTTGCTCTTGACTTTTACTACAAAGTTGTTTGTTGTTGGAATACTGTTTGTGAATAAATAATTTTGCTTACAATTATTTTTATGGCTGTTCAACATAGTGTAATCAGCAGGTCTATTGATTTATAAATATAATCGAACTGTTTGAGACGTTAGGTAATATATTTTTTCTTTATTAATTTCTCAATGTTGGCGCAAAATTATATTTATTGAGCCCCTGAGAGGTAAATTAAGCAAAGTGGTATTATAGGAAAAAATGAGTTAGATGCTATATAATATTCTAGATGTCTTAAAGTATCGTAAAAGTGAAGTGACCTCAATAAATATCAGGGCTGTGGAGTCGTGTAAAAAAAGACGACTTCGACTACGAATTGATTTTTTCAAATATTTCCATTTGACTAACATATCTGTAAACCATTAGTTACTAGAATAATTCTAGTAGATTTCACCAATCAATATGATGAATAGACTAATAATACCTTTTCAATATATTTAAATTATTTTCCCCTTGTTTTTTTAACTCCGTCTCCATTGCCCTGGTAAATACATACAATAGTGTTATCTCCCTAAAATAAAAATATTCAATCTTCCAAAACATCAAGTAAATGCGTAATTTTACTTAAAAGTCTGATAGAAAAGTTTTACCATTTTACTAATTGGCTCAATTCACTTCTCGGTGGCTCATATTATTTCATCACGAAAAAACTGTCAGACCAGCAGGTACTTGAAAAAAAGTTTACTGCCAGCATTGTTGTATTCGACAATATGCAATCATTTACTAATAATATTCTTTGGCGTGTTTGTAGCCATCATTTTTTTTTCTGAGCATAATCATTTTTTTCTAATAAATATGGTAGGTGCCTATATGATTATACCGTGCTATGTTTTTTATAGAACTTTTTTTTAAATTTAAAATTGTTTGATTTATTTTTTTAGACGCCACACGCGTCTCTGCTCGCAAATAACACATCGAAGATATTTGTGATTGCACATTGTACAATAATTATGTTATTGTAATTAAATAAAGTGACATTTTTTAAATAAAATGTTATTTTAAAAAGTCACTAGCACACTAGCGCAAATTTCGCTCAACTTACATATAAAAAAAATCTGATTAAGCTTATCAAGTATCCAACCATTTAATTTGAGTATACAGTAAAACCCCCATTGAGACTTAAGTCGGGATAGTGTAATTGGGGGTGTGAATCTCATACAAAAATAGGGATTTAGCTTATTCCGCAAAAAATGCAAATCTAAGATTTCTCTTAAGTTTTGCAAAAAAAATATTGACGAAATATTTAGTTACCAAGTGATAACATGCAAAGGGCGCCAAAATCCCACACATAGACAGTCGCCCGCTATACGTGTATAGCCTGGCACGTGTTAAATACACAGACGCTAGCCAACATTTGACTGTATGCGCGGCACAGACGACCGTCTCGTAGTAACGACAATGGAATGCGACCGCGCAATTGGGGGATTTGCGGCGAATATTTCAAGCCAGCGCGTAATTCGGGGAAGTGTAATTGGGGGTTCCACTTTATGTGTACTTACTCTTTTTGTTTTTTTGCGTATGTACTCAACGTCCTCTCGAGATAAATTTCTTTCCTAATTTGCACCCTCAGTTTTAGACTAATTAATAAAAATCGTGAAAATAATATTCTGAGTTAATAATGCAGACAAGATACAAATATCATTATTAACCTTGTCCTGCGAAAAGAGGTTCTAATAAAATCGTTAGTGTTCTATACCATTACTTTAAAAGGGAAAATCTAAATAAGAATCTTCATTGTTGGTCTGATAACTGTACTGGGTGAAATAAGAAAACATCACGTTTAGTTTTAAGACGGTGTGAATCTTTAAATTCAATTGTCTCAGAATGTCATGTTTTGATGCATGTGAATTGCATGTTCAGCTTCACTTATAGGGTAATAATAATTAGGATTAAATTGATTCTTGAAAAGTGAAACTAAAAGCAAAAGGTTAGGTCAGTTTAAGTCGTAATTCACGTACAACATCAAAATCACTTATTTCATTATCTGGATAATGTATTACTATCGGAAAAATTCTTCAATGTCAAGATATCGAGCCTTGTGCTCATTATTTAAATTTATGAAAAGTCTTATGTTGTTCTGTCTTTTTACCGATAAAATCAATGTGCAATTTTCACGACTGTCTTTTCTTTTGTAATCCGTTTCGAAAATAGTCGTAGAAGGGATCCGGGATTAGTCCGTTTATTTTTCGAATACATATCGACTGTGGAAAGGAAAAAGGACGTAGCCCACACATATCAAATTTTACAGAAGGCGCAAAAAACGTGTTTTGATGATTTTGGGCTATATGAAAATTATGAAATATACACAACCTTGAAGAGCACGGAGACTTCTAAACTGGTGTTTAATTGACATAATCTAATATTAATTAAAGAAATTGTCTATGAAAAAGCTTTATTTCAGTCTTTTTTTTCTTGGTTTTAATATTTACAAGGTCATCCTTTTCAAAATAAAAAGCTAAATTTAGATACTAGTTCTGGATTTGCAGCTTACATCCATTTGATAGAACGTGTATAAAGTTTGATACATTGTGATTATCAAATAAAAGCTGTTTTGAAAAAAACTGTGGATTACGTCGTTTTTCCTTTCCAAAGTCGATATACAAATGTTTACAATTATTATTGTAATTCCATATTGAATAAAACAAACACTTCCGCGTGAGTTGACAGTAATTGAGTGCATAATGAGAATAACACGAAAGAATCATAATTGTAATTATTACAGAGTATAAAATTTAAATAAACACCTGTTAATTTACATACACATACCTATGCAGTGCTATTTAAAAAAAAAAGTGTCGAAACTCACCTCTTGTCAAGCTTTTTTTAGCTTCTAATCCATGTCCGTTTCCAATGTAAATAATATGGCTTCCTAATGGAGGTATTTCAACAGAAGTTTTTTACAAAAACTGTTACTTAGTAGCTCAACCTCTCTCTTTTTTCGAAGAGAGTAAGGATAGAACAAACAGAGCTAGGACAGAACTAGTGTTAAGTTAATCGGTCTAGCTTTGCCCCACAAGCCTTTACACCGACTACGGTTTTAACAATTTCATAAAAATATATAATGTCATGATATATTTGTGTACAATATAAATAGTTGTCAATCGATTTGAAATTTGCACTGCTTTTTTTTGCATATTAGAATTGCCTTGCAGTCTTGCAATATTTTTCTTTATACTACTTTATCTGCACCCATTTATTCTTGAACTCACTTCATATCATTTATTTATCTTCGGCTTCAGACCAAAACTGATAATAATTCTAACCTTCACAATTAATAGTTATCGAATTTACAATGTTTTGATAATGTGCGCGATTTACTATCGAATAGAATATAACATTTGAATCAAATAATCGATATTCATTTGTTTTTAATATTTGACAGTTCTCTAAACATACTTCATCACTGTTAAATGGTTTTATACGGCATTTTAGCTGTCCATAGCGCTGGATCCATTACTTTTTTCATTTTTCTGGAAATTCTTAATGCTTGAAATCAATATTCTCAAAGTTTTGGCAAACTGAAACATTATTCTAAAAATTATATTATTAACAATTTAAATACTGTAGGGGTGTCGATATATGCCCCGAGGTATATTTCTTCTACTACGAAAAATAATTGTTAGCAAACGTAAACATTATTCTAAAAGTTATATTATTTACAATTTAAATACTGCAGGGTTGTCGATATATGCCCCGAGGTCTATTTCTTCTACTACGAAAAACAATTGTTAACAAACTTAAAAATTATTCTAAAAATTAAATAATTTACAATTTAAATACTGCAGGGCTGTCGATATATGCCCCAGGATATATTTCTTCTACTACGAAAAATAATTGTTAGGAAACTTAAACATTTCAATTATTCTTAAAACTATATTACATTCAATTAAAATTTTAAAATTTCAAAGGTTTGTAATTTATTTTTCACGCCAGTAAATTTTCTGACTGCTTAAAAATGCAACAAAAACCCCCCCGTTGAGGTCAACGGGCTTACAGCTAGTTGATTAGTTTTCATGCAATGTAACAGATTTTTTAAGGTTATAATAATAACAACTGTTGGTTAAAAATTGAATATATTTGACGCTATAAAACTATTTTTTTATTAAAAGAAATATATGATAAATCTTTTTAAATCTTTTCTGTAACACCGCGTAAAGCCTCGTGAGAGAGGAACGAATGTAATATTTATTTGTATACATATTTATGTGATAATGTTTTTTTGCATCGCCATTGAAATAAAGCAAGGTAAAACTTGAGATATATGAATTTATTATAAAAGATAATGCCAACATATTAATTTGGCGTGCCGATTTTGAAAATTATAATAGTTGAGTGGAAGTTTTTTTTCATATTATAAACACACGTGATTGATGTCGCCTATTTATAGACGTCATGCATATTTATCATTGCGAGATTTGCAAAAGCCGTTTTTTTTTTTTAAATCTCAGCATGAAAACATTGAAAGAACCTTTTGAATATTATTTATAGACATGCCACGATATGTTTTATCTACATATTTACAAAATTCAAACTGCATAAAATATTAACAAGTACCTTTGATTTGTTAAATATTATTTACGATTTTAACATATTATTATTTTCTCGTTAGCTTTAAGGTTTCAACTGTTCTCGATGGAAATGAATTTCATTAAAAATTAACTTTTGTGCACTATTACAGTACTTCGTGTTTATTTTGTTATCGATTAGAACCATTTCGCTTTTCGCGAGCATTACACCTCCATGCCCATGATGCAATCGTAAATAGTTGAGCCATTAAATCATTCAATATTTCTCTTAATATTGTCAGTAAGTATTCATCATTTTAGGTATTCTAGCATATATACCTTTTTTAAAATTATTTTTTAGCTTTTAACTTAGGTTTAAATACTGTCAATAAACAGTGAAACTGAGATGCCATCATTGCAGGGAACGTATTTTTTTAGGATGGCATGTTACGGGTTCTAATCGTTTCTTTTTTTAAAACCATATCCGCTTCCAATGTGAAGCATATGGACTCCTAATGGAGTTTATCTCAACAGACGTGTTTCTACGAGAACTGCTTGTTACTCAGCTGCTCAACCTATCTTTTTCCAAAGAGAGTGGGGATAAAAAGATAGGGCTAGGACAGGACTAGTGGTAAGCTAATCGCTCTCGATACGCCCCGTTCGTATGATAGGATGGGTGGGAGGGAGTAATTCAAGACATCACATACATCCATGCCTTCGAACAAAAATTCATAAATCGATTGAAAAATTAATTTATAAAACTGTCCGTACCAGGATTTGATCACTCGACCACACAGGCGTTCATTCTTTAGCAAAGAAAATTTTGAACAAATTAAGAATTTTGAGGGAATATAATATAATTTACATATAAAAATCATCACAGAATTTGAGAAACGATTTATCAATTTTGGAAATATTGAGAAAAATATATTCTCGCTAAAATAAATTTAAAATTTTACATTAAAAAAATTGAACCTTGTGACTTCTCATATTTGTACTTACAAAACTGAACCAAAATTAGACTTTTAAGGAAATTCGGTAAATGAACTGTATTATTTTTGGTGCGGTCCGCGGATAAATATGCTTTTGAAATACGGCCTTCAGGTTGCCTAAGGTTTGACAGCCCTGTTTTAAGCCATCAGCATCAACTATCAATACATAATTATGTATATATTTTGATATACAATCAACCTAATATTTTTTAATACGTTTGACTGCGCGTTGCATAATTTCAATAATTTTATACATAATCGGAATTTTCAAAAACAAGTTGAAGGACTTAATAAAAATATTCATGTTTATGTATCAAAAGATAGTGTATGTATATAAATAATATAGTGAAGTGAATATGATTTATAGTTATGATATGGGCTATCCAAAAAATTTGTCACACGATTTTAGCCATTTTGGCTCAGCTGATTGATCAACGACAAAAGTAACAATGAAAGAAAATGGTTTTATGTAAAAAAAAACAGTTATGTTTTTGTTATGTTATTTTTATGACGTCGCATTTTCTACCACTCCTCTCCGTCAATCATCCCACATTGATTAACTCACCCCCTCAATCGTGACGTCATTATTATACAAACAGCCCTATGTCTAAGTTTTCAGAGTACATCCACAGTTGAAATGATATTTGAAACAAATATATGCCGTCAGTATCTCTTTTCAACTTACTCGAAATATTGTTTAGCTTAGCAAACTCCCTGTCACAATAATTACTTATTTGTGGACTTGACCATAGCCCCCCTATACTTAATGGATGTAGGTGGTAATGACCCGACGAAATGGATTGGTTTTATGATTCAATAGACACATAAATTTTAAAAAAAGTTTATTGATGTATCTTTGAGAAGGCGGGCTATTTATTTTCGATTTTAGAATGGATACAAAGGTTTAGACGAGTTTTGTTGAACTAATATGAAAAAATGTATTTTATGTACATACATAGCAACAAAAATACATTATTTTAAAATGTTAAATCGTCGATTTTTCAATACACTCTTTACAAGTATGTATATAAGTAATGGTGACTGTTAAGATTAATAGCAATTAAATACTGTATGCAAATTGAAAAGAAAACATCGCTTTTACGAATGAAGCTTATGCAAATAAATTATCCTGACCAGTTTCTGTTTCTTAAAGCATATTTACTGAACGTGGTAATGTTTGTTTAGTTTTGTGGTTGCTAGTTGCCACCGAACAAAAAGATTAGTCGGTTCTCAATACGGCAATGTATAGAAAAAAAACAGCTTACAATAAAATTCTTAAGAAGAAAGGCTTGTGTTATTGTACTGTTCTATATTAATGGTAAAAAAATATAATTGAAATTTAGGCAAAATTGATGAACTACCTAATCGCGTTACAAACCAATCAAGACCAACGTCAAATTAAGTAACGTGATTATAGCACACTTCAAATTGTTGAAAAGAATAAAACATTGCAAATAATATATTTGAATTTACATTATTGGCAAAAGGAACATTTGGCACCCATAGACAAGTATACAGCGTACAAAGATTGAACATGAACATTTATTTTATTGTAAACTTTCAAAAACGTATTTATGTTGGTCGTTTGCGCGGTAAACAGCTATTAATTATTTCATTCGACTATTTTTTTATGTTATATTGCCAACCTAATAAAATTAATGCAATTGGACACTATGCAGTAGGAATACTTAATTTTCGAAAATCGAACACAATGTTTATTGTGCAAACTTCAGATATTATTGGTAGAGTTGGTGATAAATGTTGGAATTAGGATTATTTAAGTAACTTAAGTTTATGCGAAACTGATTAAATTATTATTAAACTTAATATAGCCAAATGGTAGCGGCTTAGAACATTCGTTCTTTTCACACAAGTAATAAAATCTTCGAATTCATGTTTTCATACAACTGTTTTGTTTTTTCGATTCATGAATGAATTAAAAAAACATTTTACGTCCGTAATAATTTGTTTAGGTTCCTATGGCGCAGCGATTAGTGTTGTGGGCTTTCGTGCTCACGGGTGCCTCACGGGTTCGAGTCCCAGTACGAACAGCATTTTTTCAATTGAGTTATCGATTTCTGTGATATCTAAAAATTCCCTCCCACCTTTCCGATCCTTTGATAACCGGGGCGTAGCGAGAGCGATTAGTTAACCACTGGTCTTGTTTTAGCCTTATCTTTCTATCCTTACTACTCTCTCTGAAAAAGAGAGGTTAAGCCAGGGTTTCTCAACGGTAGGCCATGTGGCCCCCCAGGGGGCCACAGAGATTTATTTTTGTTTTGGGGAGCCACAACACAGTTCAGGGGGGCCACGGGTAATTTTGAGCAAATTGAGGATTTGAAATTCCTCGGTGAGCTAAAAGAAAAAAAATCTTTCGGAGATATTCTGGGAAAAGGATACCAAATCGGGGATTTCAAATTCCTCAGTGAGCTAAAAAAAAAGGTATGAGGGCCACAGAAAAATAAAGACACTCAAAACGGGCCACGCTCTCAAAAAGGTTGAGAAACACCGGGTTAAGCGATTGAGTAACAAACAGTTCTCGTAGAAAAAACTTCTGTTGAGATGATTAGGAGGCCATGTGCTCCACATTGGGAGCAGGCATGGATGAAAAAAACTACAGTTTCCACTCACTGCATTTTTCTGTTTACCCGGGACATGGCTTATAAAGAACCAGTATTGATTTATAAATAAAAGGACTAAGAAATAGGCTTCTCGCATATCCTAAATAATAAAAACTTTCCCCTTATTATTTTTTTACTTCCACATAGACCTTATTTCTATTTAGCACACAGAGCCATTAATTTTTTTTTTGTTTACAGAATGGAGTTGGGCGTCCGGTTATTTGGTTTTTTTTTCATGGTCCTCGATTACATCACTATACCAATATTTTGGCTCTTATCAAAATTCTCTGTCGGAAGTCTTCCACCGTTGGAAGATCATTTGCTCCTGAACAGTGCTACTAAACTTGCAGATCTTATCAGGAATAAAGAGGTAAAAATTGCTTATAATAATAATTAAATATTTTCCTGAAATGAGAGTGCATGTGAATTTTTTACCCAAACTCTTTTTTATGTAAATGGGTGTACTGAAGTGTTATAAATGATTTTAGTTCTGTGAACTGCCAACATAATGTAAAAGGTGAAATGTGAGAATTTTTTTTGAAAAAGAGCCAATGTAGTAATCAGTTGTCGTATTCAGTCGACCTATGTTGCATTTACACTAGTTGTACTTGCTGGAACTGTTTTCTACTTTCCTGTATACCTTTAATAAATTAACGTAAGCTGTTCGGCTGTCATTATATATTTCTAAAATTCACAAATGTTTGAAAGGTTACATCACGTAATTAATTAATATAATATAATAAATAATCTATGTTATGGTGACCATTCGTACTGGATTTACCAGGACTACTTTTTTTTCACGTTACTCGTCCTGGTAAGTCGCGAGATGCAACCAGTACATTTTTTACAGTGTGTTCACAATTGTTTTTAATAATTAAAGTATATATATATTTATATTACCTTTTTTTTTAAAAGAATGTCCTGGCTTTGAGTTTTGACAAAATGATCACCTTAATCTATGTACATAATATTTTAAAAGTTCCAGCTTGGGTAAATATTATGTTTATTAGACTTTGATATTGAATAATGAAATTGACACATTCATAAAATTCTTTTTGCACTAATATATTAATCATTATGAAAGATGATGTAATATTTACAATGTATTCTGCGAATTTTTATCATAAACAGGACTCATTTTTTTCCTTAATTTAATCTTATTTTTTTGTAGCTTCATTTTCACACCGCATCATGGTAATAATCTTCTAGAGCAGATGTTCAACTCCAAATGAGGATAACAGAGTGTAAAAAGAGCAACTGCCATAGGCCCTACATTTAAAACATTCTAAATGATACGGCTATTACTCTTCAATTTTTTTAAAGCTTTATCTATAATATGATAGGAAAAAGATTCTTTAGTGTACTGAAAAGGTTAAAAAACCTTTTAGGATAAACAATGTTTCAAATGGACTAGCGACACTTAGAATCAATTTCTGAATCGCTTAACCATCGTGTGTGTTCTATGTTCGATGAATGGGCCAAAAACAAGACTGCTATTGATCCTCATTTTCACCACAAAGTTTCGTTCAGCGATGAGGCTAAATAAGCTCAGTTAACAAAATTTTCCGCATTTGGAGGAAAGAAAATTTACAAGCCACCATAGAGATGCTATTATATCCACAAAATAAATCACTGTTTTGTGTGTTTTATGGTCTGGTGGAATCTTTGTTCCATATTTACACATTACAGTCAATGAAGAGAGCTATACATAGATCCATGATTACTGACATTTACGTTTGAAATGAGGATCAATAAAAATCTTGTTTTCGGCCTATTCACCAAAGGTACAAAGCAAATGATGCGGCTCAATTCTCAAAATGGCAAACCAAACTGTTCACAAATCAGCTCGCAGCTGTCAAATTGTTTGTTGCTAGAAAAAGTGTTGCTAATTGGAAAAACAAGCCTCTAAAAAAACATCCTATATATAACATGCCAGTGCTAAAGTTGTACCTTGATTCTGCAGATGTTTACATCCATGACTGGGTAAAATGATTAACCCCATACAATGAAATTATGTCTGACACTCATGGTCTTATTTACTGAGAATATACAGCAAAGATGAACTGTATTTTATTTATACACTGTAAAGGATAGTTTAAATATAGTTTGTTATTGAATAATGTATTTGCAATGAAAGATGCTATAGTGATATGTACTAATGTGTAGGTTTCAAGCCAGAAGATTGTTGAAGCATTCATTCAACGTGTGCGAGAGGTGAACCCAGTTCTGAATGCAGTCATTGAAGAAAGGTTCTCGGAAGCTGTTCAAGATGCCAAGAATGTCGACCGACTGCTCGACAAACAGTTGGATGCCGTTGCACTACAGAAGATTAAAGATGATACACCATTCTTAGGTGTTCCGTTCACTGTCAAGGAAAGCTGTGCTCTTGGAGGTGATTATACTTAAAGATCAATAATTTATTTAGCATATACTGAATACCAATAAAAGTATCATTCACATTATCCAAATAATTGATTTTCTGGCTTTTGAATATGCAATCTTTTTTTGAATAGTATGAGTCTTAGAAAATTCTTACAGGTACTTACTATTCATACAACTTATTTAGGACAGCTAAAGTATACTGACATAACGTGATCCCAAGAAATTTGGTAAACACTTTGTGGTGGCCATATTCTCCACATGTGTCTCTTAGTGCATGGGTCTCGTCCTAAAATTTTATCAATTGGCATTTCAAAATAATAATATTTTTGAGATTTGTTCTTTTCAAATTAGAAAAATATTCGGTTTTAAAGTTAATGTCAATGTGTCAAATATTTTGAAGTTGAAAAGATCTTATGAGAATTTTGGTAAGTCACTTAAAAGGAACTTGTCGAGAATTGATATAACAAATACCCACATCTTAGGTTTCAAATTTAAATTGAAATTTGACATCGATCTTACAGGGAATAGAAGCCCAGACCCACCTGATTAGTAAAATCAAGCTCTTACCAACTAGACGACAGCGGGCAACAATAACAAGGGTCAAAAAATGCAATCTCTAAAATGTTTTCTGTTTGAATACCTGACAACTCTGTTCGACAGGTTGCTTTCAATCACAAAAAATAATCAAAAAAAATTGTGTTAGCAATACATTTTGTATTGGTATAGAAAATAAAAATTTGGAATATATTTTATTTTATCCATTCTACTCTTATTTGGGTCACTACTCAAAAATATTGAGTAACACTGACATAAAATGTGCATAAATATTGTCTAAGAAGTAGAAAAACTTTTACTGGTACATAGTTAAATATTTAAAGATTTGTTATAAATCTGATTGTAACTTTTCTTTTTTAAACTACTGTTTTTATGAGTAATAAATATTAAAGCAGAATCTTTAATTGTCCTGTCATACAAACATAAGCAGCTTACATTACGTATTCTGTAGGTCTATCGCAGTGCGGTGGTACCCTTCTACGGGTTGGTGTCAAAGCCGCTCAAGATGGTCATGCTGTAGCCATGATGAAAGCTTCCGGTGCTATCCCACTTCTCGTCAGCAATACTCCAGAACTTTGTCTCAGCTGGGAATCGACAAACTTTGTCACTGGGAAGACAAGTAATCCTTACTGCCTGCAGAGAACAAGCGGAGGTTCCTCAGGAGGAGAGGTAATGATATTAACCCTTTATCAGTTTTTACTAATATAATTTTGTCATTTATGCGAGCAAAATTCTAAATACTAAAAAAAGCGAAATCTATCAGTTTACCTAGATGATTTAATTGTTCCCCAGTTCTAACTCAAAAAAAATATTTAAAATTATCTTATTGAATTAACAGATAAATTTTATTTTTTGCAAAAAAAATCATAATGCCGATTTATAGAAAAGTTGCATGACCATACGCTCGTCCTTTTAGGCTTGGTATAATATTGTGTAATGACAGAGGTAAGGACGGGCGTAACCATATGGTTACTTAAAGTTTTAGGGTGGAAATATAGCTAACCGTAAAATACTAAACTACGTAGATAATTTTAAGGCTGTAATAAATAGTAACTAACAATTCCATGGAGTCCATTTTTTCAATACTATGTACGGACAGTTAAGTAGCACTATCCAAACACAGTATTATAAATACTAAATTACGTAAAAATATCACTAAGAAATTTATTAAATAATTAATATGATTACAGGCTGCATTGATTGCTAGTGGTGCATCAGTAGTTGGCATAGCATCAGATATTGCCGGCTCTATTAGGATTCCTGCTATGTTTAATGGAATCTTTGGTCACAAACCTACTGCTGGTAAGTTAAGCTGGTAAACCTATCTACATCAATTTATCATACGAGCCTTTGAAAAGTGAAGTGGGCCAAGTAGCAAAAAGGTAAAACTTTTCTATTGGGCTTTTTAGTACAATCACGTCTTTACTTAGTGTTTTTGTGGATTGCATATTTGTATTTTAGGGTGGAAGCACTATTTCAGTGTGTACTTACTAAGCTCTCATCTCTTTTATAAATACTTTAAGACATGTAAAATATTATAACGCATCTAACTCATTTTTCCTAAAATACTACATGGCTCACTTCACAATTCACATCAAAAATTGTTTGAAATTTAATGTCTGGTAACAAAATTCAATTCAATTTGAGTACTGACAGTGAATATACTACTGTCTTAAACGTCATGCATAATTCTTTATTTTCCCTGCCCATTTCGTACATGGGGTCAGGTTTCGAGGTGGTCATATCCATCTCATGTATTTTATTATACAATATATAAAATAAAAATGTCTGTCCGTCTGTCACATGAACTCCTCTCAAACGGTGAACAGAAAAAAATAAAATCTTATCAGTCTAGCTGTATCGCTGTTCTTCTTTAGAAGAACAATTTGTTAGTGCAAGGGTCACTTGTAATTTATGGGAGTGCATGGGTGGATGAGATTTGACTATCACCTAATAATAATAATAAATTAGCTGTGATCTGCAATGTGAAGGGTCACTTGTTATGTTTTCAATAAACTATTTGTATTGTGTTTCAATCAAATATGTGTTTTAATATTATTATCTTGTACTCCCAAGTTCAATAACAATTAGATTTATTGCCCTTTTTACGAGCAAGCAAATCATGGTGACCATCTTAATAAAAAGATTGCTGTCAACTGACATTAAGAGTTTGTAACTCATATAGCCAATAAGTCATTCGTATAACGGCTATAGCATATTTTTATGTTTACATTTCATATTTCAGGTTTGGTCTCGGTTATGGGTCATTACCCAACATCAACTGATCCAGATTTTTCCAATTTCCTGACGATTGGACCGCTAGCTAGATATTCTGAAGATCTCGAGCCAATTCTCAAGATTATGGCTGGGAAAAATGCTCATCTTTTAAAGCTGGATGAACGAGTCAACATCAAAGACATAAAGGTATCGCAAAATAATAATATGTTAACCTATAATTTTAATACGAAAACATAATTAATGCATTGAGCCATATTCGCATGTAAAACTTATTCAGTCAGGTCTGCGGGGCTATTCCCAAAATCTTTAGTTCCCTGACACTGATAAAGCCAGTCACTAATGCTCAAGACCTACACGGGAGACATAATATTTTTCATATTTGTCGCCATCATGCTTTTCAAGATTGGTACAATATAAATGTCGTAATTGCGACTATGTTCACTGTTGCTATAATCAATCTGTCAAATGCCAACAATGCAGGTAGTCGGCAGCATGAAGTAAGTAAAGCAGATTTTTTTGTTATTTATACAATCATTCTAATACATATAATGAGTGGGCACATTTAATCACATATAAAAAAACTTGAACAATTGGTATTATTCTGTGCGGCCCACAGCGGTCAATGTTTTTTTTTATTTCTACGTGCAGTTGAATTACTGTTTATTTTAATTCTGATGGTCTCGATCTAGTCAACTTTATTTATTGTTTTAGCCAAGCTATAATTTCATCATGGGCTTATACAGTGGTCATAACACAGTCAAACCTATTACCAATGGCACCTTCAATAACAATGAACTATGGCCGGTAAATGACTTAAAGAACACAGTTTCAATATTTTTTTCAAGCACTATGAATTTCTTTCTCAGAAATTCTTACTGACTTTAAGTCACTCCAAGTAATTTAATTTATTCACTGTACTTATTATTTTGCATGTGGACCCTGGATTAATTTTGGTTTCGAATCTGGTCCTCAGACTACCAATGGTTGGACAGTCCAAATATACAGTAAACTTCCACTTTGCCGGATAAAGATAATTCCGCCAGGACATTTTAAGACTTAAATAAATCATCCTATACACTTTGACTTCATTGAACAGCAAAACGATGATGTACACCAGGGGTGGGGAACCTCTCTAAAGGCCGCATTCATTTTTCTGATTCGACATAAGGCCGCAGTAAACATTGACTAGGGAATCTTTGGTCGGAAACAGGAATTTACGGTCAGAATATGTCAGGAATTTATGAAATTACATAAATTTACAGAATTACAGAATTGGCCAGAAGGCCGCACTAGAGTAGCCAAAAGGCCGCAGGTTCCCCACGCCTGATGTACACTGTAAAATTGTTAAGAGGAACATTCTTTGCCAAATTGGAGATAAAGTAATTACTTTAATGTACTAAGAGTAATAATCTTTTTTAACAACAATTGCTTCTATAGTTGATAATATTTACAGATCACATACATGATGAAAGCGGGTGATTCAATTGTCATGATTCCTGTTGAAAAGGATATCACAAAGGTTATGCAACGAGCAATTTATTATCTTGGGAAGGAGTGCGGCTCTTTTGTGGAAGAAGTGAGTGGACTTTTTAATACTGCTAATAATCCATTTCTCCCCTATTCTAACAACAATCATTGGTTTTACTGTCATGTTTCATTTGTACTTATACCACAGTTTTTCACAGCCCATGACCGGTCTCACTTAGATTACCATTCAAATTAATTGAATTTCTTTATAATTTGTGTTACAGGCGCATGCCAACTTTTTGATATAATATCATATTGCTTTTTTCTTTTTACAGACACACTTTGCAGAGATGGAAGATTCTGTGGAAATATCCGTTTCTGTTTTCTTTGGAATGAAAGACCTACCAAATCTGATGATTGATGAAAATGACCCAAAAGTAATATCAACTTTATCATTCACACTTATCTTCTTATTTTTATCAAATTATGGACAACTGTTATAATTTAAGATGGAATCAGGTCTAATTTTGATCAGCCAATGAGAATTTATATCTGATCGTAAAAAACAATTGATCAGAGCCATTTACAGTTTCTGTCGGGTCTATTGTGGAGTATTCAACATCGTTAATTTCCTTTGACAGATCTCACGGTCAAAGCCCCAGTATGAACAACATTTTTTCAATTGATTTATCGATTTTTGTTCAAAGGCATGGTTGGTAAGATGTCTAAAAAAATCTTAGTTTCATCTCCAGAAAATTTCGCTCACTTCAAGAAATTTGCTACTTCTTTTGGAGAAAAAGTTTACCTTCCCTGCCCCTCACCATTCAATCCTTAATCATATTATATCTGTTTCAAAATTAAAAGTTGTCTCATTAGTGCCATTAACTATCATTCTTGCTTATTATTATTTAATTATTTTTTTTTCCGTGTTTATTATTTAATTTATTATTTAATTATTTAATTAACCTTTATTAGTATCTCTTTATATTTCTAATTATTATTGTTACCTATAAAATTGCCTTTATCTTAACATGTATCTTAACTGTATCATTGAGGAGACATCGTCTTCGGAGTGATGCAGACAGGAAAAAAGTTTATCGAATAAAAAAAAAAAAAAAAAAAAATATATAAATTTTACTATTTTACAGCATCAACGAAACCCTTACCTGGAAATACTCAAAACTTGCTTGGGAATGGGAGTGTTTACGCTTCACAGTCTTGGTTTTTATTTACTTCACATGAGCAATCTGTTTATACCAAAGAATAAATATCATCACTATTGCCAACAAGCAAAAGATCTGAAAGAAAAAATCATCGTAAGTAAATCACCACTACATTCTTGTAATATTTTCAAGATTGCTCTCAGAAATTGCAGATTTTAAAATGGATCCGCTGAAGTATAAAGTTTGCTGATATTTATAAATAATATAATATAACGATGATATTATTTATGAATACACTTTTTTAAAGTAATATCTAGGGCTGTGTAGTCGAATTGTTTTAACCTGATTCCAGAATTCCGAATGAATATGACTACTTTTTTCATTATTTTGTTTACAATTCAATAAATATATTGTATTTTGTAATATTACAAAAAATCAGGGAAAAATTTCACAATGCTTGATCGATATAATGAGATAAAATACTGATATGAGGAATTCACACTCCCATTTACTGAGGAAGTACATAAGTACATACAGTATTAGTAAGTCAAATATTCCAAAATCAGTCTATTCATCGTGTTGATTGGTGAAATGATGACAGTATGTACTGGAAGAAAGGCATTCAAGGAAGAAAAAATAAAAATAAATCACTATTTTTTTAAGTCGAATTCAGAGTTGGAATTATGTCTTAATTTAAAGACTAAGTCAAATTCGTTTTATTATTTAACGACAGCATAGCCTTGGTAATATTAACCACTCCACATCCAACGTCCCACCAGTGTGTCGCTTAGATACTCACCCACACGCCAACAACACTCTAGTATATTATCTCTAAACAACACACAGGTGGGCAGCGATGTTTGCACCAACAAGAAATAACTTCTTTAAAAGAAAAATGTTTTTCTCTTTTTGTCATTTTATATAGATATGGAATCAATATATCAAAACAAAATTTTAATTTTTATAGATTTCATAAAACAAATTTTCTACTCTATTCTTTAAAATCGTTGAGATGCACTCCACTAGGAGTCTTTATGCTACACATTACGAGCGGACATGAATAAAAAAAAAATCGTACATGACACCAGCATAGAATCAAGTGAATTTTTTTTATGATTAATGATTTATTCCACAGAATAAACTTGGACCAAAAGGCGTATTCCTGTATCCGACATTCCCTACATCTGCATTCTACCATAACCAGGTGTTCGTGAAGCCTGCTGGAGTACTTTACACTATGTTGTTCAATATTTTGGGCTTACCATCCACTCATGTTCCTCTTGGGCTTGATTCAAATGGTCTTCCGATTGGTATCCAGGTGAATTATTAAAAAATATATTCAATTTAGTATTTGTAAAATTCAAATTATATTAAAAATTACAGCATTACAGCAGACTAATAGCACGGAGCATTGAAGATAGTCACTATGACCAACAAACATTGAATCTAAGAGAGCTTTATGCAGATAGACTCTTTTGAACAGAAAATCAATTATAGAATCACAAATTCATTCATAATTTTGTCATGATTCTAATAAAGATGTGGTTTTTAATATTGCTATGTGTATCGAAAACCATTAATGATTCTTATGATATGGCAATTCCTAGTCATGGCTTTGTTCAACCACTCCACAGTTTCTCTGTCCAGATAGTTTTCCTCCAGCTTGGCTCCCGAAGCAAACACAATTCATTCACAATTCAATCTATCCAGCAAATCTTTGTTATGAAAATTACTATTTTTGCTGGCTTATTATCGTTCTTTCGATGTGTGATGTAGTCAAGGCAGGCTCATTACCTCTTAAGTTTTTGTACAGACTGTCGAGCATTATACCTCCTTCCTTGATGCCATCCCTGACTGAAACACTGATATGATGGAGAAGATATTCCGGTTCTATTTTGTTTGTTAGCTTTTTCGATATTAAAATAATGTAAATTTATGTAATTTAAACTAATATTAAACCATTCATTTTGCAGGTGATAGCAGCTCCCAACCAAGATAAATTATGTTTAGAAGTTGCTCGACAATTGGAGAAAGGTTATGGGGGCTGGGTGAAACCTCCATCCTCAAAAATTTCACGTAGTCGATAATAAAATATTTATTTGTGTGTTAAATTATATAAACATAGAATAAGATATTTTCATATTTTATAATACATATTATACTATATTTGACGTTATTAATTTATAATATAGTCTGTATACATCAAAGATCTATTAAAGATATATAATTTATAATAACTATTTATTAAGTGCCCAGTAGTGAGAAAGATTTTAAGTGTAGTAAAACCCCAAAATTTTGTTTGTCAAGGGAAAACAACAAGATTCAGGTGGTTAATGGAGAAAAATGCAGCATGGGTTGTACATTTTTATGAAAATCTCTTTCATTGTGAATTCGTAAATCTTGTAAAATACATTTATAAGCCCATCAAAATAAAAATATTCAATGAGGTGAAGAGAACAGATCTAAAACAGCATGTTTTGAATTATTCTGATGGAAATTACCAGTGGCGGTTCTAGGTACTGGGCTAGGTGGGCTAAGCCCGACCTGCATTTTTCACCCAAAACATTAGATGGCTGAATAAAAATCAACAGCAATTCGGCCGCTGAACAAAATAAATACATTTATAAGCGTAACTTACCTTTCCCAAATGAATATAATATCTTTGTTTTAATTTTCCTCTGTCAATATAAGACAATGTTACGTCTACCTACAATCATATTCTCGATTGTGTTTTGTATTACAATTTTAAACTGAGCCGGCATAAAAAAACAATAACCCTATAAATACTTTACAGGGAACAGGAACGTTACGTCACTGGCAACACCACTCAGGGGCTAAATTCTTCATGCCCGTAACCACAGACAATATCATGCAATATTTCTTTACACTGGGGCGCAATCAAGCACGATTAGATTTTTTTTGTATTTGTATGTACGGAAACGTCATCAAACACAAAGGATAGTGTTTCAATCTGTCGAACTTCTGTTGATCGTTGGGGGCTAAAAACAATCTGCCCATTACGCATACTTATGCATTGAAACACAAAACCAATATCGTTGTATTGTATGAAAGTGACAGGTATTGACTTTCAGTGACAGCAAGTGACAGTTCTATACTGCTTTTAGTAGGTACTTGTTATTTCACTTTGAAAGAGACGAATTTAAGGATTCCCTGTTATTATTCTATTATTTCTTAGTTACATTAGCATTGATTTTATTATATAAAAATTTATGCATTGCAGTAGTGTCGTAATATTTGTTAATTTGCTTGTAGATTAATGTATAAAGTGAAGTGGAAATATGCTTTTCTCTAGCCCACCCAAGATTTCAGGTCAGGAACCGCCACTGGAAAATACAGAGAAAGAAACCTGTCTATGAAAATGTCACTTCTGGCACGTATACCTGAAAAGAATTTTTATGAACTGCTCATTTGGCTATTAGTATCCAATGAAAAGCAGAATAAGCCTCTTTTAGCCAATATTAAAATAAAAATTGATTCTGTGTCACAATGAAGCTCATCAATAATATAAATGTTATATTTTAATTACATTAGTCATATTAATGTTATATTTATGATGTATCATAACAGTCTTAAGTTCCAAACAGTGTAGTAGAAAAATCAGCAAACCGAGAGTAGTCCAATGAATCCCTACTGACAAATTTTATGGCGGTTATACGTAGATCAACTCTCAACTCCGATATATGAGCTCATTTTTCATTGAATATAACATGTATGTTTGAAAGATTTCTTGTAAGTGGATTCTGTGATTCTTTAGTGTTATTTATTTATAATTTACGATACATCGGAAGATCCCATGTATGCAAATTAATTAATGATTGATATTATTCTAAGAAATTTAGCGAATGGCAAGAAATGCAATGTGTGGTAGAGTAGATTTATTCGAATCGTAATGTATCAAAAGATACACAGTTTTAATTGTTTACTAATTATTTTAATTTATATTATTGATTACGACTAGTATTCGTAATAATTCTCTTTCCCAGTTAATAAACATCTATATAACTGTTAAAAGATCACTGAAATATAGTATAATTTATCGGAAATAACCTAAAACGAAATAATAGTAGCAATCGGAATTCACGTTATATATTAGGTTTTGGCACCTATTATGACATGATTCATGTGGAAATAAATACTGTTTTTTTTTCATATGAAAGTGGCAGTCCACCAGGTAAAATATGATAATATGTTTTATGTTTTGAAGTGAGTTAGTTGAACTGCACCATTCTTATTATACCATATTTGATTTACTGATAACTTTATTTATTGTTTATTCTGTTGAAACAAATAAACCATCAAGTAAATCGATATTTTTCACCATGTTGGATTTCAGTTCTATTGCGGACGATTTATCAAATGACAGTGACACTACGAATCTGCTGAACTCTACTACCTGGGTTGATGCTGGGTCGGAAGTGTTGGAATGAATTATTTTTGGACTTAAAAATGTAAAAGCAAAAGTAATCTTTGAATACTTATTCCTATGTCTTGATTTTTATGGGATAACAGAAGATTATTTAAAAAAATATTTGGTTTCAGTAGTATGCGACAGCGCTGCTAAGATCTTATGATGTAAAAAAGGAGTGAAAAAATTGTTGCTAGAAATTTTTTCTTCCCTAACTTTTTCTTAAAATTGCCTTAATCACAGATAAGAATTACCAGTAAATGATGTTGTGAAGGAAATTTCAGGAATTAACAGATTCAAATTATTTATTGATAAACTTTATGTAGCGAGTTGCATTTATGGGCAGAATCATAATGCGCAATTAAAGTACTGAAAACTGAAAGACTTTGAAGTACCCGCTGGGTGACATCTAGTTTTTGTTCAGTTATGGCAGTATAGCATAATAAATTATAAATCTAAAATAAAATTATACTTACTATGGCACTGTTAACATCTACACTCTATAGCAGGGATGGCTAACGTTTTTGGGTCTGCGTGCCAAAAATTCTCAAATATTATTTCTCGATTGTGTGGCGTGCAGTGGCGTACGGTGGGTGTTGATGTAGGGTGTGCTGTAAAGTGTAAATGACATATTTTTTCAAAAAAGACGATTTTTTTAACATGAATTTTATTTTTATTTATTTGTACAATTCTTCTTGTGTTTAATTCTTCGCTTTTGCGACATGAATTTTTCTATTACACTATCGTAAAACGTGCCTTTCTGTTTTAATTCAACGAGCATCCTTTTGTTCTACATAAATTAAATTTAGACTACACAGTCTGGCCTTGGTGTACTTCGATAGCTTCTTATTGAGAGTTAGTGCTGCGCCTAAAAACGCTATGAGTTTGCAACCAATACAACACGTGTGAGCTAGAATGAAAGAGATCGTCCTGGGTCCTTGAAATTTCAAACAAAAACATGACTTTGACGCGACGCCTGCGCAGACGGGTCAACTGTATGCTACTGTATGGGATCACTAGTCGAGCGGCAATCGTATTGAACGATTTCATATACGATTCACTGCCGCTTGCAAATGCATTTTAAATATATCACTTTATGATATAGTCTCTACGGGCGAGCGGCGCACGCCTTGCACACCCTGAATATACGCCCCTGGTGGCGTGCCCAAGCAGTAAAAAAAAATAACAAAATAGAAAAAATAAAAAATGTTACAAACTTATAAATTACAATAGAGTTTCTTAAAAATAATAAGCGATTTTCATTTAACTTAGAAAACATTTGAAAATTAATTAAACAGAATAAATTAATAATTCGCAGACTATTTAATCAAAATTTTAATTTTTTAAATATAAAAAAATATTTTTTTGCACTTGGAAATCGTAGCCTTAGGTCCACCATCCCTGCTCTATAGCCTTCTTATTGGATCTTGCATTGATGTGTGACGCTCTCCAGGAATTTTCAGGAGTTTTGACACTCATCGATATTTTATAATACGTTGATCGGTGGTTAAGTACCCACAGGAAGACGTTTGGCTACAGACACTATCACTAAGAAAAATAATCTAGGCGTTTTCCTAGACGAGAATTGAGCAAAACTTTAAAAACCATTATACACTTTTTGAATCTGAACATGTTTTTACTAAATGTATTTTACATATTTTAGTCATTGAATTTATTTATTTAATTTTAGATTTGACATGTCTAAGGTGGCACTCAAAGCAGTTCCCAGTGGCACAAAAAGCTTTTCAATTGAAAAATAATTAATACAATTTTAAGAATTTCATTTTTTTTATTTATTTTGCTGTTGTGAATTTAATTAAAATCATAGCGAATTCAAAAATTATTCTTGTTGATAGAATAAAAAGTAATGAAAATTTTTGGTAATTTTTTATGCGCTCTAGGGAATATAAATAGCTACTTTTAATTTCATTTCAATGATATTTGAATAAAATGTAATCAAATTTGAATTTATCTTTTTGTCGATTTCACTGCGCAGTACTCAATGTTGTTGGCTTCCATGATGGATCTTACGGGTTCGAGGCTTAATATGACATTTTTTTTTGATTAATTTCTGTTTTAAGGCATATGTGTTTGTGTGTGTCTAAAACATTCTCTCTCACCCATCCAATGTTAATATAAACGAAGTAAAGCGAGAGCAATTAGTTAACCACTAGTCTTGTCTTAGTCCTGGCCTTATATCCTTACTCTGTTTGCAAACAAGCAGTTCTTGTAATAAAACTTCTGTTGAAATACTTCCATTAGGAAACCATATGATTTAGATTGGGAACTGAGATAGATTAGAAAAAAGTTTTGACAGAGTGAGTTAAAAAAAATAAAAAACACTGTTTCAAGCCTTTTCCCAAAATTAAATACGATGTGAAAGTTGCGTTTTAGGTATTTTATTTTTAAAAAATTGACGAAAACTCATTTAACACTCAAGTCTTGCGTCAAAAATAAAATTGAGGACCAGTAAATTACAAAGTGACCCTAGACAAATTTTGCATTGTAGATCATTATAAATATCAACTAGATATTATTGGTATTTAGCAAATGGTTGAAATAAAAATAACTTTACAATGCGAATGCACCCCATAGGTACTCTAAGGATAAAACTTTTAACATTTTAATAGAATTAAATTAAATATTCCAATATATAAGTAGGTATTATCTTAATGATATTTAAAAAAAAGACGTCTGCATACTATAATTTATGTGAAACTATTGTTTGAAAAATAGTTATTGTATTTAATTTTTGTAATTTTGGTATTTTTAAATGATGTAAATTAAAATTATCAATTCGATTTATTTTTAAGAAATACAACACAGTATTGTCTATGAAATCAAGAATTTTTAACGTTCGTTCTCGGTTTATGAATATTATGAAATTATTGTTCATGGTTTGTCCGGCGTTCGGAGCGTGCCGCCACTTCTGTCGGTATAGTTTGTATTTTTTTTTGTTTTGACGAAATCGGCAAAGAGTTTTTGGTTTATATCGCAACAGGCCGCAATTGTTTTTCGTTTTCGCCGGTCAGGGCACTTTAAACGCAGCGGCTGCGCTAAACCGGGAGTCGGGTTTATTTTCGGCACAATGGCTGATGATCTCGTGGATAATATGACAGCCGCCGAGCTGCGGACAAAACTGGCAGAGTACGGTCTGCCGGTGATGCCCATCACCGCTTCGACCAGGAATCTCATGGCGAAGAAACTGAAAATGGTGATGGAGAGCAAGGGTGACGCCAAAAACAATGGCGGACGGCGTTCCCTCGCTAAATATTCTAGCGGGGAGGATTCCGACTTGGACGCGGCGAACTCGAAAGAGAAAATCAAAAGCCGCAGAGTGACCGTGGGGGGCGCTATGTTGCCTCCGAGCAACAAACTGCGCAAGCCCGCACCCAAAAAGTCAGATTCGCCCGCCAAAATCGAACTGGACCAAGAATCCGAATCTGACAGTGAGCCGGTCAAGCTTCACGAAGAGGTGAAGACCGTCACGACCAGGCGCGTCACGAGAACTTTTAAGCCGTCCGTGTCCGAACGCGAAGACTACGAGACAGGGTCTGACAGCGACGTGGACAACGCAAAGCCGTTACCCGCATCCCTCTCTTACAAGAGTCCGACTGTCCGCAGCGAATACATCAGCAGCACTCTGTTATCGCCTACCAGTGTGCTCAATCGTAGCCCTGTGCAGAATTCAGTGACTCCGCCGCCTTATACTCCGTCATATGTCTCATCAGAGAACTTGAACTCGATTAGGTCGCGGTTGGGTCTCTCGCAAACTTATGGAAGTTCGCTCGGGTCCGACTACAAATCGTCGTATTCATCTGCTTACAAAGCGCCCGTTGTCTCGGAAAACATAGAAAGTCCGTATTTGAGCAGTTTTACTCAACGGCTATCTGCAATCAAAGCCGAGTCGAGAAATACTTTGAAAGACACATCCGATAACACAAACGGAAGCAGCAGCTACACGAGAAGACCTTATTACAACACGTCTTACGGTCGCCGCGTCGATCCTTCTCCAGATTTCAAAACAGCCGGCGAGAAGAATGTGCTTAAAAACAATTTAGTCTCCTTTGCAATTGTCGGAATTGTGTTTTTATTCTTTCTATGCGTATCTTTTATGTATATGGGAATGAAAAGTGACGTGACTCACCTAATCGACGACGCCAACAACGTCATTCCCATCTGTCAGGCGAACATGGTTTCGTCCAAACCGTCAGTGAATTGTGTTCCCAAAACTAAAGTATCCGGCGCGTTGACCCTTTTTCGACTTCTATATCCCGAATTAAAAAGCCGTGCGGAAGAGTACAGCTGTGGAAAATCAGACAGATCTGCCTATATCGGTGAATTTGAAATCGTCTCATTACTCGGTGCCAAGTATAGTAAAGAAAATGCCGACAGCATCATTGTAGACTTGTACAATCTCCATGTTCTCATCATCAATAATAAAAAATGGGGAATCACCATCGCTTCGATAGAGAAATCATTAACAGATCCTGTTCCTTTGCTACATATGGATTACATTGTCCGCTCTAGGGCATCTGGATACACTGCATTGGGGATCTCGAATCCTACTGTCCCGTGGAGTTGCCTCGTTTACGGAAAACTTTATACCCTAATAATGATTTCTGTTCTCGGGTCGATCGTGCTGTCTGCAGTGTATTTAATTCAAAAAGGGGTGAGGAAATATGTGGCTTACAGAAAAAGCTTAAAAGAGCAAATTTATTCCATGGTGGAGCAGATAACGGATCTACTGTCGCAGGAGAACGCCGAAGAGGATGCGGACCCCGCCGGACAGTCGATGCCCATCAGTCACGTCCGCGACATGCTCATCCCTGCTCAAAATCGAGAAAAAATGACTGCCGTTTGGGATGCCGCCGTTAGTTTTTTAGAAAAAAATGAAAGCCGTGTAAGGTTCGAAGTCGACAACGTCGCCGGGGAAGAATACAGAACTATGCGTTGGGTTTCCTCGCAGCAGGGAAGCCCTCGCTCTGGCCGCGGAGCTAAAGCCTGGCAGGGACAGGCCTTCGAGACCCAAGAGGGTTCCGTCAACAATCTTACTGTTTCCCCGACCCAGTGCCTTAAAATCAGACATATGGTCGACAAAAATGACAAGAATCCCAGTCTGAAAACGGTGTCGGATGCCATATTGGAAAAATGCCGGATGCAGTGCAAGATTTTGCACATCGAAATTGATAAATCTTCATGTTGCGTGTATGTCAAGTGCGCTTCGCAAGTCGACGCCGGTATCGTCTATCAGAATCTGCACGGCTGGTGGTACGAGGGAAATCTGATCACCGTTAAATATTTACGCCTGGAGCGTTACATGGATCATTTCCCCCAGTCGCCGTCGAGCGGCCCCTATATCAAACTCTCCACCCAGTAGGATGCCTTCGTAACATGCGGCTCGATTGTCGACAGTTTAGTTCAGGAAACGTTTTAAAAAAAGTATGTGCCCTTATGCGATATAGACGTTCAGTGAATTTCAATTATAAATCAATGATCTATCGTCACCTATCTTATGAATGCTCACTTTATGGGAGTCAATTTTATATAAAAAGTGCTTTTTTTATTCAATCCTGTTCTGTAAATTAATTTGATCTGTTTTGGTTAATTCTAGTGCTGTTGTATCATGAACTCGGTTCTTTATCTAGATTCGTTGAATGTAACGAGATCCCGGTTGATTGTATATTTTATATTAGTTATGCTGTAAGTATGTTAGCTATTCAATACCCATATTAATTAATATCTGTTCCTGTTTGATCGAAACCTGTGTTTTAACTCTATGCTCTAACAAATGATTAAACTTTCTTTATCAAACTGATCAAAGATTCTACTGTAAGATTTGAAATAAAATCGAAGCGATTGCCAATTTTTACACTCACTGACTTATCATTAAGTTTGTTAGTTCTTTGGCGTTTTACATTTTAGCTTTTAATTATTAATATCGACAGATAGATTGTATATTTTTTATCGTGTACTTGAAAGTTATTCGGATTTACCATAAATTACAATGACGTGTTAACATTAATGGGTAGATATTATTTATAACTCGTTCAGTTTGCATAAATCTGCATAAGTTGTTAAGTATTTTTCATTTTGCATTCTCATATAGGGTAACAGTGTAATGGTGATCATTTTAGTACGAGTTATTCGTTAATACAGGGGTGACAACCAACATTCCCTCTAAGCTGCGCGCGTGTGCGGCCGCGCACTCCTTCCGGGTTGGCGCGCATTACAAGACAGTTGCTCAATTAATATTTGATCGGTCCACGCAGCCTCCGCGCAGCCTTTGAAATTTCCGCGAAGCTAACCCTTCGGCTTAGAGGGAACGCTGGTGAACAATGCCTATATGTCGAACAAACATTAAATGATTTCAACATCCTCGTTATCAACTTTAAATTATTGTTTGCCATTAAAGTTTTGGTGGATTCGATATCTATATGAGTGATTTTCATCCTACAGTTTAACAACACTTATTATATGGTTTGTAATCTTACATTGTAAGGTCAGTCGCAGCGCATGAACATCTCAACTTTGTTGACGAGAGTCTATTAAAAAAAAAAATTGGGTAAAAGTAAATTTTATTATCAAATTCAACTCAGACTAATATCCTTGCATTACGTGTAAAGTTATTATGTAACATGATTTAATTTATCAAAAAACTGATATTTACAATCATTTTACCACCTCAAACGTGAGGGACAAAAATATGGATCAATTTGTTATTTTGTTAACAGATTCTTCATACGAGTTACTTGGAAAAACAGATTTTTGAATTTATTTACTTGGTAATGTGCGATGTAGATGTTTTCTTTACAACCGGCTCTTGTCAAAAACTGTCTATTGAAATAATACTTCATTAGGAGACCGGGTGCTCCATATAAGAAGCGGACACGGTGAAAAATAAGTTGTTAATTAAGAAAGCCATTAATCAGAAAATAATAGACTTATTATAATATTGTGTGTTTGTATGTTTAATTGTTTGTCCGAATGTCAAAAGAGACAATCATTTTTGCATACAATGTTTTGTCCATCATATTTTGGTGCCGCCTCTGTAATTAACAAGTACCTAAAATTGTTCACGCGTTTTTGATAACATTTTTGCATGTTTTTAAATTTGACAAGGTACTCAATTTTGTCTTCAATATATTAAGTCCCCGTACCGATTTATACTTTGCATTATGAATAGTATATTTTTCTACTACCAAGTGACTTAAAGCTTTTTTATATTAGAGAATTAATTTTTGTACTAGTTATGTTTTTAAATTTGGACAGTGGGAGTATTATTGTATCAATAAGTTACGATACAAACTGACAATGAAGGATAATTTTAATTTTTGACTAAGACAAAGTCTTGCGTTGTATATACTTCTCGAATAAGCTCAAATTAGCAATGTTGTTTGAACAAGAAAAGTGAGTTGAGTAACTGATACTGACAGCCTATATATTTGTTATTGTACCGACCCATCGCTCATAATTAATACATCATTAACATGATTTTGATACTTCTATGACACTCACTGACAGAAATTGGAAACACAAATATAAACTAATTCTTAATAGAGGTTTTTATGAAATGAATGTGATTGATTGTAAAAACTACTCAAATTATATAAAACAAAAACACCAGTAAATTGTGCATGATTATTAACACATCATATGTGGGATAGAGAGATGGCAGTTAGTAGTAGATTCAGAAGTAAACCAATCTTAGAAAGCTGGACAAATAGTGGTTTTGTGTACTGCTGCATATTTATATATGTACATACTAGTTATGTTAAAACTGAAAATAACAGTGTCTGAATTTTTTCATCCCTAAGGCCATAAGATAAAATTTGACAGTCTAGCCCAATGTTAAGTTTTAGATTTGTTCATACTTATGCTTCTGAAGCCACCTGGTGTGGGCATTTATGAGTTTTGTCTTCATTCATTACGAATAAACTAAAAATTTGATTAGTTCGCAAATATGATTGAATATTATGTGAAATATCTATATTGTTTATGGTCTAAACATAATCTATCACTGAATGGTTTAGATACGACCGCATGTGTATGATCATTCTCATTACGCCCCGTGTAAGATGTGTTAATTATCTACCCTGCAATTAGAGAATCATGTCAATTCAATGGAATCTGCAATGTCAAATTATGCATTATTTGCTAATACTTCTCAATTAGCAAAATAAAAATGTGTCGATGATTTCGTAGGATTAATAATTTCCCAATGAAATCTAACATATTTTTTTTTTGCTGAATAGAGAAGTATCGTCAAAAATATGCTGTCTGAATCCTATAGTCGTATTGAAATTTTGTAAACATTTCATATTTTGCCATAAATGTTATGTTTTGTATCATCTCATTTGTATGGATACAATTGTTTTAGTTCCGATAGTAAACTTGTATATTGTAAACAGTTTTATTATTTTAAATATATTACATCTTTTTTTTAGTTTAATTTATTTCAATATAAGTTAACTATTTTTTTTAAATCTCTTTATGTGTTTAATATTTGTGTATGAATTATTATTTTCCTTTTTTTTATACTAATGCATAATTAGATTTATGGTTTGGTTAGAATATGACTTGTCAGTTTGTTTTATGCACTTGATTTTTAATTAAAAAAATACATTCAAACTTGTCTTTTATTTTATTTCCACTTTCATTACTTCCGCATAAAAGTGGGGTTTTCAAGAGTGATTACATGCTGAATAAATTCCAACAGGTAATACGGCATATAAGAAATATTATAATATATATAGAGAAGACAAGATATGAGTTGTCACCGAGACACAAATTGAAATTTTTGAGTCAATTTTAGACATAACAAAAATAAATGACTTTCAGCTACATTTCATGTATTATCAAGTATTTTTTTCTCACTGCCTCCAAGAGTGAGAAAGCCTTAGAAAATTTGGTGAATGGAGTAAGTGTATATAAGGCAGATACTGCAGTAAATAAAAAAAAATATACATTACAAAATTGATATAAACAATCCGAGGCAATTTTTCAGAGAGCTGCACTGGCAGTCAGGTCATATTAAGTATCGTATTAGATGATGAAAATTGTCACTATGATATACTATGCATCTATAAACCGCAGTCTCAGTTAATAGAGGTTCATGATACAGATTGATCTGAGGGATCCTTATTTGCTGAATGATAAATATTCAACGGCGCATGTTGGATAAGTCCATAGTGCTTCCCGGAGTCTTTATTTGGCCCTGTAAAGATGAAAAATATGTGAAAAAACCGAAAAAAGAATAATAGGCTCCTGGGCCACATTCACTCAGTATTTAATACATATAGACAATATGCTACGCTTTCAGCATTTCATGTGACTCGCCAATCTCTTTCCTTTATTTCATGACATGCCAGCATATTTCAGTTCCACCGAGTACATCCTTAAGGCCTTATTGGGAATATCATGTAGTTACTCAATTGGGAATCACCTGAAATTCGTCGCTATTGTATTTGTTTACACAACTATGAAAAACATTGTTATAATGGACAGAATGTAATAGAACAAAAAATAAATCCAGAAAACAAACTATAATTATTATAATATATGAAGCTTTAATTATTTCTAAGACTTTTATCATTTACCTTTTAAAATATTACTATCTTCTATTATCTCTGTGGATATGCTAAAATTGTAATATAAATTTAACTAAGTAATCTATTTTCTTATTTTTTTAAAAAGTACGAACAAAAGATCATGCTCAGGGCTTCAAAATCTCTCAGTGCTGCCCTGTCTATGATGAAAATAAAAATTGAATCATATTTTCTCATTATAGAAACAATGTCATAGATTTCGTCATTGGATGCAATAACTCTAGTTACGTCATCAACTGCAATATAAGATTTAAATGCATAAAATCGCCTACTTACGGCATTTGGATAATCTATAGTCAATTATTTTTTGCAAAATTTTTACATTATTTATAGTGTAAATCGAATGAAGTTACCGACATCTATGAAATATATTTGTAAGCTGCTATGACGAAAAATATAGTTATCCCGAACTCGTAGCATTATTATTATTTGATACCCGATAGATGTCTATGTCTCATTTTCATTGTTAGTGCATTTTCCCGCCAGCGTCGCAGCTATCGTGGAAATTTTGGTAAAATTCAACAGGATATTGCAAGGCGGATATTCCCCGTTCAGTCAGTGTAAGAGTTTTGCAGTGTTCGCAACCCTTAACGAAAGTCGCCCCTCGTTATTTCACAGCTCTTGTACTCACAGTAATTAATTTTGTAAAGTTAATTTCGGATTTCACCTGCCATTAAATATTTCATTACATTCCGGGTAAAGTTACGGATTCTTGGCAATTTCAGAAGAAATTGTTGTTACAGCTATCTTTTCAGGATGATTGGTGAGTGGAAATTCTTTGGGTACATTTTTGACGAGATAAACTTTAATTAAAAACGTGTGGTGTTGCCAGAAGCATGATAAAATTGTAGTACAATATATTTGCACTTATCTATCGTAAACTTAACTGTATTTTTTAGAAAACATTCTTTTTAAATATCGTACCCATGTAAATAATTATATTTTTCCATCTAGGTAATATTTTTAATTATTGATTATGAAAAATACGATAAAAATGGATAAATTGAATGAACGAATTTAAGCATATTATGTAATATTTTAAAAAATCGAGAAATAAAATACTTATTAAAGTACAAGTAAGTAAATATTTTATCAGGCTAAGAAAATTAATAAAAAATACTGTTTTAGAACAGAATTGAATAATATAATATTAAATGGGATTGTTACTTGACCGCTGTTTTAGTTTTACTGACTATTTATATTTTCATTAATCGTTATTGTATATTTAATTACGCGAAATATATGGTGAAAATTTACAAAATTTATTACAAAAAACCGTTGTTGTGGGTTATAGTGGTTAGTATACTCAAAGTATTTGTTTTAAAAATGGCAATACATCAATACCAATAGACTTCTGATATATACTTTAATGTAGTCTAATGCTAACTCGATTCGTATCCACATACGAATCGAGAAAGCGGAGAAATTTTCTGGTGTCATAAATTATTATCACTCACTTTTAGGGTGTTCACTGTCAATACTTGGTGAAGAGGCATAATATTAAGAAAAAACACAATATTCCTTTGTACTTAATTCCCACTTTTATTTATCAAGATCAGGACCGGTTTCTCTCATGGCGAGCATTGTCAACTGATAAGAAATAAAATTTAACAGTCCTATTTATAGAAAAACAAACAATTTGCATTTTCCTGTTACATAAATTATTATAACTCAAATTGCAAATATTTTTTTTTTTTTTTACCATGTCCGCTCCCAATACGGAGCATATGGACTCCTAATGGAGTTTATCTCAACAGAAATGTTTCTACGAGAACTGCTTGTTACTCAGTTGCTCAACCTCTCTTTTTCCAAAGAGAGTAGGAATATAAGGAAAGGGCTAGGACAGGACTAGTGGTTAGCTAATCGCTCTCGCTACGCCCCGTTTATAGGATAGGATGGGTGGGAGGGGGGAATTCAAGACATCACATACATCCATGCCTTTGAACAGAAATTCTTAAATCGATTAAAAAAATAATTTATAAAACTGCCCGTACTGGGATTCGAACCCGTGCCCTCCGTAGCGGTAGCCAACGATGTTGACCACTCGACCACACAGGCGGCAAATAAATATACAACTAGGTAAAAAAAATACAGAAATGTTATTCCGTTATTTTAATTGTGTAGTTTTGCTAAACCAGTAAGTAACCAATGTTTAAACAAAGTGTTTAAAGAATTTTTATACTGCACTGTATACAAAATATTGTGGATGAAAGAAGCTGCTGAACTGTATGAAATAAAGAGAATGTTATATAACATATATTTTATTGATGAAATTTATAACACAAAGATATTCAATTTTTCGATTTTAGAACAGCTTGACTGCTCGTAGTTTAAGTCAATTTCTTACTCCCTTTAAAAACTACCCTTGTTTTCCACATCCTGTCGTGAATTCCTTATTCATAATCGTCTTGTATTCAATGACGAGTCATTACTTATTGAACTGACATTTTCTTTGTAAACTCTTATTATTATAAAACGGATTTATTTAATAACTGAAGAGCTTTCCACAACAGAGCTCGTTTAATAGAATATAATACGTTTATATTAAAATTTTATCTCAAGATTAAAACCGCACATGAAAGGTCTGTCGTAGAGATGGATGAGACAGCTAACTCAAAGAATAATCCTGAATAAAATCTATAATCTTGTTTTTGATATGGCACTTTTTCCTAGAAATAAACGTAATTTTATGCTAGAATAATATATTTTGCGATGTGTTACGCTTTCTGAGAATTTTCAGAACCATGTTTAGAACTACAAGATCTTACCTGTAATGTTAAAACTTTATGTTAAAAATCAAAGAATAAAAGCACTAGTTCAAGTTTTTAAAGAGAGGAAACATAATTTGGACCTTTTTACAAATGTGCTGTAACTGGAGTTACACTTCAGGAGACAAAAAGAGAGTTTGAGCAACTGAGTAACAATCAGTTACAGTAAAAAAACACTGTTGAAATATCTACATGGAAGCCACGTGCTCTATATAAGGATAGGACATGGATTAGAAAAAAATCATAACAAATTCCGGCACGTTTTTTTCTAAAAAAAGCACTACGAATACTCATTTGTACATCGTTTGCTCAGTTTTAAATAATTTACGACTCTTTAGGCGTTATCTTATTTTATAACGTAAATACGCTACTAGAAAAATATATTGATTTTTCAATCGATTTATGGATATATGCTCAAGAGCATGGATGCTTACATTGCCTCCTTGTCCTACCCATCCGATCATAAAACAGAACGTAGTCGTAAGCCAACTATTAGCCTTACCTTACCCGAATTCTTATATCAGCCTTCTCTTAAAAAGGTAGGTTGGATGACTAAATAACAACCATTTCTCGTAAAAATGATATTAAAATACTTATTATCGTTATTCAGCGGTAAAATCATAGTTAACAATAAATATCCGACTGATTTCACCAAACGTCAGATCAAAAATCTTTTATGTTACTTTTAAGTAAAACTTATACCTAATTCAGAATGGCCTTTTATTACTTAAAATAGCTTTATTATTCAAAAGCTTTACATCCTTGGCTTAAGAATCGTTTGACTATTTTCGACTAGTACATAAAGCTCACACCGTAGACTGTACGGTCTTAGACAAACAGTCAGTGATGTGCTGCTAAAGTTTTATCAACCGGCTCGCATATTAGTAAATACTAGAGTATCCAATCCCAGACCCTTATTGTGATCCCGGGATTTTGGAATTGAGCACTCAGCATAAAATCGTGTATAAATTGAGATTCGGGACAGAGAAAAATTTTGGTCGGCAATTTTAAAATCATGGGATTTTTCAAACAATTTCATGTCAATTTCAAAAACCTAAAAATTTTCGAATCCAAAATTCCAAGAAATAACAGTTTTCCCCAAATTGCCGGAGCGGGAGCTTTTTTTTTAGCACGGGTCTTATTAGTTTATCATCTGTTGTGTGATGGTGACTTCTGAGACATGATTAAACTAATGGTGTTTAATTCGATCTCGGAATTACGATAATTAAAAATAACAGTACTCTGAGAACCGGATCGACAGAGCCGGTGCCAACCCATAGCAGCACATCACTGCAAACAGTGACAAGTAAGAAGCCTATTTAAATTCGCAACGCGTCCTCCTGCATTAGGGTAGCAAGTAAAAGCTTAGAAGAAGAAGGCAAAAGCGAAGGTAAGATTGTTTTAGTATGGGCAACCAATGTGGCTTCAAGCCCTGAATTACTTTATTTTGCGCCAGTTATGGAAAATATCAGACTTCAGTGCCTCACAAATTAATTTATTGCGGTTATTCAGAATTCGGTGGTTACAATTTAATACTTGTAATTGGAAATGCTTCTCTCCCTCCACTATATAGTCCAAATCAAGTCGCTTTTTACATCCCTCTTGTAGTTAACAATCTCCCTGAGAGGCTCAGGACTCGAATGTCTCATGGGACTTATTCGTGACTATTTCAGAGTCTTCTAGAATCCTCGTATTTTACAAAATTACCTGTCCATCTGAGTTTTCTTGTTCTTAATATTTATTATTAACTATCTGATGTGATACGTTTTTCTGTTGTTCTACAGAGAATTTAAAAAATGGGTAGCCTTTTCTTGGCGACTTTGTTGAACAAATTCAGTTGACGTTATTCATTTTATTTATGAAATATGTATAAAAAAATAAAAATGATTTGTTTATTGCTTCTGAAATGTGAAAACAGATAAAAACATTGTAAAGAATTTAACTGTAAGAAAATTGAAACATTAGAAATTGACTATTTCTATAAGGAGTCTATATGCCTTATATTGAGAGATGAAGTTATTTTTTAATTTTTTTTATTCGATAAACTTTTTTTTGTATTACACGTACATCGAAGATGAAATTTCCTCAATGATACAGTTAAGATAAATTTTTTTATAGCAATTTGATTAGCAACAATAAGTAATAATTTAAAAATATGTATAAGTAAAGGTGTATTAAATAAAATTGGAATAACTATAAGTCATGAAGTAATAATAAGCAATAATTAATGGCAGTAATAAAACAATTTTTGATTTTGAAACAAATGCTGATGTGGCTTACAAGAAAATTGTAAACATTGAACATAAATAAAATAACAAATTACTGGTGCTTAAGTTTTCAAAAAATTCTTTTAGTATTGTATTGCCATCCATAGAAAAATATAATATTCAATCAAATTGTAAGATTAGTGTCAGTGCTTTATCGCAAAGCTCCCGAACTACGGCTATCTCACCGCTGCACTGGGGGCTCATGAATAAAGCAACAGCCGACTGTTGCTAGGCTGGGACTAAGAAAACGTATTTTATTCAAGGTCACAAACGAATATCAAACTTAATAAACACCACATCTCATATTGTTTTTTATCTACACGCGTATAATAAAAATAATGCTTCTCAACGGGTGTTGTAGGGGATCGCTTTCGTTAGATAATATACCATCTGTTGGTTGTCATTTAGTAAATGTTTAAAGGTGTAGCCAATACTTATATTCTTGCGTTATGATGTTTTCAATTGTCATGTTTGATCGCGCACGAAGTGAGCAATATACTACAACAACTAGCAATATTAGTATTAACTAAACCGAAATACCAGATTCTGGCTATTTCAATAGGTACCGAAATACTGTCATATCAATATGATGTCAATAGCGTTGTGGTATGCGGACATAAAACGTTGGTTGTATATAGGGCATCCAATCCCGGGACCCGGGATCCCGTTCAATTTTCTGATCCCGAAATCCCGGGATTGACATGGTCGCGATCCCGGGATTTCGGGAATCCCACCGGTCAAAAGAAGAGGCAGGCAGGATTAAGGCTTTCCGAAAGCATTCGCAGCACGTGACTCAGCCAGTTCCAATGTCTGTCAATAACCATTGACGTGACGGAGTGCTGTATTTTACGTTCTCTAATCTCCGAATTCCTCACAAAATTAAACCATCTCACCCCCATTATCCGACGCAAGCATGTGATCTCAAAGCTCAGAATACGTTTTTTCTGAGTCTTCATCATATGCCATGATTCGCTACCGTAAAGCAGTACTGGTAGAATACAAGCGTTGAACAAATGGCATTTGGTTTTAATCGTGTACAGCTTTGTGCCCCGGACAGTCCGCATTGATTTAAATGTGGCTTCAGTCATTCCTAGACAAATGTGCGAGCTCCTTTTTTGTACTACTTTTTTTAGAATATTAGTATTCAAAATTACTTATCGAAAAATCGTGATTTATTTATTCGTCTGATTATTCAATTACATACTTTGTAACTTCATTAATTGTTATGTATTTTTGTGTTGTGATAAATATATTGATTTGATATAATTAATTCGTCCTGTATCCGGTATTACAATCCCTAATTTCAGCCATTGGGTCATATTTTATATAGGGTGTAGTTTTTCTCATTGGTATACGAGACTGTCCGAACCTTTCATTCACTCTTCAATGTATTATGTCAATGGTTACGAAACATTATTTAAGCTAAGTGAGAACACTATTTTTTTAAACCAACATAAGAAAAATAAAACTCGCCCAAATATTTCGAATTTTTTCATCTTACACATGAAAGAATCGCCGCATATTTTCCAATGCCCGTTCCAATACAACGCCATTTTGTATAAATACACGGTGGATAAACATTATTATTCCTTTTAGGAAAAGGTTTGTGTTATGTAGCATCATTTTTTTCTCCTTTTATCTTTTTGTTTCGCTTCCGTCACTTTGTTGAAGCCTTTCATTTGATTAAATTCAACCCTTTTCCCTTTCAAAAATGAAGAGATTTTTTAATATCAGTGAAACCTGCATTAAAGAATTTCTTTAATATGTGAAAATATCTGACGGTCCGAACTAATGAAATATTTTTGTTAAATTTTAGCTGTTTATTACTTCGTATACTATTTTATACACGTCGTTATGAAGTCACTGTTTTTTTTGGTGAAAATAAATTATACAGTCCGCCTCCGATAGTACAGTATTATAGGAAATTGACAGGATTTAATTCAAAATTTATGAAAAAACCAGAACAGCTCTGTTACAGTTGAAAATGCTTATTCATCGGATGAAATAATCATGATAATAATGATTTTCTACCGTATAATTATTATTTGTGACCCGTATTTAACCGGGTTGCAATTTCCTTAATTTAATTTGATTTTCTGAGGTTCTTATCCTTTCAGAACAATGGTATTTTATTATTAGTTTATGTTTCGATGAAGGGTGTAATTTTCCTTTCACCCCAAAATCCATTTGCATAAAATGCTCTTTAATACATCTCCAAGTTAAAAGCAACAAAATGTTTATGATAACATTGGTTTTGCAATTAAATTTTTAACTTTATTGAGCCATCGTTATTTTCAAAATATTAATTTAACCCCATTTTGGGTGACTATCTCCGGTTTTACGACATCTTCATTGACTGAAAACGTAAGGAATTGATGGAGCGATGTCTAAAATCTCATATGTGCGCGTCATGATATTCAAAATTAAAAATAAAATAATATATAATGTTTTTATAATTAAAAAACAAATTAATCTTAATTTTAAAGTGTTTTTCTTTATTGCAAAATATTAATCACATGGTAGACACTGCTTATCTCTTGCCGTTCCCATTTTCATTTTCATTGAGTTATTTCTCTGAGGCTTTCGGAAATTGCAAAAATGAAAACAAACACAGAAAACTTTTCCCCTAATTAGCCGGGGCGAAGTTTTAAAGTGGTTTTTCCATTTAATGGTTACAGTGGTTCAGCTTAATTATGTTTTCCGAATAACTTTCGCAAAACTTAGCTAATAAATAGTCGTATCGATCTATCCGATTCAGATGAAATAATATCAACACAACTTGTATGCACACATGTTGTGATATAGATGGAATTTAATCACGACGGAATTTCAACGATGGGGTAAATTAACAAAATTATTTATGTTAGCTTCCAGTCTAAAACACTCGGAACTTTTCAATGAATCTGAAGCGCGTTAAAGAAATTTATAACCAATATTTAATTAAAATTACAAACTTTATTAGTCCATTCGCGAAAGTATTCTGTTACTAAATTACATTATAATATGACTATTAACATTACACGTTGAAGATTTTTATTCTAATTCATTATTAAGCACTGACAAATATTACATTGGATATTTTACTGTACACTGGTCGAAAGCAAGTTAATTAACGTTATCATAAATAAATTATTGTGAAAAAGAGAAGCAATCCCATGAGCAATAAATTCAATCAATATTTAGTAAAGAAATATTGACAGTAAGACAGTCAGATTATCATTTTTAATAAGGTTTATATTTTACGACATCTTTATCGATACTTCAGATCCAATGTGTAACAACTAAAAAAACAATTGTTCTCAATTATACAAAACACTTTATTACATTTATATTTTAATGAATGATTATAGCTTAGATGAATGTATGTTAATAAAATAGTGTTTTAATTTAATTATTACAACAATGTGTAAATCAGGGTTACCTAGTTGTCACCCCCAGCGAATTAAACACTAACTCACTCTTGACTATTTTTTAGGAGAGTAAAATAAGCTATTGAGAAATCTACGAGGATCATTAGTTAACTATTTACGCTTTCTACGTTTCCGATGTTTTTTTTTTATTTTTGACGTGAATACGTCTTTAAAATTGCTTCCATAGTGAGACAATCCAAAAAAACGAATGACAACAAAATCGGGGGATACAGTTTGGTGTTGCAGCTTTATATCTATCATCGCTATCCAAAATTCAATTGCACCACTAGATAGCTAAAAAATCAAAAAAAATATTGCGCTATGTAAAGACTGTGATACATTACGCGGGGCGGAGGGGGAAGCACCGCCATTTTGAGGTCATTTTGCTGCATATCGAGATTTATATTTACTATAACTTTTGACTCGGAGAAGTATCGATGTTTGTTCAAGTTTAAATCGTTAGCTCTCAACAAAATCTATCGATTATAAATAAAACATTAGTGTAATATTGTGACTGTGACTATAATTAGGTGTTAAAATATAAAAAAATATATCAAAAATATATAATGTCGGGCTATACGCGTCAAAAAGCCAAATCGAAATACAGAGATCGTATACGGTTGGAAAGGGCTTCTCAAGAGCAATCGAATGGTACCATTAAAACACCATATGACCGAGTCAAGCAGTGCCAGGAACGTAAAAATGGGGTGTAATATCACCTGTTACGAGACGTATTCACGTACAACACACGGCCGTGTCCATGACACAGCCCCACCCCATTTTTTTAATCCATGTCCGCTCCCAACGTGGTGTAAATGGTCTCCTAGCGGAAGTATCTCAATAGAAGTTTTTCTATAAAAATTGCTTGTTACTCACTTGCTGAAGTTTTCTTCATTCCGGAGAAATTAGGGCTAGGACAGGACTAGTTATTAGCTAATCGCTTTTGTGACGCTCCGTTTATATAGGATTGAACGCGTAGAAGGGAATTTTTGAACATAACAAACACCCATGCCTTCGAACAGAAATCGTTAAGTCGATTGAAAAAAATCTGTTCGTACTGGGACTTGAGCCCCTGAGATCTGTCACGGAAGCCAACCATTGTAGATAAACATAAATTTGTTAAAAATCAATATTAAAAATGTTTTTTCATCTAGCGTTCACTATTCGACCACAGGACCAACCAATCCTTAAATGAATGATAGCTATTTCGGCTTGAACCCTCATCAGAACTATCTGCGTATATCAAAATATTGTTCTGATGAGGGTGTAAGCCAAAATAGCTTTCAACCATATATACAATTGTACTTGTATAACTAAAATACATAGATATTTTTTTCACTTTATTACAATAGAATTCTACCAAGTAAATGCCAATTCAATTAATTAAATTTAGTAGCAGCATATCACGATTTTCCACCTATAATTGGAGGCTAAACCGTAATGTAAATAAATGATTTCCATGCAAACACGCGTCTGCGAAGGCTCTCAGAGTAAACAAGGAATGAAATGATGTCTATTATTGAACCACCCCTGCCCCGATATATAGCGCTATGCCTTTACTTTACAACCAGACGCAGTTGTGCGTTAAGTGTGAATCGACCTTAAAGCAGAAAGGCTCTGAGCTAGCGGAAATATTTCAAAACGGGCGTTCTCAACCTTTTCAATATAAACCTGGATTAAAAATTGATCGAGAAGTGATTGAAAAAGTATGTAAAAAAAAACTTGAAAATTTTTTGCTATTGAATTTTGCATAAAAAAGCTTTTTTTTATTGAATACTTAAATACAACGAGAAACAGATACATATGTATACACGTGTAATTGTATTAACTTTTTTATGTATCTAGTTTGCGTATTTTTTAACGAAAGTCTTGCATTTTGCTCTGACTTGTGTGATAAAATGCTGTTTTTCCTAGATTTTGATCTGAGCCGATTATTATTACATTGGATTTGTTTTATGATCTGACGGTTAATTGTTTCTCGTGCATCTATTATTAATCTCTCTATGTTTGGATAAAATATATGGCAGGAACGTGCTACTTTACGAATTCAATAAAAGTATTTTAACAAGATTCAGAAAAAAGTCATCAATCCAAGATTTTGGGAAAGTTCACCGTTTCTTCTGTAATATTTGAAACGAAAAAATTGCGCAACAACAAACCGCGTTAAAAAAAGAAAATTTGCCGTCCAAAAAACTCGCATAAAATCGAAATCGAGTAAAAAAAGGACTGGGTGTATACCATTTCATAAAGACGTGTTGTTATTTTATTTGCCATTCTCTGAAAATCGGTTTTGTGTAAAATTTTGTACGCGACTAATATAAGTAAAATTAATAGATTAATTATCTTTAAAATACTTTTAAAAATAAAGAATAATGTGCTTCGAAAATTACAACGTACAAATTTATAAATACATATATTTTTTTATTTAGTACACATAAAAAAGCTCAATCGCTTACGTTCAAAGGAGTTTTACGAGGTTGAGAAACAGGCCGAAGGCTTTCGGGGTGGTAACCGGGGTCCCTGGGGTGAGTTAACGATAGCCGCCTTTTGAAATACATATATACGATGCGATTCTCGTTCTTAGGCGTTTTCGCCATCGATTTTTCAATCTTATTTATTAGACTATCAACCAAATTCATTTGAAAACTAATATGAAATAACAGTAAAAGTTTTATAAGTGAAATATACTCATATATACATAATCGGTTTTTTGTATGTTTGTCGGTTCTTTTGTAGTTTTAATGGGAAAACTTATTTAAACTTTTCTTTTTGTCATTAGAAATCTATAAAAGGTGTTTTAGAAGTTTATTATTTACTTTATCAGTATCAACAGTTTCATAAATTGTTTTTTTAATCGATTTATGGATTTTTGTTCAAAGTTATGTATATCTGCAATGTATACAACTTCCTACCACCCACCCAACCTTTAAAACAAGCCCTGTCTTAGCTCTATCTTTATATCCCTACTAAGGTTAAGTAACTGAGCAACAAACTATTCTTAGAAAAACTTTTATTATGATAAAGTTTATTTGAAGTCCATATTCCCCCAGAAGTGGGAATGATTATGAAAACTGACAATATAAAAATTAAACAATACCAAATATGATATACTGAGTGAATACTGAATATGCTCCAAAGAATAAAGGATATCTCAAATATCTGTCTAAATCCTGTTTTTCTTATTACGTGAATGTTTATAATATTTTAAAACAACAACTAAATTACATTTCATCTTTTTTAAACTATAAGCTGGTTAATTTTCTCATATTTCATATAAGATTTGTCTTTGTTATATTTAGCTATACACGAAGTGAGCTAAACTAGGTTTCATTCATGAGCCATACCCAATTCAACTATTCTTTTTAAAATAATATTATTTAAATATTATATATTACCTGCGAATGTTAGGAGTACGGTGGTCTAACTTTGTCAGGAAAACGGAGATTAGAGAACGGACTAACCAGCCTCTTATTACGTCCAAAATAAAAAAGCGACGATGGACCTGGCTTTGACACGTGCTGCGTGAAATAGGCATAGTAAAATTAACTTACAGTAGGTCTTATATATAAAAATCAATGTTTGTATGCCTTCCATACAGTTTATTGCAGGACATCGTATGGTTGCACTTGCGCGAAGATTCTAGTACAATTAACTTAAAATAGGTGGCGCGTGTGTCGTACCATAAACGATCGGCAACAAACGTCAAACGTCAAATAGAAAGAAAAAGAAAACATGCACTTCAATAAACACAATTAAAACACTTTCTTTCTTTGAGTGGCATTGCAACGCTTGCCGAAAACCGCCTAGTTATTTATAAAAATCAAGATACTTTGTTGTAGTCTTGATGTAGCAATGTATTATCATACTACAAAATGTATTGTGTGAGCTTTATCTCATCATGAGCTACATCCTTGAAATAGCCGTAGAGCTTTCAGGCAGTAAAGCGGCTAAGTCCAAACAGATGCTCTTAGATTAAGATTAGGTAACAAGTGCTATCGCGGGCGCTGTTCAGACACTTTAATTGGATCTTCCGGTTTTTTGTTCTCGTGTTATTTTCATGATAATGGGCTTCGTCGTCCTGAGGGGGTGCTTCACCACAATAAAACGCGCCTTACAAAAGACGATATGCTATTTTATATCGCTTTAAAGCTCGCGTTACAACGATAATAGACGCGGAATTATTTTTAATCACCTGTATTTTTCAATTATACAAACGTGTATTTATTTTTTGATGATACTAATAATTGATCAGCTGAGTTTAACAAAAAGAAAAATAGAGCAAAATAAAGGCAATGATCTTTATTTAATGTGTTCTCTGTTAATTACTATATTAACCTTTAATGTGTCTACTGACAATACTTAGTGAAAATGCATCGTATTAAAATATAAAACACTCTTTCGTACTTATTGATAGTTTTAGTTGGCTAAGTATAAGTAGACCTGTGTTAATGAATATTTTAAATTAGCTTAAAAAGATCGTTATAAGTGCAACCAGTCCTGATCATATTTAATAAACGTGGAATTAGTACAAAAAAGTGTTTTAGTCTTCGAAGTGACACTAAACTGACTTTAATTAAATTAACTTTTCCGGTTCTAAGCTCAAGAAATGCGACCCCAATACCCACATTTTCTTAAATATCTATTTTAATATGGGTGATACAATGTGTATAATTAAGGTATTCTTATATCATAGTTTTTTGGACCTTTTGTAATTTATATAAATACGCGATAACGAGATAAGCGCCCGCTTATCAGCGATCGTTCGTAAGATACTTAGGCATATTTGTATTGGAATGGCGTCTTTTTTACGCGCAACTTAAAATATGATTATTTATTAAAAAAACACGGATTTTTATAAAATAATGTATGAGGAATGATGCAGAGAGATATTTTAAAACCCTTAGACTATTTTTTTTTTGAAATTCATAAGAATACGGCCAATAATGAGGAAACTACTGGGGTCCCTAAACAACCCCCATCGGCAGAGAAGTATTTTTCTAGTCCCCGAGCCGCGAGAGTTAAGAAAAACACAATATTCTTTTGTACTTATTTTTCACTTTTATTCATCAAGACTGGAGCAAAACTAGTTCTGATCTTGATAAATAAAAGTGGAAAAAAGTACAAAAGAATATTGTGCTTTTCTTACTATAATGCCTTTCCACCAAGTATTGACAGTTAAAAAAAGGTTAAACACAGTTAAAGATATCTATAATTAAATGCTTGAAAACAATTATAAAACCGCTTCTGTTCTTAATAAAAAAATGTGGAATGTTTTATTTTTAATAAAATGCCTTTCAACCTAGTATTGATTGACAGTGAACGCTTATGTGACAATGAGTAATATATATTTACTTTGGATGGAAGGAGAACAGTATCACGATCATCCTTTTAATTAAATAAAATCAATATAAAGTGCATGTCTCGTTGGGGGTTCGTATCCTAGGTTAAAGCACGGAAGCACCGTGCTAAGGCTGTCGACAAAGTTTCACCACCTAGGATAATTTGATTAGGTATTGACCAGCGTTAGTAAGAAAATTATGCAACCCTTTACAATATCGAATACGTTTTTCTTCGTTCTGTTATTTCTTTCATATGTATCAGGATTTTAAAATTCGAAACAAGTCAGGACAAGACAAAATATGAAAGTACTTGAATCGACAAGAATTATAGAAACCGTAATAGTTATCAACCAAATCGTATAAATAAGTACTTTGATAAATTTATCTTATTGTAATCGGATTTTACAAAGTAAATCCCGATTCAATCGAAATTTTACAATCATTTATTCAACTGCGGTTATACTACAATTGTTAAGGATGTTGTTCTTTAGTGGAATCTACATATCGACTGTGGAAAAGAAAAAGAATGTAGCACACACACTTTTTTTAAATAGTTTTTTTCGATAATGACAATATATACAAATTGATATACGTTTTGTCGAAAGGATGTTAGCTGAAAATGACGAATAAGTATCTTAATTTAGCTTTCAAGTTTGAAAATATAAGGGACGGCGAAATTGCTATCACGAAAAAATAAACAATTAAAATAATATTAGATTAAGCAGATTAATAGACAACTCTTTATAATCTATATACTATCGATGGTTATCTTATTTCAAAATTCGAACACCTAAATTATTCTGACATATACATTTGTTTTACCATTCCAAATGTCACGGCCATTGTATTATACGTTGTATAGTATAATAAATATATTACAGCGAGTAAAATATAATACATAAAATAATGCGAGAATCACTCTTTTGAAGGCCATGAAAACCTCTTTATGAAGTGAGGGTGTCCGAGAGAGGTCTGCCCCAATCCATCATGTCGCTTTGGTTTCAAGTGGAAGCGACATTTTACGCTATTGAATTTCATACGGGGCTCTTTTTCACACTGAGAGAATCACATTTTCGGACACTTGTGTTTTAGGACATATGTGCTGGATAAGAATAAATATCGTACGATGTCCATCAGGGGTCAGAATGGAGAGTTTCAAGCACCGGGACATTGACAATATTATATTACGTTCGTGATAAAAATTGAGTTGGTATTTCTCATTGATTTGGTTCTTTTACCCATGTATAGACAGCGCATCTAAACAGTATTATATTATATCATACTTTTTGTCTGAGAAAACTTATTGACAGACATTAAAATATAGTAAGCAGTGATTGAATGAACATTTACTTGATTTCAATCAGGGGTAGGGAAATCTTTCTTCTTAAAAGATGCATTGATTTGTGTTATGAGATAATGCCACGTTCTGGAATATTCAATTACATATACCTACTTATGGATATATTAAAAAATTAATACATTACTTTATAAATAAATAAAAAATGCTTGTATTTTTTAATTCCTTTTTTTCACACCCTATCGTATCCTAAAGAATTATTGCCTTCTTATAGTTAATAAAAGAGTGGCTTAAGTGATTTTGCTGTTAAAATCTACCATTACGAGTCAATACCGACTGTGGAAAAAAATACGTACCCACACATAACAAATTTTACAGGAGACACAAAAATGTGTTTTGGTGATTTTGGGGCAAATGGAAATTGTGAAATACGTATACACAACCTTGAAGTGCACGGAGACTGATAAACTGGTGTTTAATTGACTAATTTAATACATTTTTAATAGAAACTTTCTTTTCGTAGTTGCAATTTTTGGGGTCCCTTCTTTTTTCAAACTTAAAAGCATAATTTAAATACAAATTTTACATTTTCAGGTGGTATCCTTTTGATAGAACGTGTATCAATTTGTATACATTGTGATAATCGAAAAAAGCTGTTGTGAAATAACTGCATGTTACATCCTTTTGCCTTTGCAAATTCGATATGCTTCACACTAAGAAGGAATTTATAAAGTTAACTATGCTACCGAAAATAATGTGTTAAATAAGTTTATGTTAAAATTAGTAAAAAATGTGTTCCCACAACATTATTATAATCATTTTGGTACTTAATACTTTGATTATTTTACCTCAACATAATGAAACTCTACCGAGTCAATACACTCACTATATTAAGAGCCAATAAAGTCACTATATTAATAATGCGCACATACTTTCTTAGATGTAATATACATGAAGTATTGAAACGTATTTATTTATTACAATACATATATCATATTTCTCTTTTCAAGCGTAAATGCAAGATCATTCTACACGAAGGAAGATGAAAAATAGTCTGATTATTGATAAATTCGTCTGAAGAATAAGAAAAGAAGTGCGTAATTGATTGTCCAAACCGAGATTTTTCCTTTTTGCCTCAATTCATCCGAAATTTATTGTATGTTGGACAACGCGTACACCACTACATTTACTCGTATAGTTCTCTATTAGTAGAGATATAAATAATGGTATTACATTTTTTTATGTGTTCTACCAATACCGAAATAATGATTACGAAAGTAAAAAAATATAGGTATTTTAGTATTGAAAATAACAAAAATCTAATAAATAAAATTACTTTACTAGCAATTATTTTTTTCAGAGATTTGTGTCAATATTGTCAGGATCACTCTTGTGGTAGACCAGTACATTAAATGATAAATTTATTTAATACAAAATAAACATCAAATAACGAATTAATGTTTTGATTCTTATCGACATTTTTTTTTTAAATTGAATTATCGAAATACTGGCTTTGATTTATTTTTACTCGTCTGGTAATGCAATCTAATTGGGCGACTTTTTTTTGTAATTCTGGAATTTGTGTGATATTGAAATCCCTATTTGGTGGTACTTCATTTTAAATAAGAAAATGTGTTTTTTAAATTATCGCTTTTTATATTAATGTTATTTAATACTCTGCCAAGCACCAACAGGAGTGAGTGTGTAGATTTGGACATGATCGGGAAAAATGTGGACGGTATCCGTCGACCTTGTTTGTACCATAAGAAAATTGCAATGTCTTCAACGGGTGCAATTAAGTCATTGCCTTGAAATAATTGTTTATGCTTCGGAAATATTACAAAAAATATATTTATAAAATCACGAAACAAACCTGCAAGAAAGACGAGAACCCGTAGCGGTTTGTGTTGGCTATAAAGTTGAGTACTCTAGATCATGGTTTCTCAACGGTGGGCCATGTGGCCCCCTAGGGGGCCACAGAGATTTGTTTTTGTTTTGGGGAGCCACAACACATTTCAGGGGGGCCACGGGCAAATTGAGGATTTCAAATTTCTCGGTGAGCTGAAAAAAAAGAAGAAGCTAGGGGGCCACAGAAAAATAAAGACACTCAAAAGGGGCCACGCTCCCAAAAAGGTTGAGAAACACTGCTCTAGATAATATTAATTTATGTGCAGCATAAGTGTGCAAAATAATATTGTTTTGAACCCACTGGAAATGTAACGTTTTTAAAAAAATCTTCTTAAACATTCAATTTCAAGGTGATCACTGTAAATTTTCAACGGAATGGCATTATATTCAAAAAATAAAACACTTCAACCTTCCTTAAAATTTATCTCGGCTCCTGATTTTTATAAATACATATTTTACAAAAATACTTGTTACAAATAAATGTGCAATGAGTACAAAAGAATGTTTTATATTATAATTTCATAATTGTTTACAGATCAGGATCGACACCTTAATAAAAAGCTTTCTTAAATTTTTCTTTACCATTACTCTCATCCAACAATTAATGCAATCGAGTCTCTTGACAAATGTACGCGCTGATATCCACATTATCGACCGTAGAATTTTCGACATATTGGATTTCTTTAACGTTAATTGATGGCTTACGCGAAGCAAAAACGGACCTTTTTCAAAAGAACTTTTAATGACAGAAAAATAAAATCTGAGGCTGTTCCAGGAGCATGTATTTTATTCCATAACCAACAAATCTATAGGAATGAAACATTACATTTAATATTTTTCTTTTCTTATTTTGAGCGAGTCATATCACCTTGTGAGGTTAAATGATCAAAAATGTATGTTGAACTATTAAGTGTTTTTTTTTAATATTTTTAAAAAATATTTTTTACAACCATGTCTTCTCTCTATTTCGTACATATGGAATCCTACTACATCATCTAAGCAGAAATTGTTTTAAGTTTGTACTGTTTTTTTATCAACCTTCTTAGTTGATAAAAAAAATAGTACAATTGAAATTCCACCAATCAAATACAGTCAACATTTTAAATTGATAGAAATTGTTTTAAGATAACCAATTAGTATTCTTTGAAGCTTTGAAAAGTTAACAAATACTGTAAAATTAGTTTATTTATATTCGGTTTTGTTTAGTATATATTTTTAAACTTAAATAAAACTGTATATGCAGGTGAACTAATTTAATAATAAAAAAAATAGATCACGCTATTGGTGTTTTCTCTGCCCTATGCAGTAAACGGTGAATAGAATATTATTATAAGGTATGTCTTAATCAACGGAGCTGTTTTTATGTTAAATAGGCCGAATTTTTCGATTTCACAAATGTTTGTTAAAAAGTCACAGTACCGACTTTTGAACCTTTTCACTCAAAATTGAATCCAGAGTCTCCAATTGCGTTGTGTAGCGTAATATAGATTCTTTGCTATCGCTGCCGTGAGATTAAATTTAATGTTTGTTTTACAACCTCTCACCCTAGCTTCATCTCTGACGTCACTTCCGCTCCTTCGTTTTCTCTTAAGGGAGTGAGCATTCGCTAGTTATTTTATTTACTGGCGATAAACATTATCTTTTCCGCGGCGCACACAAAACTATGAAGGCTGCCGTAACGATGATATGAAATAATATAACACTACATAATTGATTGCTTCATAAAGGCGAAAAAGAATAATTTAGAGCACTAAAGAGAGCAATTGCTAATTCAAACTTTATATAACGGTCGAAATTAATTAGTAAAAACGTTAAGCAACCCGTAAATCCACTAGAGGGGTGAGTGGACAGCTCTGTTGTATCGGGGTTGTAAAACTAAAAGACCGTGAGAGAAATTTTGGTGAGCATGATTAATTTAGAGTGTTAAATCCTCTAGAAAGTCTATTTTTTCCTTACTTCCTTTTCAGCTTCCAGAAAGGCTTAATTTTTAAAAGTAAAAAATACGGTTTTAATAATTTCTAAATCTCTTTTACGGGGGCTATTCTCAAATATATTGGGAATTAGATACTGATTTATAAATGGTGGGTTAATACTCAACATCATTTTTATATTTTCTTATTACGGTAGGTATGAAGTTATGTTATACTTGTGGCTATGTTCAATGTTGACATAGTCGATCTGTTGAATGCCAACGATTAACAGAATTTCGTTTATTTCAAGTTTTTTTAAATATCTGATTCATCATGCCCACTCGCCCACGTAATAGAATGATTGTGATGAAATAAAGTAATTTACTTTTCAACTTGCTACCCGAACAGGGTTGCCAGATTTTCAAAATCACAGATCGGGACATTCACTATTTCGAAGACTTTAAACATTTACACATTTTCTTAAGTCGGGGTTTTAGAGGGACTTGCAATGCGGGACTCGGGATTTGTCGATTGAACTCGGGACAGTCCTGCTCAAATAGGGACGCCTGGAATCCCTGTACCCGAATAACTTGCGTTAATTTTAAAAGTAATTATCACAAAATTCTCTTTGCCACAGAGTCTTTTTATTGGTTAAATAACTAATAAAATATCGACTATGTCAATGTGGACATAGCCGTTATTATTACATTTTAGTTATACGAATCATCAAGACCAAAACCATGTCTTTTACTAATAATCTTTTTGCTTTTAAGTGTCTAGATTATAAATTTGTGAATATCCCCGTTGTTTATTTTATTTTTGTAGATTATAACAATTTTATTCTAATATTAACTACTGTCTTAAGTTAAAATTGTCATACGAATTTTAGGTTTGCTAAAGTGGCTTTAGTGATATTAAAAACAATATTTATTTAAATTTCAACAAAAACAGAACTTATTATACGTGTCTTAATGTTGTTTTATATTATGCAGTCAGGGCCGGCGCCACCATACAGGCAAAATAGGCAACCGCCTAGGGCGCAAACCATTAGGGGGCGCGTAAATAGAGTATTCAAATTATTTTTATATATTCTAATAATAATAAATAATAGTAAGTTATACTTTATTTTGACGGTTGTATTTGCTGGTTGTAATTATGTATCGTATTCTATATGATTCGATAAAGAGTGGTTGAGCGACTGAGTAAGAAACAGTTCACGTAGAAAAACTTCTGTCTGGATATCTCCATTAGGAGGCTATATGCTCCACATTGGGAGCGGACATGGATTTATATAAATAAAAAAATACGTAATGATCCCAAATTGTTTTTTTTCATTATTTCGAAAAAAATGAGACGATGTGTTAAAAAGGGGACGCGCCAAAAGCCGTTGCCTAGGGCGTCAAATAACCTCGCGCCGGCACTGTATGCAGTAAACATTTTTTTTCTTTTTGAGTACCTATTTATATATTGAGTGCATATTGTGTGGAAAATGCAGGCTGTTCAATATTTATTGTGTACATATATTATCAAGACTCACTTAAAATCAGAATCAGATCTGAATATTGAAGTTACTGTAAGCATACTACTAGTTGGTAACAAACAAATATTACAAATATTATTAAAAATACAAAGCACACATTTTTTTTATGTGGACTAATATATTTCAGATCTATAATGTGAATTTATTATGGCTTGCAAAGGCTGTGGAAATTGGGGAAAGTGTGAGTGGGACCGTCTTCGCAATGCAAATGACATAAATAAAAAATAAGATTGCTAATCTCATTGAAAAAACTCAACAAGATTACATAAGCTTTATTTTTTTATCGAATTTAAAAAGACTTCTCAATTATATTTCAGGAGCATTTATTAATCTCGCTAAGTGATACAGCGCCAAATTTTGTTACATAAAAAAACCTACCTTGTTAATCCATCTGCAAGAGTTGTCAAGAGATGGGAAAGATGTATACTTATATATGGGAATATACACATTTTATATGTGCTTTATTTTATGTGTTTACTCTACCCTTATCAGATATGGTGGACAGACTTTTTGCTAAGCCTCTCCGCCTAATGGTATTTAATTAGTTACCTAAAACATTTATTCGAGTGAGTTTTCTAATAGTAGGCTGAATAAGATGTATAATTATATGGCATTTATAAGGTTAAGACTAGATTCTATTAAATACACAAATGTAACGAATCTCATAAAATACGTATTGTAGATACGTATTGATAAGGTTGATTGTTTTTTTTATATTGAAATCAAATGATGAAATTTATTTATTCAACGTTATTTCACGTTAATATTGTTGTTTTGAGCATATGACTAGTTGTCAGTCCATCTATTGCGGAGTTGGTCCAGAGGTTGAGTATTTATGTGTTTTTGTTACTGAATCAATTTTTAAAGAAGGCGAATAGCTCAAAGTTTGCTCTGAACAGTTACCACCGGGACTACTCATCACAATTTATTTTATTTTATGTTCACCGTTTTTTTATTGATAAGTTCATGCCTGATTTAGTATTAAAGTTATATGTAAAAATGAATTCATTATTATTAATTAAGAGAGTGTTACATTCGTCAAAAAATATAATTTCTATCAATTATGCATGTTGATTAATATATATTTTTTTAACCATGTCCGCTCCCAATGTGGAGCATATGGACTCCTAATGGAGTTTATCTCAACAGATGTGTTTCTACGAGAACTGCTTGTTACTCAGTTGCTCAACCTCTCTATTACTAAAGAGAGTAGGAATAGAAGGATAGGGCTAGGACAGGACTAGTGGTTAGCTAATCACTCTCGATACGCCCCGTTCATAGGATATGATGGGTGGGAGGGGGGAATTCAAGACATCATATACATCCATGCCTTCGAACAGAAATTCATAAACCTATTGAAAGATCAATTTATAAAACTGTCCGTACCGGGATTCGAACCCGGGACCTCCGTAACCAAAGCTTACGATTAATAAATTACTAGTTAATAGTAATTAATAAGTGTTAATTTAATATCAAAAAGGCACCGATTGCCTTATTTTCTTATTCGCTGATTTGGAAAGTTATGTCTCAAATACAATAAGAATATTGAGATTTGAATAACGGTAGATTGTTTATGTTTTGCTTTTGGTTTAATTAAATTCTCAGTAGCATTCAACAGCATATTCCCCTTTGTGGCCTTTGGCTTCCGTATAAATCATTGAGTAGGGCGTTGTTTGGAGGTACTACTGGTGTCAAACTCTGAAAGCTGGAGAAGTATTTCTATTTGAAAGCTAAATTTATAATAACGGCCGTATTTGACAGGCGAAAATTTTAGGGGTGCCCGGGGTCGAATGTTACAAAAAATAACTTGTCACCCAAAACTTTAGCAAAAAAATAATCATAAAATCAAATAATAAATGCATACGTTCCATCCTAAGACTAGGATCATTGCTTTTATTCATACCATACCCGCACTAATTGTAAGTCGGTTAATCTGTGTCGCCCGCTGTGGTCTAGTTGATTAGAGCTTTCTTTACCGACCATGTGGGTCTGAGTTGGATTCCTGGTAAGGTCAATGTCAAATTTATATTTAAATTTGAGACCTTAGACGTTGGTGTTGGTGATGCCAATTTACCTTGAGTTTATCTCGAATGGCTTACATTACTAAAATTGTCAATTTTCTCTCGTGTGATCTTTCAACTTTGAAATATTTGGCGCATTGGCATAAGCTGTGATGCCAAATATATATATTTTTTAAATTTGGGATTATTATTATTATTAAAACTATAATATGTTTTCATAAATTACAAAAACATTTAAACAGAATTATTTAATACCAAGTATTTGGTCTATCGTAGTCTCTACATTTAAGACAGTAAGTAAGTAGCGAGATGTAACAAAAAAAATACATTGCTCTATTTGAGTATTTGAAACATTGTCCGCGTATTTGATTTTTTCAATTTTTTTAATCCATGTCCGCTCCCAATGTAGATCATATGACCTCTTAATGGAGGTATCTGAACAGAAGTTTTTCTACGAGAACTGCTTGTTTTTCAGTCGCTCCACCTCTCTTTTTCAAAAAGAGTAGTAGGGATAGAAGGATAATGCTAGGACAGGACTAGTGGTTTATTAATCGCTGTCGCTACGCCTAGTGATTAAAGGATCAGAAAAAGGTGGGAGGTAATTTTTAGACATCACAAACACCCATTTCTTTACACAGAAATCGATCAAAAAAATGCTGTTTATACTGGGACTCGAACCCGTGATATCCGGCACGGAAGCCTACAACGCTAACCACTGCGTCACAGTACCCGACAGACGTCGTACGTAGATTACTGTGGAGTCTGGAAGTTTTTATTTAAATTATTATTTTAAAAAAGTCTTATCAGTGAGCTTTCATCGAATATTCAATTACTATTTCGCTGCTTTAAGCTCCAATCTCCCGCATTAAAAACAAAATACTTTAAGCTTTAAGCTTTGTACAGACACACTTGCACACAGTTTATAGAAATATTGATGAAATTTAATGTATTTTTTTTAAAAAAGCTCTTATATATTATATCAAAAAATATATGTATAAAGGGACGAGTTAATTTAAAAGTAAGGTCAACAACGTAACGCAGCTTTTCATGTAAAATTTCCCTAAAGTTAGAAAACGGAGAGAGAGACACTCTCTTTGATATTTAAATTTTGCTAAGTTAAAATGATCCTCATACACAAAGCATCATTGACGTACTGGTCAAAAGGTTAATTGGTGGGATAAAATATAATGTTTTTTGGCATAATAAATCTATGAAGCTATTTTTACATCAACTATATTTAACGAGGACTTGTTAACGACATAAATCACAAGAATAGTTTAGAAGAGAGGAATTTAGTCAAAAATAAGCAGAGAATCAACAAAAAATGATGAGGATTTATGTCAGTGTGTTTTATGTAACAGTGTTTTTTTTTTTTAATATTTTGCGGCACAGAAAGCTCCACATATAATTGTTTATTAAATGTCACTTTTATTCCGCGGTGCAAAAATTAGAGAGAGCTTTAAATCTAGAATAAATAGAAAGTCAAATCATTTTCAATTTTGCGTAGCATTGAGAAATGCAAAAGAGAGACAATTTCACAAATCATTTAGAAAATCCTCTTTCCAGCAGCTTACTAACAGCTAGGGATTCTGAAGTCTCGGGTTTTTCAAAGTCCCGGGACTCGAGACGTGATAAAGTCAAAGTCCCGGGACTTTCCGGGACTTGGGACTTTTATTTCCCCTTCAATACAATTAAATATTTGTATGTATGTACTAAAAAGGGATGATAACGGTACATGTATTAAAAAAGTAACAATGAATTGGGTAAATTTATGACCGTTACTTCACAAAACACAATACAGCTTTTATACCTTTTTTTGTCCTATTGAGACATTAGTAACTTTGTACAATAGTGAAAACCATTTGTAAATAAAACAACATCAGATGATAGTCACCAATGTAAATTTATTTTAAATCAAAATTAACTTTTAAGGTCACATTAGCGATTGCTTGCATACAATTTTTATTTGTTAGAATGGTTTTTTTCAAAGTTAAAATATACAATTTGGCTTTCTTAAGTCCCGGGACATTTAACTACAAAGTCCCGGGACTTAAGATAGCAAAAAACCTTAAAAATCCCGGGACTTTTGTCCCGGGACGTCTCGACACAGAATCCCTACTAACAGCGTTTGACAATAATTACGGAATTAAATGATATTTATTTATTTTTACCGGTTTCTTTAGCGTCCGTCACTGTATTTTTTTTTTAAAATATATTAATATGCTAAAATATCATTCACGAAAAAAATGATATGCCTTGGGGCAAATAATAATAGATCCGCAGACTTCAAAAGGATCTTTGTCATTTTACGAAAAGTTTTTTCATGTCGCCAGGCCGATTTTCATGCGGATTGTTCGATTATTAATTACCACTACTTTGTTTTGCACATTTGTAATGATATTTTATTTTTAATAATAATAATGAATGTTCAAAGTAAGAACTTGGCATGACGTTATTTCAAGGTACCAGAAAACATAACATCAGCGGTGGGCTGCCAATAAGTTAACAAGGGTCTCGCTTAATCTCAAAGCAATGTTCTGGGGAAGAATTGATTGTTTTATCACTCATATGCAATATTTAAACAAGCAATCGATTGTTACTTAATACACTTATAATATATATCAATATGAAATTTACCATAAAATTATCAATGTAAATGGCAAAAATATACTACTGTGTATGCTGCAGCTGTCGTAGATAATATGTATGTCGGAAATTGCAGTATGTGATCTGAGAATGCGGTTTTCTCTTAAATATAACAAGGGGCTCGCCGGCCTTTGCAAAATTTAACAAGGGGCTCGCGCGAGCCCTTCCGAGCCCCCTCCAGCCCACCCTTGCATAACATCCTTTAAAAATAGTAACAAATTATACATCTCTACAAATTTCTTAAGTGGAACATGATTTAAAAAAAGTGACAATCGTTGATATAAAAATTGCATAGTAATTTTATGTATAGACATTTAGAACCACGATATTACTGACTAGAAATGTGGAAATGGGTGTGCCCGCTAAAGCTGTAGGTAAAATATATAAAAATAAATTTTACGAATGCGTTTTTATTAAAAAAATAAACTGCAAAATACATGGCTATATTTTAAAGGTAAGATTGCAACTAAATGTTTGATTGTAATTTATAATTAAAACTTATTGAAAAGAATATTAAATGCATCTATTCTTTCCAATTAAATAAATTAAACTACTTTGCAGCCAGCGTTGCAAACATCAGTGCTACATTCAGTCTACGATCAGGACGGTATAATGATTTATGTTTGTGTGCGAGATTGATTATCATGCGCAGAATAAATTTTACAAGTGGAGGCACTTGGGTTTACAAATTTACAGCTTTAATAGGATGTTTTTGTCAATTTTTACATTTTATCAGATATATTGTACGTTATATCGAGGATCTGCAGTATATTGATTTTATCAACAGGTTGCAAAAAACTTAATCGTTAGCATCTACTTAATACAAAAATTAATATCAAAAACAATCTTCAGTACTCACGTACACATACAAGAAAAGACAAAGCTTAGATTTAATTAATAGACGGTGTAATGTATTTACCACATCATCTGCATTTGTAAATATTATGCAAAACATTAAGTGACGAGTCGCGGAAGAAATCTAAGCCTGGCTGTAAATTGCTTGAGATTAATGATGTGGCCGTCCAAGATAGATAGATGTTGTTATTTTTACCCGTTACTAGAGTGATTACTTACTTTCTGCACCGCACTATTTAAATTTCGACATCTCACTTCAACTGTTTGAGTATTATTAATGAAGTATCGGAGAACATAAAAACAACACCAACGAACACCCAAGTAAACTTGGTGTGATAACCATGCAGGGACGTCCAGTGGGCATAGGCGTTAAGGCAATTGCCTAAAGGCGAATAGTCATAGGGAGCGGCAGCTGCCCACAAAATATTATTTTAAAATGTCTAACTTTACTTGACACATGAATTTGCATTTAAAAATGCTAAATATTTGATTATAAATGGCAATAATATTAAAACTGATGACAGTACAGTAGTTAATTTCATCGTAAAAATCTTATTTAAATATTACATTTACCGATATGACAAAATGAGCAAACATATTCTTACAACTGTTTCCATGCATTTATTAAGCAAACATAAGCACAGACATACGAATACTAAATAATTATAGATCTAATTCAATCAATGAAAATTATTCAACCTATAACACACGATGTCAATATGTTCCTTTGACAACTATGATGTAACCTAGTACTACTTGTCAAAGTCTATTATATTATGATGAGCAGAATTTTATAAATGCTTGGGGCTTTTCATAAATGAACCCTTTCTGTTCATCAACACATTTTGTCATAATATTTTTGACATCTCTGTATACATGGGTTACATTGTTGAAACCTCTTAAGGGAATACCTTTTTATCGAAGGCATGACTTACGAAAAAGTTGCATTACTTTATGAAAATGAGTAATTTTATTTGAAAATATATATATTTCTATTATATTGGTTTTATGACGTAATATTTCCTACCGCCTCTCTCCACGCTCCGTTGTCTCAAATTGTAACACTTTGTTTGACCATCTCCTTTTCCCTCAGGCGTGACGTCAAATATAGACTACTTCTTTGAACGTATTTTCTAAAACAAAGCTGAATCTCTATCTTCCAATGGCGGAAAAAGTAGTACCTACTGTTACCGTCGATCAATTTATTATTAGTCTGCTATACAGGTTATACTGAACTTGTACGTATACGCTTAAATGACTATCAAGTTGTGTCAGAAACAATTAACAAAGTCTTAGTTAAGAAAAGCACAATATTTCTTCATTAAAATATGTATAATTTTACAAAATCGACAGTCATGAGGATTCTGAAAAAGAGTTTTAAAAATCATATAAATTCTTACAGAAAATATTTTTTAAAAATTCGCCATGAGTGAAACCGGTCCTGATCTTAGTAAATAAAAGTGTTCATAAGTACAAAGGAATATTGTGTGTTTTCTTAATATAATGCTTTTAAACTAAGTATTGACAATGAACACCCTAATAAAGCCTTGGTTGCTATTAATTTTCATTGAAAAAAATATACATATTATGTTATAGATAAGTCATTAAACTCAGTCTGATAATTCTCAATTGTAGCTACCAAGTTATTACTCAAACCAACTTAGCTCTATACGCTTCTTTACTTATCCTTATATGTAGTCTATTAGTAGGAACTCCCATAAAATACAATCGGCTGTCTTTGTTGCCATATAAAAATATGATAAATTTGCTATTGCTTCGCGTTTTATATTAATGAGGTCTAAAGTTAAACATTTTTTTTTTCATTTATTGTTGGGATGAGAAAGGTTGAAAAAACAAAACGCTCGGTAGCGTGATAAATAAGTCCAGTATTTTAAGACAAGACCTACGAAATAATAAAACGGTTGGATAAAAGGCGGACCAACCTCGGGAGCTCATAAATTTGTAGTTGAGGTGTTTCGGTAGTGCTATCCCAATTAAATTCTGAACGGATAGGACTTTCCAATAAAAGTGAAAATGGGAAAGCGTTCCTAAAAACAAACGCAAGAGTAAATATACAGTACTTCGTGTCTTAAAATTGTATAGCTTTCAGTTAGTGTTGGACATAAGTAAACCGATAATATATGTTACGGCTGAATCTCTTAGAGCGGCGTTTCTTAACGGCGGCCTCAACGTGTCTTTGTGTGTGTTTTGACAAACAGGAGGACGTGTTATATATTTATATTGGCACATGGTGAGCACTGCTGAAATCTAATAAAGCGATTGAAATCATTATATTTATATAGCATCAGTAATAGCCAACAATCCTCGCAAACCACTTTTGCATCAATATATCCAAGTTTTCCTGCATTGAAATCAATTTGTCGGGTCCAATGGCGCAGTGATTAGCGTTGTTGGCTTCCGTGCCGGATCTCACGGGTTCGAGTTCCAGTATGAACAGAATTTTCCGATCGATTGATCTATTTCTGCTCGTAGGCATGGGTGTTTGTGATGTCTTAATTTCCCTCTCACTCTTCTTCTCCTTCAATAACTGGGCGTAGCGAAAGAGATTAGTTAACGATTAATACTGTTTTAGCCTTATCCTTCTATCTCTACTACTCTCTTTGAAAAAAGAGAGGTTGAGCGACTGAGTAACAAACAGTTCTCGTAGAAAATTTATTAAGATGGTCCAAATTGGGAGCGGACATGGATAAAATACAATTTAATATAAATTAAATCCTATTTAAAAAAAAAATCTTATGAACATAATTACATATGTAATTTTATTTTTCATTGAAGTATCTATTAATAATTAGATAACTGAAAGAGGTAAAGGAGGAGATAAATTCAGTATGTTTATGAAAGAGCTGGGAGAACCTCGCAGCAAATGACTGCTAGTAGTGTCTCGGGAGCAATAATGGAGTCTTATATGTGATAATAAATATTAATATTTGGTAGAAAGTTTTATTGAGTTGAGATTTATTCGTTTTGTGTATGATAGTTTTTAAAAATAATATAAAATATCAAATTACATTTTTTTTTGTGAAACTACAACTAAATTTGTATTTTGACCTTATTATAATGATAATTTTAACTAGTTAATTTTCTGTTAGAATAATTCTTAAACCTTGTGATATTTTGTTTGAGGATGCTTCTTGAAGTTTTTAAAAACGTATCATAATTTGTGACACAACTTGTGGAGTAACAAAGTTATCAAATTTAATTTGATTTTTCGATACTTTTATCACTGTGACTCACCTAGCAACTGTTGTTGACACAATAGTGTGTCGTGGCACAATGGTTGAGAATCGTTGCTTTATAATAATAGCTTCGATCGGTATACACAAAGAGCTTTGATATTAAATATAATTAAAATATAGCCACAGGTTCACCATTAAACCTTCTAGCTGACAAGGGGCGAAATTATTGCAGTATATAATTATTACACGGCACCTCGGTGCGAGGCTGCGCGCATTTCGTTTTCGTTAGTATCAAAGATATTAATTAATTAATTATCATTATTCAATCACACTAATTAATACTGAAATTTAAATGCTTCATTTTAAGGAAGAGACGAATTATTATTAATGGAAAATAAATATGCGAATTTATTATAACCATATATTTTTACTTTGCTTCCTGCAAGGTGTAACAGACAACAGCATACACACACACAGACAGAAAGACATATTCTCTGTATCGATACCATAAAGCGGAATTAGGATAAAATAAAAAAGTATATTTTAGCCTTTAGAAGAGTGTGGACGTACATGGACGTCAACGAAATCTTTCGCTAGAAGAGTAAGTACGTACTTTTAACATAACACAATATTATCTGCCTGTGAGCGTGTAGTAAGTTCAGTACAGATTTACTCACTCCTCTAAAGGTTAATATAAGTATGCCAATTGATTGATGAAAGGCTTATAATGAAACACTGAAATATTTGAATCAAAAAGAAACTAAATAAAGCCGTAATAAACTTTGTATTTAAAAAGTACAACACACACTCTAAAGTTCAATTAGTAAAAACACAATAATCCTTTGTACTTCATTCCACTTTATTTAATATGTCAGGACCGGTTTCGCTCATTACGATGCTCGTAATGAGCGAAACCGGTCCTGACATATTAAATAAAGTGGAATGAAGTACAAAGGATTATTGTGTTTTTACTAATATAATGCCTTTCCACCAAGTATTGACAGTGAACACCCTAAAAGTTCAATTGTCTAGAAAAAAGTATTTTTGATTTATCCCACTGTTGCCTTAGAGTAGCGGTATATGCGTCGTGCGTATCAAACACATTTAACACACAGGTTATTATTGATTTAAAAAAAAAAAAAAACCATTCCCTTTCATTTATTAAGTAAATCTGGCGATTATTTTAAAAATGGTTTTCACTATTTACCGTCAATCTAAACGGCATTTTTTAGACATCAAATTAATTCTGTTTCTCGTTTGAATCGCCAGAAGTGCGGTCACGATATCTGCAGAATTGTTTTCATTTGAATGTAGTTTGCAATGTTAGTCATAAACTATATTGGCTAAAATGCAGAATAAATACTAAACGAAGCTTGGAAAAGTTTTCGGCGGAGGCGACTGCGAAAGTACACGGAATTTCCGCCTGGCGGTTGTATCGACCTGCCAAACAATACAAAACAAAGAAGGGCTTCTGTTTAAATTCAGGTGAGATTATTCCATATCCTGCCTTTGGGGCAGCGCGCAGCGCCACGTTTACAGTGCGAAACAAAACAACACCAATAAAAAAAAATATATATTAAAATAAACAAAGACCATTATGTTTTTCGTAGATTTTTAACCGTGTCTAGCTTCTTTCATGGGATTTGTGCATGAAAAACTGGTTGGATATATTATATATAGTTCCTGTGCTTAGAGAAGTTAATAATAATTTAAATAATAAAACACTTTTACCACTAATTTCACATTATATTTATATTAATAATTTCACTCATCACAAACATTTTTAACTGACAAAAACATATTATTTCTATCCATGTCCGTTTCCAGTGTGGAGCAAATATACTTTTTATATATTTTTTTATTTATTTTATTTATTGATTTGGCATTTACTTGGTAGAACTCCATTATAATAGGGTAAAAATATCAACGTATTTATTTCTAAATACGTTGATATTTTTACCCTATTATTTTTTATGGAGTTTATCTCAACAGATGATTTTTATGCGATAATTGCTTGTTAGCATAGTTCCGATGTGGAGAATATGGATAGGGATAGAAGGATAAGGGTGAGATATGACTAGTGGTTAGCTTATCGTAGTAATAGTATTTACACCCAATTATTGAAGGATTGGAAAAAATGGGAGGGAATTTGTAGACATCACAAACACCAACGCCTTTGAGCCGAAATCGATAAATCAATCGAAACAATTTGCTCGTACTGGGACTCGAACCCAACCCACTGAGACGAAAGCCCACAACACTAACCGCTGCGCCATAGGACCCGGCATAGGAATACTTATTGGTTATTATATCTTACTGAGTCGCATTTGATGGTCGCAGGTGGTAGATGGGAATTTCAAACATCACATACGTCAAACCCGCCTGTACTAGGGTCCAAACTCACGAACTCCACACCCAATGTCAGTGATGTTTACCACTTGGCTACAGATGGGCTTTTAAATTGATACGGCTTTCATTTATACTGAATTAAGTTTGTATCAATAATCTTGTTTTGTATAATACTTTCATCAGTTAATAATGCGAATTGTCCTGATATTGATTAAATAATGTAAAATCTTACGAAAAACTGTTTTATGTTAATAATTCAATGCGTTTCCATCAAGTATTGACAGTGAATACCTCAAGGGGGAGTAAAAAGAAAAACGGAGATCATCATCAAGACGGTTCACGAAATTAAAAACTCATTCATGACGCCAGAGTGAACACAATCTTGAATAATTGTCGTCTCGGCCGTTGAAAAGAGTTTTTTTCCCTACCTGTTATAACCTACTAAAGTCTTGCAAAGCGGCTAAGAGTTTCCTGACTATTGTTATTCCAAAAGTAGATACAGACTTAGTCTAAGTCTTTCCTGTTTGAATTTAAGCTATGTATTACTGAAAATTCTGTCAGACGAAGAATTTTAATTGGTAGCACAATTGAGGACAACTCTGATTACGGATGTTCAATAAAAAAAATGTGTTCGCTATGTGATTTAAAACTTGAGTTTTTTTTAACTTTCCTAGTCAGTAAACAATTTTCAATAGCAATTGATAATAATGAAAAATTAACGATTTTACTGTTGGTAAAAGGTTTTATAAATAAGAGAATTTGCAAAACAAACATTATATGAAGCATTAGACCCCTGGTTCTGGTCACAGAGTAAGTTTATGGAACTGGTATTTTTTTGAACATTACATTCAAAAGGGACCTAAAATAGGAACAAACGTAATGGTTTCCTTTTTTAAAGCAAAATAAAAATATATTTTTTCATTTGAATCATTCAAAATTGCAAGAATAAGATGCCGGAACGTCGTTCCACCGTGTTAAATGGAAAGAAAAGCACTGCCTATAATAGTAAAAGTCAACTGTTAGTACTTATTTTAAAATTTTCTTCAACTGGAACAGTTCAGTACGCAAGAAAAGTTGGCTCTTATTATTAGATAAATTTGAAGAATTAGTTTTAAAAAAATGTTTTCTTACTTGAACACTTTGCCTTTCCACAAATAATTGGCAGTTAACGCCAAAATGGTAACTATGGCAATACAAATTAAGGTAGCGAATTTTTGTTATTATTTTACCACAACCAAATTGTTAAAAGCTCTCCTTGTATACAAAGAAAGGCTAAGCAATTGCACCGCTGAGAGCTTTTTAATTAGCATGCTTTTTGTATGCTAAATTCTATGGTTCATTTTTCAAGTAATTTCTTTTATACCTGTATAACTTTGTTCTCTTGAAGCGAAAAATAGTATTTATGCATACATTTTAATATTTTTTCAAAAAGCACTATCGGAATATACATATATTTACATATTACGCTTGGGAAATATTCTCGAAAAAGTTCTTGAAATATGTTTGAGTTTAAATAAATGAAATCTTACACAAGCATATTTTTACCAAAACATATGTATTTCTACGATTGCCAATATATTTTGACTGACTTTGGATGTTGTGAAATGGCTAATGAAATCATATACTCGTATTAATTTAATCATTTGATATTTTAAAAGAATACTTAAATAAATTTGAAATATTACTAATAAAGATGTCCTTGTTAATAATAATTGTATTTATAAACTTTTCACGAAATAGCGCAAGACTAAAACGATAGCATAAAGCACAATCGATTTACCATCGCTGACGTTGGAAAGCACAAAATCTATTTTTCACATAATGCAATGAAGGCTTTTGAATTTTGGCATTGAGCCTTTATTTTACGCTAAGTACAAAGATTACCGTGTCCCGCCTATCGGAAGCTCCGGGTATTCCCCGGCGCTCGGGACAATAATTAATTAATCTATCGGGAAAGTGGCGAATTTTCGTGTAAACGCATGCGTTTTATTGGCCAGATTAATTATTATTGGAATTCAGGCCTCGATTGTAATTAACAGATGTTCGCGCCTAAGTGGCATTTTATACGGACAACATATTATTTTAACACCAATTTGCTCAATTTGACCCAATGGGTATTACATTAAATATACATATCGCTATTCAGTGGGTCAAAATAACCCCTTTAGACGGAATGAAATAAATAACTACGTTACTAAATGTGTGTCGTTGAAAATATAACATTTTATTAAGTTACTTGGCATTTTCTACAATATAAGCAAGAAGCTTAACCAGTATACTTTCAAATAATCAAATATCCTTATTTGTTATCTTAAAATTTATTTCACCATATCCTCTACCGATGGGTATCTCATGAACTTATTATGGCGCGTATCTTAACATTGATTGAACTGGCATTTACTTGGCTAAGCTCCATGATAATAAGATAGCAAAATATCAAAGCATGTTAGTTCAACAGATAATATTTTAATATTTATATTTTGGCTTACGGCCTTATCAGTACTAACTAAAATAGCTCTGATGAAGGCGTAAGCCAAAATTGCTATAAAATAGTATTTTTAGAACTAAAATACTTTGATTTTTTTTAAACCTTATTACGAGAAATTTTCGTTATTCAGCTAACGAAAATAGTTACAATACAAAGATGGGGATACTTTTTTTTTTAATTCATGTCCGCTTCCAATGTAGAGCATATGGCCTCCTAATGGAGGTATCTCAACAAAAGTTTTTTTTACGAGAACTGTTTGTTACAAAAGAAGGATAAGACTAGAACAGGATTAGTGGTTGACTAATCGCTGTCGCTACACCCAGTTATTAAAGGATCAGAAGGATGGGAGGAGAAGAAATAATCTGGATTTACATCACAAACACCCAGTCTTCGATCACAACTTTGAATTGAATACATCTCAAATTACCTATGATCTGACCGGGCATCGAACCCAGAACTGCGTGATCGGTAGAGCAAGCTATAACCAACCGGGCTACAGCAGGGGATACTACATGAGTATTAATAATCTTATCAGTTTCCATATGTCCCATTTAAGAATTTGACGGGTGAGAGAGAACTTTTTGGAATCACAGAAATACTTACCTTTAAAAAATTATAAACCCTAAGATAAATAATATTTTTTTTATCATTTTCTAAATTCAGAAGGTACGAAATAGATATTTTTTTATAAAGTATTTTTTTTAATAAAACAATGTGAAATGCATTCTTGTTATAACTATATTTAGACATATTTGAACTGAAAAGGTATTAAATCTACAAAACAAACAGGTTTAATATATCTAGTAGCTTTTATGGTATCTATATATTAATACTCGATAATGTCCGTCCGTCTGAATGATTGTCCGCGATTTTCCCTCCCCCTCCTCCGCCCCAGCCCCGCTGTCGCCATTTTTTTATTCATACCAAATACATACTTTTTTCGTTTGTATATGGTCGCGATTTCACCTTTTCGATGACGTCAAGAAAGACGGTCCCCCTCCCCCCCATCCTGCCCCGCTGTCGTCATTAATTCATTTCTTCATTTTTCTCTGACGTCATGAGTGAATTTTTGAAATCATGACATTTTTATTTTATTATGTGTAAAAACAATTAATTTTCAAAAAATATTCTCTCAAGCTGTGGGATTCGATACCATGCCCCAATTTTCATGCGCGACGTTCGGACACCCAACACACTGCTCCACCAGTCCAGTTGATGGTTACGAAAAAAAAACTCTATTTAAAGTTTTAGTTAACTAATAATGACATCTGTGGGTGAAATCTTGCACTAAACGAATTTGACCGTTCTGCAGCGTTTTGAGAGGCTATATAAGGCTGCTCAATTATATATAATAATTTAATATATAATAATTTAATTAACTATTTATTTATATATATACGAAAAATGGTTGTTAGCAAGCTTAAACATTATTCCAAATATTAAATAATTTACTAGGTCTATTTCTGCTAATACGAAAAATAGTTGTTAGCAAACTTAAACATTATTCCAAAAATTAAGTAATTAACAAGGACTATTTTTGCTACTATGAAAAATGGTTGTTAGCAAACTTAAACATTATTCCAAAAATTCAATAATTTACGAGGTCTATTTCTGCTAATAGGAAAAATAATTGTTAGCAAACTTAAACATTATTCCAAAAATTAAGTAATTTACAAGGACTATTTTTGCTACTATGAAAAATGGTTGTTAGCAAACTTAAACATTATTCCAAAAATTAAATAATTTACGAGGTCTATTTCTGCTAATAGGAAAATAATTGTTAGCAAACTTAAACATTATTCCAAAAATTAAGTAATTTACAAGGACTATTTTTGCTACTATGAAAAATGGTTGTTAGCAAACTTAAACATTATTCCAAAAATTCAATAATTTACGAGGTCTATTTCTGCTAATACGAAAAATAATTGTTAGCAAACTTAAACATTATTCCAAAAATTAAGTAATTAACAAGGACTATTTTTGCTACTATGAAAAATGGTTGTTAGCAAACTTAAACATTATTCCAAAAATTAAATAATTTACGAGGTCTATTTCTGCTAATAGGAAAAATAATTGTTAGCAAACTTTAACATTATTCCAAAAATTAAGTAATTTACAAGGACTATTTTTGCTACTATGAAAAATGGTTGTTAGCAAACTTAAACATTATTCCAAAAATTAAATAATTTACGAGGTCTATTTCTGCTAATAGGAAAAATAATTGTTAGCAAACTTAAACATTATTCCAAAAATTAAGTAATTTACAAGGACTATTTTTGCTACTATGAAAAATGGTTGTTAGCAAACTTAAACATTATTCCAAAAATTAAATAATTTACAAGGTCTATTTCTGCTAATAGGAAATTAATTGTTAGCAAACTTAAACATTATTCCAAAAATTAAGTAATTTACAAGGACTATTTTTGCTACTATGAAAAATGGTTGTTAGCAAACTTAAACATTATTCCAAAAATTAAATAATTTACGAGGTCTATTTCTGCTAATAGGAAATTAATTGTTAGCAAACTTAAACATTATTCCAAAAATTAAGTAATTTACAAGGACTATTTTTGCTACTATGAAAAATAATTGTTAGCAAACTTAAAAATTATACCAAAAATAAAATAATTTACGAAATTTCTACTTCTAAGAAAAATGGTTGTAAGCAAACTTAAACATTATTCCAAAAATTAAATAATTTACGAGGTCTATTTCTGCTAATAGGAAAAATAATTGTTAGCAAACTTAAACATTATTCCAAAAATTAAGTAATTTACAAGGACTATTTTTGCTACTATGAAAAATGGTTGTTAGCAAACTTAAACATTATTCCAAAAATTAAATAATTTACGAGGTCTATTTCTGCTAATAGGAAATTAATTGTTAGCAAACTTAAACATTATTCCAAAAATTAAGTAATTTACAAGGACTATTTTTGCTACTATGAAAAATAATTGTTAGCAAACTTAAAAATTATACCAAAAATAAAATAATTTACGAAATTTCTACTTCTAAGAAAAATGGTTGTTAGCAAACTTAAACATTGTTCCAAAAATTAAGTAATTTACAAGGACTATTTTTGCTACTATGAAAAATGGTTGTTAGCAAACTTAAACATTATTCCAAAAATTAAATAATTTACGAGGTCTATTTCTGCTAATAGGAAAAATAATTGTTAGCAAACTTAAACATTATTCCAAAAATTGAGTAATTTACAAGGACTATTTTTGCTACTATGAAAAATGGTTGTTAGCAAACTTAAACATTATTCCAAAAATTAAATAATTTACGAGGTCTATTTCTGCTAATAGGAAAAATAATTGTTAGCAAACTTAAACATTATTCCAAAAATTAAGTAATTTACAAGGACTATTTTTGCTACTATGAAAAATGGTTGTTAGCAAACTTAAACATTATTCCAAAAATTCAATAATTTACGAGGTCTATTTCTGCTAATAGGAAAAATAATTGTTAGCAAACTTAAACATTATTCCAAAAATTAAGTAATTTACAAGGACTATTTTTGCTACTATGAAAAATAATTGTTAGCAAACTTAAAAATTATACCAAAAATAAAATAATTTACGAAATTTCTGCTTCTAAGAAAAATGGTTGTTAGCAAACTCAAACATTGTTCCAAAAATTAAGTAATTTACAAGGACTATTTTTGCTACTATGAAAAATGGTTGTTAGCAAACTTAAACATTATTCCAAAAATTCAATAATTTACGAGGTCTATTTCTGCTAATACGAAAAATAATTGTTAGCAAACTTAAACATTATTCCAAAAATTAAGTAATTTACAAGGACTATTTTTGCTACTATGAAAAATGGTTGTTAGCAAACTTAAACATTATTCCAAAAATTCAATAATTTACGAGGTCTATTTCTGTTAATACGAAAAATAATTGTTAGCAAACTTAAACATTATTCCAAAAATTAAGTAATTTACAAGGACTATTTTTGCTACTATGAAAAATGGTTGTTAGCAAACTTAAACATTATTCCAAAAATTAAATAATTTACGAGGTCTATTTCTGCTTCTACGAAAAATGGTTGTTAGCAAACTTAAATATTATTTCAAAAATTAAGTAATTTACAAGGACTTTTTTTGTTACTACGAAAAATAGTTAACAAACTTAAACATTATTCCAAAAATTCAATAACTTACGAAATTTCTGCTTTTACGAAAAATAGTTGTTGGCAAACTAGAACATGATTCCAAAAATAAATAATTTACAATTTAAATACTGCAGGGCAGGGCTGTCGATATACGCCCCCAGATATATTTCTTTTACTATCAGAATTTCTGGATTATTCAATAAATAGGTTAGTAATTTATTTTTGACGCCTGTAAATTTTCTGACTACTTGAAAATGCAACAAAAATCCCCCCGTTGAGGTCAACGGGCTTACAGCTAGTCACTTGTAAATTGAACTGCTTTGGTGTGGTTTATACAGTTATTCCACCTACATAAATGTATTTATAGTGTTTTTATAGTATACTATTTTTTATAATTTTCTTTTGCGGTTGCTAAAATAATCGAAAATTCGTAGTTGACATGGAATGTGTTTTTAACCAGCGAAGCTTTATTTTTATTGAATTTCAGAAATTATCCATGAATATTTTTTTGGCATATCAAATTAACGTAGCTTTAAGTCCTGGGGCGCGTTAACGTTAAACTTCTTTGAGTCTCCTTCGTTGAAGATGCTATTTGTTGTTTGCATTATTTTTACATTGTTGCCGATAAAAGATCGTGATCGCTTCATGAGACAGCAATCCATGGTAAAATCTGTTTACATATAATATATAATTCCCCTTATTCGTTCCACTGATACATACATACACATGAGCAAACATATATATTACATATAAGAATTAAACCGAATGTACTCGTTTTTATGATTCTGAGGGTAATGTTATCAGCTATACTATTATTTAAAAGAAAATCAAATCTATAAGAAGTCGTCGAGTCGAACTTCTCTAGTCATAAAACGATTCTTATGTTTTGTCTCCACATAATTTTTAAGGTACGATATCGTAGGGAAAGGGTTACGAATGGCGCCCGCCGACTGATTCCGACGCGCCCGCCAACTAATTTATCAAATCGTTAAAATCCTAGGAGAGGATTTCAAATTCCTCGGTGAGCTAAAAAAAAACGAGTTTCGGAGATATTTTGGGGAAAAAGTATAGGGAATTGAGGAAGTCGAATTCCTCGGTGCTCGCCGCCCTATTAATATTTTAGATTGAACTTTAGGGTTCAAAAAGGTTGGTGACCCCTGTCGTAGGGTTATAATGTTTGCTTACCTCACTGTAAAAAAATTGAGAGAGAAAACGAACTCGCTGGTGGTAATAGTTGTAGCTTGAGTAGTTATCATTTATGTAAAAAGAATTTATTGGTAAAAAGAGCTGTGTTTACTAAGTGAGCAACTGGGAAGCTTTTTAGTCTGCGATTGACAGAAGGTGCTTGCTGACGGTTAATTCATTTATTCATCTGAATATCCAATTACACTATTTATACTGACACTTTTTTCCATTTCGGAAAGCAAATTCATCTAATGAAACAATTGGATTTAATTGATTCAATTATACAGTCAAGTAATCAATTATTCTTGAATTTTTATTCGTCCTCTTTTTGGCGTTGAATGTAATTCTCGTAAAGTGAATATAGAAAAGCATTAGGCTTCGCTTTTAACCGACGTCTGATTTCCCCAGGTAGCGGAACCTCACTCCACTGCGCGACTTTTCGCTTAAAAGCCTTCATTTCCTCATTGCTTGAGCGTGAATACCTCTTTCTCAATTTGTATTAACTTAAACGTTTCTATGGAACTACCCTATAAGCAGAACACTTGCTATGCTCATTTTTATTTACCCGTTTATCTGATACCGTGCCAATATATATGAATATTAAGTACATTATCAACAGCTTTACATCTATCAATTACCAACTTACAATATGAAGGCATCGTCATATTTTTTAGTAAATTTGTATTTTATTATTTTAGTAATCTAGTTGCCTCTAAGCAGAACCAGAGAAAAAAAAATCGCGCTTAGGTTATAATTATTATTAACAAGAAAGCCGAAATTTGGTTAATTTAATCTTAATTTTAAATTTCTGTCAAAGTTATTTAAATAAATAAAAAAAACAATAACTAATATCAAATCTATATGTTATATATCACTAATCATCGGTTTTGTTTATTTTGAGCGTTTTCGACTTCATAAAAATACCAAAAAAATGTTGTTTATTTTCCTAAATAAAATGACATTCCACCAAGAATGAAAGAATAATTGTTGGCAGTTGATACATTTAAATAATTTTATTTCTTATACTAAATATTGTTAAACTTTTTTTTACTAACATTTTTATTTTTGTGACTGATAGCGTCTGGCACAAAATACAACAAACAAAATCGATAAAATTTTAATTCTCAAAATATGCAAAAAAGTACTTGCGCAAGGAATCAATGATGTTTTAAAAGATTATATTATCATTATATTTTAACGAAAGATTGTTTTATTGGATGTGACTAGCATACCAATATTCAGCATCTATTTAGGTAGTCGAAACCTGTATTTAGAATGATATAAAAATATATAAAAAATGAAATAAAGTTATAATTTCAATAATATTGTATGGTCTTCGTTATTGAGAATTATATATATTGAATACAAGATACATTTTGTTTTTCACGGTTATTAATCAGAGTGGCTGTTGAAAGTTCGCTTACTTGTTGGAAAGGTAAAAGGGTTCAAACTTCGAATAGAAACTTTCGTTTATCGATTTCTATAGATGTATATTTGTACAATGTTCTCATTCTATCGCGTCCATCTCTTGGCCGATCTTGAAAATGGAAAGTAGCCAGAGAAATAAGCTAACTATTATACAGGCATTTTGCTTTTCTATACAATCTATTCTACGGCAATTATCTAGAAATGAATTCAATATAACATTAACTTCGTTTTATATAACCATGCAACCAATGTGAAACGTTTAGACCAGGGTTTCTTAACGGAGCGCCCTATGACCATAAAGATTTATTTTTGTTTTGGTGAGTTACAGCACAGCTTAGGGGGGCAACGGTCAAGTTTTGCAAAATCCTTGGATTTTAGATTTGAAGTTTTATAGAAAAGCTTAAAAAAGAGTAAATTCAAATAAAATATTAAAACAGGATTTAATTTTTTTATTCTTCAGTTTTTTTAGTAAGCATAAACGCTAAAAATTACTTCAATTTGATACAATTTTATTCGTTATTTCTCGTCGGTATACTGCTAGAAAAACTTGTTTTCAGAAAATCAACTTTTTCGAATATCATGAAGCGAACACTGTCAACGTTACGTAGCTGTTAATCATAAGACAAATGAATAAACATAGATTGACCAAAATTTTTACAGTTAAAAAATCTTTGGCCGTATAATCGTCTTTGGTAGCTGTAGAAATAAGAAGTCTGTACGGTTCAAAAGCGTTAAATTATTCATATGTTTCTGCCAAAAAATTTGACCTAGTTTGTATGACTTTTTGTAATATTGAAATAAGCAAATAATACAATATTAGTGGTCTTGTTTTTTAAGACGAATTTAAATCTATCGATCTGCATTCATAACTCAAAACATGATAATTTTGTGTTCCAATTTTGGAACATTTAGTATATTTACGTATGCCACTCCATTATGCATCACGCAATAAAAGTTGAACTTGCATCAGTCTCAATCAGTCTACAGCTAGTAAGCGTGGGGATCGTTTCGTGTAGTATTTTTTCAGGTTTGAACCTGTCGGAGTGAGCAGAGTTTTTTTATTTGCATCAATAACGGGCAAATTCAGGAAATAAATAGTTAATGCTAAGCGGATAAGTTTGAGAAGTAATAAAAAAGTAATTCTCAGAATGGATAATGTTTGCTCGATGTTTTGCTTCTTCATGCAATCTATAAAAAAATGCGATTGCACCTATAGATATTCAGTATTGAGTAAAGTCTTATAAAAGAGAGGCAATATTGACACCGGGAACTTTGTAGAGTCGTAAAGAACACGCCTTTGCTGTAAGTCAGCTGAAATAGACCGTAAAAATAGTCGATTGCGAAGGCTAGCCTTATAGCTTTATATGTATATTGCAGTGTTTCTCAAACGGCATTGCACAGGTATAATAAAAAAGATAAAATCTCAATTTATATGCGAACCAGCTTATAAAAGAATTGCATAGCATAACTTTTAATACAGTACCCATATGTATCTTTGTTCACTTGAAAAACTTGAAATTATTAGACATAATCAAACCAATGACATTCTTAATGAGCACACAATTTTTTATCAATCACCATTACTTGAACCGTAGCAAAAAGCTATTATAATTATATTTACATACTAATTTAAATTAAAAACAATTTTGCTTTTAACATTAAAGACTTCTTAATAATCTCATGTTTATTATTCTTCCGGAACACATACATTTAATTTATTACATTTAATACTGTATTTTTAAATGTTAGTTAGATAGGGTGTTGGAAAAGATGAGCAGATGTATCTTATTAGCTAACCTATATAGGTATATTAATGTGAATTTAAAAAAATATTCTAACGAAGGCGTAAGTCGAAATAGCTCTAGAAAATGGTAGATCTGAAATACATTGTTATTTTTTCTATGAAATACAATTCAGTTAATAAAGTATTGAACTTGTCATTTTGAAAATACGAAAACTGAAAAAAAATGGGAATACATATAAGTAGGTGAATTAGTATAATATAACATAAAAATCAGTCATAAATATGACTTGTGATACGCAGGTCACTGGTGAGCCTGAATGTATAAGGTGCATTAGGGTTAAACGTAATCGCATGACGCTGTCAAGACTTAGAAAGAAACAAATAAATCTTCAAAATACAAAGAATTCTCAAATCACCGTGTAGTAGACATATGCATAGAATAGAGATAGCTTATGGCCAAAAAAAAAATACAACTCCTTTTTTACGAAACGGAAAAGGGTTCCGCGATAACATTCATTGAGAAACACTGGTGTAATGTAAAGACAATACTATGCTAAAGAATGTCTTAGTGAGACAGGGGTAAGTAAGTGGAAAGGAAAATCAAATAAATTAGTTAATTCTATTTGTCGTAATTGGGTAATTAAACGAATGCAACGGCAAAATGGGCTGAAATAAACTGAGCAACATTTTGCTAATACTGTGTACACTGTCAATACTTGGTGGAAAGGTATTACCTATATTAAGAAAAAACACAATATTCCTTTGTACTTAATTTCCAGTTATTAATCATATTTTCAGTTATTTTATTTCTGGTCCTGATATTGATAAATACAAGTGTAAAAAATGTCTTCGTATTCTTGTACTGGTAAATGAATACAATTATAGAGTTGTATATAATATAATATGCTTAAAAAATCACAAAATCTAATTGAAGTGTCGTTATATAAATTTTGATATAACACAATCTCTTATATTTCCTATTCGAGATTTGTTTCAAATAACCACTTGCTAAAACTAGACAGAGTTTCACTTAAAGAAACGTTTTTATTTCCAAGTCTTAAAAAATAGATTAAGGTCAAATTCAAAGGAAAAAAAAACATCACATACGCCTATGCTTTAAAAAATACCATACCTGATTACCTTGCCATGACTTTGACCTTAAGATCAAATCGGTAGATAGATGTCTAGTTTTTATGATACCGAGGTTGAATTCATTTTTTTTTTTTTTGGTAGTATCAAATAACATTATTTATCAAAAGGTTGACGATATTTTTCATCGGTGTTTGACATCTGTTGCGTGGAACGTTTTCATTCTAGCGCGTCTCCTAATGCGTATCAACGGGCCGCCATAAGGCTCTATTTCAGTGGGCATCCACGCCACTGTTCCAACCCTCCAGCTTTCATAGCCATCAGCTGTTTCTACCCACTTCTAAATAAATTATTAATTACATTCTGAATGCCAGGTGTTCAATTTAATTGGTAAGACATATTCTTTGAACAAAATTAATTTGTGTATGTATAACTCTAAACGTATAAAGCGATATCGTAAATGTATCGTGAAAAGAAAAACTGTTGAATTTATAATTTCTATTATCAATAAAACACAAGTTTAAACAAATAAAAAGTAATAAGTTAAATAAGTAAAATAAACGAAGAAAGCAAAATCTTTTCATTGTTGTTCTTACAGTCGAGTGGTAAGCGCTCTTAGATATTAGTTCTATTTGGTTCCATGTTCACGTATAAGGATCCCAACAAGAACCACTTTTATAAAATGACCCCCCGAGAGGTGAAGTGAGCCAACTAGTAAAACTGTAAAACATTTTTCTTGGTCTTATAAATACAATCACGTCTTTATTTGGTGTTTTGTTGTATTGCATATTTTTATTTTACGGAGATAACACTTTGCAGCGAGGTTTCTTCACTTTTACGATACTTTGAAACGTATACAATATTACAACGTATCTAGGGCATCCAATCCCGGAATTACGGGATTGAGAAATTTTGAGTAAATCTCGAAAAGTGAGACGAAATTGGTAAATTGGCGATTCCAATTTCCCCGGTGAGCTAAAAAAAAAAAAACGAGGTTTCGTGACAATCCTGGGAAAAGTATACCAAATCGGAGATTTTAAATTCCTCGGTAAATTTATCTCAATCCCGGAATCCCGGGATCCCGGGATTGAAAATTTATCAATCCCGAAATCCCGGGATTGGAAAAAGGCTCCGGGATTGGATACCCTAAACGTTTCCTAATTTTTTTCTAAAATACCACTCAGCTCACTTCATCTCTAATGGGCCCAATTGATTATTAAATTATTTTTTAGATTTGTGTTTATATGTAACGTTTATACATAATGGTGGTCAAATTTTCCTCCCACCAATCCAATTCGTAAAACTGGAGTAGTGAAAAGGATTAGCTAACTACTTGCTCTTCCTTTTTAAGCGTCATTGTAAAAATATAGTGTTACTCTTGATTGACTGAATCAATATTATTTCTCGTTGAAAAAATTCCTGTTGAGATACTTCATTAGTAGTCTATATTACAGACAAGCATTTTAAAACAAATGTATGGAAGATTTATTTAATATTTTTCAATACAGTCTGTAAATGGTGAATACTAGTCATTGCTATTATATATTTTGAGTGAATACAAACTGAAGCAAATATGATATCAATTATTTGTTTAATTCCATGTGAAAATTTGTAATATTGAGAGTGTGTTCATTAATAATCAACCATGGAATATAGGGCTGGTACGAAGATAAAACAATATGAAAGAGTAACCTATTTTCACTTAACTCGCCTCCCGGGTCGACTTAAATGAGACGTCTCACCTCCTCAACTTTACAAAAGCTCCTTCTGACACGGCGTAGAACTTAAATTGCGTTAGCGGTGGGGAGCTTTCTAGAAAAGATTCTACGGCATACAAATTATTATTATAAAAGTGGTAGTTTCGTATTCAGTAATTGCTAGGTTGTACATGGTTGACGGGCTGGATACTAATTGCGGAGACATTTGTTATAATTGAGATGTTTTAATTGGGGAACTGTTTCTCGCTTCATATTTCAATTGTAAGTGGATGTAATTACGTGTTTCGTCTCTATATTTTAATAATCATTACTTTGTAAATTTGTTAAAAATGTTCTCATTTTTTGGACGAATGTATTTTGTTTTATTTAAAAGGTTTTCACATTATTTAAATTAACTGATACATAAAATAAAATACTCATTTGTACTAATTTCACTTTTGTTTAATATGATCATGACTGGTTTCGCTCATGAGGAGTATTATCAACTGATAAGAGAATCCAATATTACAGTTCTATTTATATAAAACATAATACAATTATGAGGGTGTAACAAACAATTGGTAATGAAAGGAATTTAAAGACATTATCTCGTAAAAAAAAAACAGATTGTAATTCCATTCAAATTTATCGTTTGTCTCCGCTTTTACTTTGATGAGTTTTGAAATTGTATACATTTTAAATATAGTCAATTAAGTATCACTTATACATTTTTGTACCATTATCTGTAAATTCCTTTAAATAAAGACTGTGATTGTATCTACGAAACTTTTGCATTGAAACTAGGGCATTCAATTACAGACCCATTTTGAGTTCCCGAGATTTCAGGATTCATAATTTACAGATTTTTTTGTCAACAACTCGAAGTGGCAAATTGATAGATCTGGCAGTCCTTAAGTAGTCCAGCACTGTTGAGCTTTCTTTCGTTTAGCTCTACTTAAGGAATTTCACGTGTTATAGTGAATCGGAATTAGTACTAAAACAATGCCGGAATTGAAGACTCTTATTGAAACCTCATTTAAAATTATTAAACAATAATAAGGACCAACCATAGAAATTAAAGTAATATTATTTTCAAACAACTTTAGCTACATAGCTTCATCGGAACCAGTTTTGGCAAGAAGTTTTGAACGAGAATTTTAGAAACTTGTTCCTAAAATATTCGGGACACGGTGTAAAATATGGCTTTTCCTTTGTCGAGAAATTTTATCATGAAACTATGAAATTCACGAGACATTGTACGTTACAATATTATTTTCGATTTTCTTAGAGCATATGGTGTTTATTCTAATTTAAAATAATCTTTTTTTTATATAAACACTTGAAATGTTTATAACGATTAGAATATCTTATTTGATTAGCTTTCATTAATTATACACCAAACTAACTTTGGAATTCGCATCCGGCGATATTAATATACGTTTATGATATTTTAAATCCTTCTTTAACCCTATTCAATCGTGAAAACATGGCACAAAGATAACAACGTAGACGTTGTCGTTGTACGACTCTTGAAAAGGAGTCGATATGATCCATGACGTATTGTAGTTTATTTCTTCTAATGCCCTCGAGAATTCTGAAGCCAAATGATAGTTCTTAGATAACATTTAGCATTAAAACTACGTCGAGAAATTTCATCTTTTATTCCTAAAACTCCAAACGTATTTTACTTTGGAAGATTATATAAAATAAAGAATCTTTGTTTCATTGTTTCCATTACTTTATAATATAATATTCATATTCAAACCACTGTCATTAAAATTTAATAAAATGATATAGTTATTTTAATAGACGGCAATTAATTATAAGCCTTGTAATATTCTGAATTGTTGTTAATTATCAATGATAAATTATCGATGCCTCTACATTAAATGGCTCTCCAACAGTTATTTACCTTAATATTCTCCTGGGCGAAGTCTTCATTGTTATTGTCGAAGTGAAAAGCTTTTCAAACCGCAAGTGGCAATAATGTTTGACACTGACAAATGTGTCTTAAGTAATGTATGTTGGAATAATTCAGATCGGGAAATTTACAGCATATTATATTTCCTGTAAAAGCCACGTAGAAAATGTTTATACGTGCTTTATTTACCAGCAGATTAAATTTTCAAAACACAGAATTACTACGAACAAGCAAGTTTAGTGCTTATCCTTCTCCAAATCACGTTATATAAACTTTAAAAAAAGCACCTCGACAAATTTTCCAAAATAATAAATGTTTGTTGTTCAATTGGTTAATTTATTTATTGGTTGGTAATCCGTTTAGATATTCATGAGGCTAGAAGAGGATTGGTAATTAGGCAATCGCTTACTTAACGCGACGTGTTTTTAGTTATAATGAGTAACATCATAGATTTAAATCATTTTGAACACTTATCTAAAATTCCCACTTTTCTAGGATATTATGGGTGGGAGGGAATTCAAGACATCACATACATTCATGCCTGTGGATAGAAGCTATAAATCAATTGAAAATTTGGCCGAACCAGGGTTAGAACTCTTGACCTCTGTAACCATAGAAAGCGACGTTTACCACTCGGCCACTCAGTTGGCTCACTGAAAATACTGTATCAAACATTATATAATATTCAAACTGAGGTTAATTGATTGCTTAAAACTGTTCGTAAATTTAAATTTACCATTTGAAGTTAAAGACTTAGATCAAAGGACTTGCAAAATTAAACTAACTGATCCTTCCAGGTATATAGTATAGGTTATCCGAAATTGTTTATTTAACCACTTCAAGGAATTGCAAACTCCGATAGTAAACCACTTACCAATATTTGCAAATATATTATATATGCAGGCACAGCGTCAACACACTTACCCATCCACCTTGCGAAAATCTCGTCGATTTCAATCGCCACTCTGATATGTATACTTCCCTTATCACAGCCAGGAGGCTTTCGGGGTTGCGCGCGCAACCTTTGCCGCCCGATAACGCCAAGTGCCTCGTTCAGCGACCAAATGATTTCCCCGGAGGCTGTGCCGGCAGTCTGTGACGTCACGCGCCTGTCACCATCTCGCTCACTCAAAGCTTATTACTCTCGAGGAAAGCTTCGCAAACTATTCGGTAGCTTTTTCGTAGTATTCCATGCCACTGTGGCTTGTAAGTATTTTTCTGTGATCGACGGTCCATAGGGGATTAAGCACATAAGATTTTTTTCTCAAATTGATATCGCCATTTTGGAAAAGTTCGACGGAAACTTCTACATAATCGATATTAGATTAACTACCGACAACCTTAGTAAAAGTTGTTTCCGAGGGTAAATAAAACTTAGTCAATTTTACTTGTACGTTAAGTTTCAATTTTTTATATCAATATGTAAAAGAATTATTTTTTCTTAGTCTTTACTTTTAAATTGATTTGTTGAACGTGCTAAATATCAGTTTTTACAAAGGATTGAATATGTTTTACATTAAAAAAAACACGCATTTGTACTTTCTCCACTATTATTGTAAATGATCAGGACTGGTTTTCTTCATTCAAAATTCGGTTACGAGTAATTTTCAATTCCGAAATACTCGTATATTAACATTTAATAAACCGGTATTTAGATTTCAGTAATGACTGCATGAATTTTCCAAGCAAAAATTATGTTCGTAAGGAGTTTTTTTTTAATATCAAATTCATGGAGCTTTAAGTTCTTGGACAAAATTCGTCAAAATTCTTTGAACGTCTCTCATTGCTGATATTTTGGTCATCTCCATTCCTTTACCATTGCTGCCGACGGAAAAGCGTGATAACTACAGAGGTGAGAAATCCTCAGTGAAGTCAATTTGCGGAGACAACATATACATTCATATGCAAATCATATTATATACACCTGTCCACATACTTTACCCATACACACATACAATACACAAGTAAGTCAATTAAAGAGTCATTTTCATGATGCTAAGGGTCGTATTTATACATTTTATTAATTTTAAAATACTTCTTCGGTAAATTTTCTTCATAAATACAGCTTGCCACTTAACTAAATTTCACGGTTAATTTGTTTATCAGTCTGTCTGTAAAGAACAGTACAACATTGAGAATTTTTACGCAGGATACACCTTGCGCAGACAGTGTGAGTATAAAAACTAATACATACATAACCCAAATAAGATCCAAAATATCGTGATGTCATAATTGAAGTGTTATTTGCCTTTTATGCTTAGATACTATTTATTCTGTAAAAGAAATTACCATGATAAATCATATTTATTTAGGACACCGTTTGAGGAGCAGTGACCTAATTTTAAACTAAATGATGAGAATAATTATTGCGGTGTCAGTTGAATAAATAAGTATCTGACGTTTGTTTACTGACCACATGAAACCGACGATGTCCATCCAAAAGTATTCAAAGTAACCCTTGGGCGTCTAATGGCACTTCATTTCAACCAGGGGTTGTAGAATATATCAAAAACAACTCCGATCATCCCGTTCTTATTTTGTAAATATATTATCTGTTAACGAATTTTGATTATAGGTTATGTTTAAATCAAAACAATTTTCCATCAATATAAAATCAAAATTTGATAACTTTTTTATTTCATTGACTTTCTAATTATTATTGTGATACGTGTTTTACCTTCTTAAGAAACATCTCATCACAAGCTCTACTGTAAAGTCATATGTTTTTAATTTATAAAGTAAACATTGATTCTAATTCTTTATTGATAAGCAGACTAATACATATCGAGACTTTTCATTTCTACTGTAGGCAGGAAGTATAGACAAAAATACATTTACTAGAAAATATCAATGGTCCATTGCTTAAAAAGGTAATAAGTCAGATTTTTAATTCAATACACATGCAAAAAGTTTCTATTATTCGAAGGTTAAATGTGAAAAAAAAACGATAAAATAACACCTTTAGAAAAAGTCAACCGAAATCGGAAAAGTAAACGACGATCTTAAAATAAATATATATTTTGAAATAATTAACATTAGACATTAAACTCATTTAAATTTCGATCTGTTTATTTTAATATGGCCGCAGATGTCAACCAGATCAGTAAAAAATAAATGCGACAAAAATTTCAGTTTGAAATAATAATTCAAAATTTAGTCAAACGTACATTCAAATTGACTGAATAGGTATTTTCATTTTTTTTAATATCCCTCAAATAACACCGAAATTTTAATGTTGCTTCCAGTCTCATATTTTTCCGTGGCCCCCTACTCAATTTTTCGGAAAACATTTTTTCATGCAAAAATATTTCTAATTTCTAAATCCCAAGAATTTGGTGATTTCTCAAATGAACGACGTGAGTTTTTTTAAACTCTTCCCAAAATTTCAGATTATGGAAATTATTTTTTCTCTGTCACACCCTTGGAGCATACTGTGGCCCCCGGTTGTGAAACGCTGATCTAAATGACTCTCCACAGTTGAACTAGTTAAGTAAGCATCCCAAAATTCTTAAAATATCTGACCAGGTTTACGACTCAAAGCTCCTCAAAAGAGTACAAACAAGGATTATGGCATTTAGAGCTTTACGTTTAGGAAAAAGTTATGACTGTAGAAATGTATCTACGAAGCTTAATAGCATACTTTAATATTACGGGGTGGTTAAAATGGAGCCATTTTGGAGTTTTTACTTAGACGCATATTTTTGTTATCTTTTCAGATCATTTTAGATATGTACACATTTTATGGATATTTTTTTCGATTGTAAACCATTTACTTTATTTCTTTTTTTGTCGGAGCGCTTTTAAAACAATATGTTAGACATGGGAACAGAGACGTCATGTGACCATAGGCGAGTAGGCGGTTGCCTAGGGGCGGCAAGTCCCAAGGAGCGGCAAATGATCACAAAAATGTCAAAAAATATATTTTCAGTAGTAATAATATTATTACTTATGGGTAAAAAATACCCAACATAATCGCAAAAATCTTCTTTAAAAATTACTTTTATCTTATTAATAGAACACAATATTCGTTTGTACTTTATTCCACTTTATTTAAAAGGTCAGGACCGGTTTCGCTCATTGCAAGCATAGTCAACTGATGATCATTATTAACATAATGCTTTTCCACCAAGTACTGACAGTGAACACTCCTAAAAGTGATTACTTTAACATGTGGCAGTAGCAAGGGCGCTATTTTAAGCTCTGTCTAGGGGCGGCACATAGCCTAGGAACGTCACTGCGTGGGAAAGATCTCTATCGCTTATTTTTAAACATATATACATATGTATGCTAAGTATTTAATGATAGTTGGTTATGAGACATTTTCCTGACGCATATTTTTAGAGATTTGAAAATGATCGCGACAAGTAAAACAAGTCTTAATTATCAATTTTATTAAAAAATTGTGCTTTATTTAAAGAAAAATCTAAGAGTAAACAGGGTTGGCTCGTTGAGTGTGCAAAGTGCGAGGCGCCCACGTCGCCCAGACGCAGAAATTCTCGAACCGGCCCTGAAAGTAAACAGTAAAAAGTAAAAGGAAGGATTTGGATTTATCTAAGCCTAAGCTATCATAAAAATAGTCTAAATAAATATATATCCCTTTCTTTATTGAAAATTGGTCTACCTTGTAGTATTTCGTGTTATTATATGTTAAACTTTTATCTACCGGTACGTTTGGTAGTACGAAACCTGTGCCCAAATTGTGTAAAATTATTATGCAATAAAATGGAAACATTTTTAGGTTAGAGTTGCTGATTTTGTCACTTTATATTATAAACATGATACTGGTATAAAGGGCGATTATTTTCCACTGTCTTGAATTGTTTCCCATTTTAATGGCAACGGAAATTTTAATCAAGGTAATAATGCTACAGGTGTACTACTCCCGGAGGCCATTCGTCTATGTCGAAAAAATAATTATTTTTTACATAATCGTTGTCACACTTTTAACTGCAAGTCTTTTGCCAAAACGTCTAATTAGTAAATTGTACCTTTCTTTTAATGAAAAAATTTCTTTCAAGATGAAACATGTTCTATATTTATTTTTTTCAATTTAATAGCAATTACTTTTTAGAAGTTTTTTCCACGTAAATTATTTGTAGGACATATTTCAATCTGACATTCAAGTTGATGGATATTGGGTTTCAGGAATTTAATTTCTTTTCGACGTAAGAACCCGCATCCGGAATATATTATTTATGCATGGGTGTACAGCATTTTTAAGAAAATCGTTTACAACCAACCTTGTCTGTACCACTCGAAAGTTGACTGTTTATATTAGAATTCGTTTTCACAGAAGCTTTTAACTAAGCTTAGTAAACTGTATAGACGTATTTATCTGAAGGGTTTTGTGTAGAACATGTCCAGAATATATTTTAAACCCCATTGACTTGTAAGTGTTTGTACACCACCTTTGAAAAGTGAGTAAGATATTTTATATAGCAAAAACATCGATATTTTATGTAATAAAAAAATATTTACAATTTGACCTCTTTAGATCAACATAGTTTCAATACAAATTATATTAGCAAAAGAACTGTAAATAATTTGATGTATCAAAAAGTCCATTAAAAAAAACGGAAATTAAAAAATCGCATGTGCTTTTGGTGGCCGTTTCTGTCCCCGCGGCTGATGACTTACTGAAGTCTGTACCCTTCTTAACCAAATATGAGTGAAAGCAACGATATTCAGGTATAAAAAGGATGAATAGTGGGAATAATAGACAGCGGTATTTACTGTGACCATATGGTCACGCTCGTCTTTGGAGGGTTAATTTTGACTAACGAGCTTACATTTTGGTAAGTAGTGACGTGTGCTCATTCATTTGTTTGTGTAAACTAAATATTGTTTATATCGTAAAGTTTTATTAAATTATCACTTGATGTTATTTGATCTTACGTTTATTTGTGTTTAATTTAATAAATATTCGTTTAGCCGCAGAAAATCGTCTTTATGACTATTTTGCTAATATGAATTCGCAGTTTTGTTTTAAAATAAATAAAGAAATTATACATAGCATAGGTTTTTTGTACAGGTTTTATAACCTTTTGTAGCGTGAACTTTTATTCGCGTATATCTGTTTTCAATGAAATATTTTTCATACCTTCAATATAATGTTATAACATTTTGCATTTAGTTGTGTATAAATCAATTGTAGCCTACCTTTTGAACCCTAAAATATGTTATGAAACCTAAGCGAAAAACAATGTACTACTACTGGAAAACTGCTTGAAAGGTTTCAATATATATTAGCCAGTAATTACTTTAAGCTTAGTGATACATTTATTTCTTATACAAACACGATACATTCATTTAATAAGCGTCAGTTCAATATCATCCGTGCACTTGAACGCCTGAAGATGCCGAAAGGCGAAGCCCGGATCGTTAGTGACAAAACTTGTGTGAATGTACATAATTTAAATTTAATATTAACTTGTTTCATTAAAATATGAGAAGATTTTTCAGTTATTTACTGACATCAAGAACAACTGATAATCAATTGACAGTTGGTTGACAGTCGGAATTTTGGAACAAAATCAGAATTGTATAGCTATGGGACAATACGAATGATATTTTTATAATATTATTTACAGTCAAACATTGAAAGCTTTCATCAATATTTTACAAACATAAATGAAAAGATAAGAAAACGATTAGCTTAAATTCAGATGTCGTTAAAATTCGGACTACTTTAATAAACATTTAGAGATTTTACATGACGTAATGAATTATATGGAAGAATTCAGTGCTTTCTTTGGACACTAACTGAATCACATTATTGTAAATAAAATGTTAATAATGTTTTATATAACGTAAAGCTTATGTACATGTTTAATCAACATTAACGAACGTGATTAAATATTTTCGTACTTATTTCAACAACACTGAAAAGTAAAATAAATCGCGTTTCAGTTGAAGAAATTAGATTCATTCTGAGGAAATGGCAGCAATTTTGCAAAACATGTTATTTCAGGAAATGGAAAAAATCTTCCAAGGTGCCTACGGGAGAGTACAGCTTTGACAAAATTAACTCAAAATATCTTTCCCTACAGATAGAGTGACAGAAGAACAATCTACTTTAGACATTTTTAAAGATTACTTTCGATCAGAAAATTGCTACGTTATTTAAATCAATACAAATGTCAGGCTTCGGTTTGTTATGCATTCTTTTATAAAGTATATATACTTTTGAGCTTTATAAATTCGTTATCAATTGATTTATGTATTTAAATTTAAATAAATAAAGGTGATCATTGATTTAATAACTATAAGACTCTTTTATCCCTATCCCTATATACATCGATTTAAAGAAATAAGAGACTGAATTAATATCAACTCCTTGTACATCTGTTGAGATCGGTCGGTTCACTTTTAAAAGTCCTTTGATCAAAGTCTTCCCTCCCACCCATCGTATCCTAGAAACGGATGAAGTGACAGGGATTAGCCAACCAATGGTTATAATCCTTACATACCTATTCTCTTTAAATAAAGAGAGGCTGTGCAACTAAGAAACAAGAAGTTCTCGTAGAAACACTTCTGTTGAGATAATTTCCATTAGGAGTCAATATGCGGATATGGTTAAAAATTCGTTTTCTGTCTGCTACTTACCTTAGGTTAAATATCGTTGGTAATTTTCTCAATTTTGAATTCCGGGTGTCCGAGGCGCTCGTGGCGGTGTTCTAATCGGTTTTAGTTTTAAGGATGCAGGGTGATTAACCCTGCGCTCTCGAGGCCTGGGTCACAAGGGCTCTGAGGGTCGGCTCAACCCTGGTTTTTCTGTCGGGGATTTCCTTCCCTTAGCCAGTAGCCCAGTTTTGAGGCGCCGAACATTCGCCTTGCGACCCCTGCTGTTAGCTACAACATTGCTGCATTGCCCGATGGACGCCACGGGGAGGCCAGCAGATGGGACTTGCTGGTGTGCGGCATTTCCCACCATTTTAGCGTAGGCACATCAGCTGGCATTGACATGCTCACCTGGGACCCCCAGCCATTGACCAAGCCTCAATCCTGCCTGCCTTTTCTTTCGACCGGTGGGATTCAGGCGTCCCGGACATCCGTCGGGTACTATCCATAGGATGTACTCGGCGGAACTGAGGGATGCTGGCATGTCATGGGAGGAAGCAAAGCAATTGGCAGGAGACAGGGAAACATGGAGGTGCCGCGTGGCGGCCATATGCTCCACACAGGGAGCGAACATGGCCAAAGAAGAAGAAGAATGTTCTACATTTTTGTATTTCAAAAAGCACAAGTTTTCACGAGACATATAAATGTACTTTATTCTACCATTGCTATAAAACACCATTGGAACGGGTTTACCCTCAATATCTTTGACGAAGTTAACAAGGAAGAAAGCAAAGACGTCTCTTTTTATACCACCTTCTCCTTCATAGTAAACATAACACATGACGATATTATTTATCTATTTCTTTTTTTGTCCACGTTTTTGTATTAGGTTAAATAAAGCATGAAATATATATTTTTGGGATACAAGTTTGAAAGGAAAATGTGTGTATTGAAATTCTGATAAATTACATCAAAAAAATTAAAACTAACACAATTTAAGATACGTATTTGTATTATATATTTATTCCCACTACATAATATATTTTTTAAATATAATTTTATGTAACGTAAAATTGGCAAAAAGGGGAAAAATGTTTCGAATAAATATCTCCAGTAAAATGAATGCTTGTACCTCCAATGAAAATTATATAAAATACGGACACTAATAAATAAAACTGTAGATATATGTACATCAGTGGTTCCCAAAGTAGGTCTTGTGGACCCCCAGGGGTCCGTGACAAATTAAAAGTCATTTGGGGGTGCGTGGACAACGTCAGGGGGTCCGCGGAAGAATAAATATTTTTAGGAAAGAGAGTTTGAGCGACTGATTAACAAACAGTTCTCGCAGAAAAACACCTGTTAATATACTTCCATTAGAAGGGCATATGCTCCACATCAGAAGCAGACACGGTTAAAAAAAATACCATTCAAGGCATACACTTTATTATTTCACTTGGGGGGTCTACGGTCAGGTTTTTTCTATAAAAGGGGTCCATGGGCATAATAAGTTTTGGAATCTAGATTCAGATCAGTACTCCAGATTTTAGAATCTAGATTCTGGAGTACTGATGTACATTATTTACATACATACATATATTGTATACATTCGGTAGCGGCTGTAGACAATATAGACAACACACATGCCAGTAGAATTGCATTCTATGTATATGTAGGCGTTATTCATAGTTGAGGCGTAAACGCGTGAGATGGAATTGTTTATGCTTATGTAGGTATTATCCCGACAAAGGTTTCGGCCTCGTTCTGAATCGATGAGAATAAAATGGTTTTTACTGTCTTTCATACTAACTGCTAAGCAAACTCTTAAATCAATTACAAATGCATTCATATGATATAAGATATCGCATGTGTTCGTTACACAATACTCTCAAGAATATCATGTCTTTACGAAAGAGAAAAAAATAATTTTAATCAAATTCGATTATACATTTGGTTGTTTATCTATTAAAAAATTAAGCAACATTTGCGGCTCGTTACGATCATTTTAAACTTACATCAAGATCAGTTGAAAATGCTCGTAGTTTTCGAAATCTTATTCTAATAAATGAATGTGACATTGGTAAAAAGAGTGTTTTTATTTTGTATAACATTGCTTTTCCACCAACTATTGACAGGTAACACATTTAAAGTGACTAGCATATGTAGATGACATAGTGTAGTACTATGTCATCTATATGAAGATAAGATAAGAACTTGTATAACAACTGGTATTTTATCGTGTTGATATATATATATATATATATGACTGATAACAGATAATTTGTCAAGATTTAATTTTCAAGAATAAATATATGTATTCTAACAATGATTATTTTTTATAAGTCACTTTACATTTTCTGGTAAAATATAGTTATGAAAATATCGGTTCCCGGTAAATTGCTCGAATGAAAATTTCTCGAATAACAAGATAATTAATTTTCCGTTTTTTCTGTCCGTTTGTTCTGTCTTAGCCCAAGTCTTCTATGTGTTCTGGAAATATGTAGAAACAGTTTGAGTAACTAATTAATAAGCAGTTCTCGTAGAAATACTTCTGTTGAGATAAATTCCATTACAAGATCATATGTTCCGCATTTGGAGCGAACACGGTTAAAATAAATACTTACGAAAATTATTTTTATATTTCACTCTCTAAACAAGTGTCGCACAAGACAAAAATGAAATTCGTAGAAAAAGTCGTGAAAAATCGTTTAAATAACCAAGCAATTCGAATAATTTGTAATTCGAGCAATTTCCATTCGAACAATTTACCGGCTCCCGAAAATATCAAATGCTCCAAAATAATAAGTATGAGGTTAAAATATTATATACTTATAAGTTAATACAAAACCGTTCTAACATATTATGGTAGGTATAAAATCCGAATACATTATGACAATCGTCAACACTTTGTCATAAAAGCGCGACCGCCTCAAAAGTTTTCAAAAATAAAAGTGTTTTTTTTTTGTTGAACTAAAAACTTTAATTTAAGATGTAGTTTTAAAATTATGTTATTCCGAATTTATACAAAAAACCAAACATTTTTAATTGGCATAAAATATACATTAATTTTATATTATTTTACTTTTACTTTTCATACAATAATTAATTAATTAAATATTAAATGTGTCATTAATCATGAAGGACACCTCTTATTTGTAATTTTATTATATTACGCCGAAACTCATGTATCCATTAGATCAGTGCTTCTCAATCTTTATCACGCCACGGAACCTCCGAAAAAATTTCGTCAACATATTTATTTGGCATTAATTATTACCTTATTACATACGTCCTTAAATTTTATCACAATAAATATAACCTTACTTATAAACAAGTTTTAAGAAATCAACATATATAATATGAAACAGACAAAAATAATTAAATGAGATGGGTGTGGTTACATGTTTTAACATAACAAATCAATATCTTTTTCTATATCAGAAATTTTTACTCACAAGGAATTTTTCATAATCCCTGTTGAAAGGCATGACCTGTACTTATTTTTAGTAAAAGTAAGGAAAAAAATACTTTTTTTCAAATATACATGTAAGCGCAAGAGGAATACAGGGTATTCAGGCTTTTTTGAAATATACTGATATTCTTGCCACCGCCTTATCGAAAAAATCTATAATACTTTTTTCATTAAATTCTGTTTCAAGCAAATCGTCTGAAAAATTTCGCAGACCCTAGTTTGAGGAAGAACTGCCTTAGACTCTTAGACGTAAAAATGTATTATGAAATACACTTGTAAAAAGAAACACCAAAAATGGAGCTTTTAGTTGGCACTTACTTGCCCGCGATAGAAGTTTGAAAAACTGGAACATCTGTTGCTCAAACTTTCAGTAAGAATAAAGTGACTCTATTTTCTCGAAAGAACAGACGATCTTGATAAAATAAAATCTTTTATTATTATTTTACTTCGTGCAGCTTTTATATGATTTTATGACTAGTTTCCTGTGAAATAGAGCCAATAAATAGAGCAAATAAAAGAGCAAATTATTGCTGAAAACGTAGGAAATAATAAATGGACATACTATAGAATATTTATTTAATTGACAGAAGTTAACAACATTGCTAGTGTTTCTTAACCTTTTTAGCCCGTGGCCCCTTTTGAGTGACTTATTTTTATGTGCCCCCCATACTACCTATTTTGTACTATTGAAGTATGAGTGTTGAAAGATCTTAAGCAAAACAATTAGGTAAATTGCGTTTAAACTGATTTTTTTTTACCATCGCCTAGGCCAGTGGTGAGGAACCTGCGCCCTAAGGACACATGCGGCTTCTTGTCTTCTCTGATGCGGCCTTTTGACTTGTGTCGATTTTTTTTGCGTTAATTGCCAAATTGAGTTTAAACTAATTTACATTGTAAATTCAAAAAAAAAATTTTATAGGGGAGTGGTGTGTCAACGTTTTCTTTACTGCGGCCTTATGTTTAAACAGATAAATGTTTATTCCACGTGGACCCTGGTTGAGATACGCTTATCTAAAGAACTGACAGTAGTCCGTATAATATCAGGATAGGCATTGACCATATATTATAATTTACTAACTGCATTTAAGGAATTCCTTTTTCGAACTTAGTATGAGAGTAATTTAAAAAAAAAAAATTCTCCTATAAAATTTATATACGACCGTCTACAATTTTTTGCCTATTTTGATTCGATATATAACATGCCATGCGCTCATATCTACGATACGCAAAACATGGATGAGTAATCTATCATAATTCAAGGTAAATGGCTTGGAAAAAAATGAAAGTTACATGATATCAACACAATAAATGAACGCTTTGTTACTTTGTTATAACCCGGATCCAAATAAACAATGCTAAAAAAAAATGTTTTTTTTTTAAATTTTGAAACATCAAGCAATCGGATTGTGAACTACAGACCTTTTGATCTCTACGCGGTTGCATATTCTAAAGAGCTACAGCGGACTATTAATAAAAAGTAAAGGTTATTTTTTATATTTATTGCTATCCTGAAATGACGTCATGTACATTTGGTATATAGCAGGGATGGCGAGCATACGGCACGCGTGCCCGAGGTGGCATGTTTGATAATTGGCACGCGAACGATTTCCAAGTTAAAAAAAAAAAAAATTAAGTTTAAAAAAATAAAATTTTGATTACATAATCTATGAATTATTATTTATTCCGTTTTATTAATTTTCAAATGTTTCCCAAGATGAACGACAATCGTTTAAAAAAATCATTTTTTATTTTTCTATTTTATTAAAAAAAAAATACTGCTTGGGCACGCCACAAAATCGAGAAATAATATTTGAGAATTTTTGTCACGCATACCCAAAAAGGTTCGCCATCCCAGGTATATAGGGATTGTGATGCCGGACGAATTTATCAATACCGGTAGGTCCTTATTTTATATTAAATGCCGGTATTTAAAATAGCATTACCAATTAAAAAAATCAAAACAATACGACCAATTGGGATCGCAATACCGGACCAGTAAATAAAAATCGGTAATAATATAGTTTATTAAGAAAAACACAATATTCCTTTGTACTTATATCCACTTTTATTTACCAAGATAAGGACCGGTTTTGTTCACGGCGAGCATTATCAACTGATAATGCTGATACCATGATATCATGACTCGGATGATAATGCTCGCCATGAGCGAAACCGGTCCTGATCTTGGTAATTAAAATTGGTAATAAGTACAAGAGTAACACAGTTTTGTGTTTTTCCTAATCTATTGCCTTTCCATCAAGTATTGACAGCTAACACCTTGAAGGTGATAATATAGTTATTTTTTTATCATTTTCGCTCCCAATGTGGAGCATATAAACTCCTAGTGGAATTTACGTCCACAGAAGAGTTTCTACGTGAACTGCTTGTTACCCAGTTGCTTAACCTTGCTAAAAGAGTAGGGAAAGAAGGATAAGGCTAGGATAGGACTAGTGGTTTGCTAATCGCTCTATATCTCTTATATAATACTATGCACTTGACATTGGCGTCAGTGTACCTGATAACTAATAATATTTTATTAATCCATGTTTGCTGCCAGTGTGGTGCATATGATCTCCTTATAGAGGTATCTCAACATTAGTTTTTTTTTACTAGGTCCGCTTGTTACTCAGTTGCGCAACTTCGATTTTTTTGAAAATACATGAGATAGAAAAGATAGAACGCAGACTGGATTACTGGGGTTAACTAATTACGGGTAAAGCACTGGTGGGAAGAGAATTTGACGGATAACAAAAAGGAATCGGTAAATCGATTGAAAAAACGTTGTTTTCACTGCTGGGACTTGAACCCGTGACGGAAACCAACGACGTTAACCACTGAAACCTGGAATGATAGCGTTTATACTTAGCAAACGAGTGCTTCAAAGTCACCATGTAAAATATATTTACCAAACTTACTTGGACGGTATAATGTAGTTATCGAATTTTTAAATTGATATATTCCCTCTCAACCGTCCAATCCTTAAGATAGGCGAAAGCTATTATTCAATCACTACTTCTGTCATTTTGCCTTTTTATTCTTACCCTCGTCGTTACATGAGGTAGCTATAAAAATAATGTCCTTATATAGGATATATTACATTATGGACATACATACATACATACGTACATACATACATACATACAAACATACAAACATACGAACATACAAACATAAACATAGCGGCAACGGACAGTAGTAATAAAATAGGAATAATTCCTTGATTAAAGCAATACAAATAAAATTTTAAAACAAAAATGATTATTATTTAAAATAATGCTTTTTGGTCACCGTGAATCGGGTGAACAATATTTGGTCGAACACGGATGGGAATATCGCCATATTTGGTTGGCAATTGGGGGCTTTTTTATCGGGAGATATATTACAATTGTTGTGCAGATATCGACAGAAAATAAAACGAATGTAGGGATTTAAAGGAAGGAATAGAAAATAAAAAAAGAAACTACCCTTTTTGGAAGGCGTTGGGTTTTATAATAAAAACAAATGCGAAACATCCAGCGACTGATGAAGTTGTTTATAGCAGCTTTTTGTGTTTTTATTTCATTTATTAATTTGACTTCCATTACCTTCTTTTATTGGGGCTTACAGTGTAGATCAGGGGACTGCACAAGTCGTTGTGACGGTCCTCAAAAGTTTTTTTCTTAAAATAAAAAAACATAGTCAGTATATATAATTAAATTTAATAGCCGTTAAAAATTCTCAAATATGGATTATAAAGAATAGGCTTCAAATCTACAAAGCCAAAGATTTGATATAATTATAAAAAATATTATATTTAATACCAGTGTAAATATTTTATACTAGAAAGATTTTTTGTAAATTAATAGTGCTTTAAATTTCATTTTTCCATGTGGCCCAAACTTATCAGAATTTTCTTTTAAGCAGCCTGTTAGAGAAATTAAGTTGTGCATGCTTGTTTTAGATAAACATTATTTGATTTTAATTTCGAGTAGATTGATGTTGGATATGTGGGTATCAATAATAAAACTGATGAGAATCAATGTTTTATTTAAATGTCTAAATAATCGCCGAGTCGAGAATTGGCATTTAATTGATATAACTCAAATATAATACATATTTTAATTTAACCCCCTCACCCATCCGATCCTACAACGGAGCGTAAATGAAGCGATTAGTTTAATACCAGTCCTTATTTATTCCTCACTGACGAAGTTGAGCGATTAGTTTTAAACTTGTTCTGGCTAAAAAATCAGTAACGAAGCTCCATTTTGAATTCGCGTTCTAGGCGAAAGCATAGAAAAAAATTGTTTATCTGCGTCTTATTATTTAGAATAAAACTATGCAATATTTATTTGTTTTTTAGGATGTCAACAAAATTTACTTGGTGGGATTTCAATATTGAATTTGAATCATTCAAAATTTGTATATTTTCATACTTTTTGTAACTAACGAGCCTGGTTTCGCCTTCCGCCATTTTCAGTCACTCAAGTGTATTGATAAACTTTAGCTGACGGTTGTTAAAACGTTTTTATCGTGTTTGATAATACTAATCTTATATTATAAGAATAATTGATAGAAACTATAATCATCAAGTTTGAAAGTTGTAGATTGCGATATGAATTAATTTTACTTTGATATTAACGACGAATAATTTAATTGGGAAGTAATACGCATACCCAATTACAACTTCTGTAAGTTTGTGAAATTATATGTTATCACTAGAATCGATTATCATTCAAAAGCACATCGAAAATTCACATCCTAGAAATGACTACTGTAATATTTTAAGCGATTCAAATTTAATGCAAGTAGTAAACGAGATAGTAAAATAAGTTATAAATGTATAGTTACAATAAATAAATAATAATTTAGTTTGAAATTCAGATAAGTAAAAGCTTTCTGCCTAGTGTCATATAAGATTTTCCCTTTTCAAGAAAATGTGTCAAAAAGCACGGTTCGAAAGTTACTTTAATACAAAATAATGTGGGGCTGGGTGCATTCCTGCAAGAACGAGATAAGGTTTCATATAAGTTCTAATGTATTTACTCGCACAAAATAATATTTGTATGAGTTTCTACTTTCAAGGAGCGAATCTTTACTTTGCAAGATCCGATCGTGTGTTGTGCTTTTTCAGCTGCGGATTAGTGACGTTAAATATTTTATGAGATTAACATGTTTTTCATGAAAACTTCTTCTTATACCATACCTTGTCAAAGTCTTGCATAAGTATAAATGAATTAGTGGCTACTAGGGACTCTGTGTCAAGACGTCTCGAGAATTTTCTGGTTTTTGGCTGTCTTAAGTCCCGGGAATTGTGACTGTGATTTATAATGTGCTAATAACATGTACATTTAAATTTTGAAAAAAACAATTTTTGTTGCCGAGAAATCCTCAAAAGGACTGATGTGTATTGAATGAAAGCAGATATAATAAGGGGCCCCAAGAAAAACGGACACGACATGGTCGAGACGTGACACTTCCCGGGGTCTTAACAAAATTAAGTATGCATACATATATAAAAAAGATCTGATTGAAAAATAGTTTTTTTTTGATTTACAATTTCGTAGAAGTTTCAAATACCATGTGCTTATATATTGTAATATAACTAGCAAAAGCAAATTACAAAATATTAAAATTAAATGTTCATACCTGATGTTGTATTATGTACAAATGTTTTTTCACTATTTTACGGTACCAATGTCTCAATAGGACAAAAAAAGGTCTAAAAGCTGTAATGTGAAGTTACGGTCATACATTTACTCCTAACGGCGGCTTCATTGATATTTTTTCATTACATGTACCGTTATCATTCCTTCTTAGTAAAAAATAGCCGTACGCATTGCACATATCCATTAAATATGAAAAATAATAATTATTATACATTATATTTAAAAAAACGCGATTTTTAATAATGCGTATTTTCGAAAGGCGCCGAGTGTATGTCATACATAAATACATACATACATGCAAATATTTAATTTTAATAAAATTATAATTTTATTGCAAGGGAAATAAAAGTCTCGAGTCCCGGGATGTCCCGGGAATTGATCAATGTCAAAAACAATGTTATTTTTTTCCTTATTGTAAAGGAGCTCTACCACGTAAATGACACTTCAATAAATGTATTAATAAATAGTTAAACACAAATCGCATATGAAAATTTATATTAATTAAGATTTAGGTAATAAATCAACGTCAGAATTTTCTTGGAATTATAATAGCATTTGAATTAAACGATCCTGCCAATCACGACTTTATTAATGACATACCTGTCCACCCCTGTGTGGGAGGGTTGGTCTGGCAAACATCCCAAGGGAAACATATTCGTATTGCGCCCTTATTTATGAGCCCTTCCGCTTTGTTTTCTCGGTTGAACGTATTGTTCTTTGATAAATATGTAGCTTTTTATCTTTTATTCAACCGTCTCTTGTGAGCGAAACGCATTTGGAATATTTATCGATTTAGATAAATAAATTATTGCTATCTGCTCTGTTGGATATTTTTTGCGCCAGCTGTTTTTATTATGTCGAATATCTGCATATATTTTGTTTTATGCCACAACTCTACACGTGTGTGATGGTGAAATGATTTTTGAAGGAACTTGGTATTTTGTATTAGTTTGAAGTATTAATATTTGTTAACCCTTTCCTTACTATGAAAATAAAAAGCACACACTCCTGAGCTGTGTATTCGTTACACGTCAGGCACACGGGAGTGAATCACGACAATTATATAACAATATTTCTATTATTGCATTACTCAATGGGTAAGGGACGAATACCTGAATTTTTGGCCGAGTATTTATTATATATACAGAGAAATGTAAATGATTAGAAGGTATGTATACTATTAACACATCTCAGTTAAAGAAGGGTTAATACTAACAAGTATGTCGCACTAAAATCGAAGTCAATCTATTCTTAATTTTTAAACAAAGCTACAGAACTTAAAAAAGTAAATTTATAAAAAAAAAGATAATTTTAAAATTATTACAATAGAATATTTATCTCTTTTAGGGTGCCCACTGTCAAAACTTGTTGGAAAGGCATTATATTCAAAAAGTAAAATATACATTTGTACAAATTTTCAATTTTATTCAATAATATCAGGACAGGTTTTGCTCATGACGAGCATTGTCAACTGATAAGAGTTGTATACTGATTGATTGTATTCTTTACGTAATTTTAAATTCACAAAAATCTTTTCCTAATTCTGTGTTAAATATAAATTATACTAGTGGATATTTTTATAGGAATTCTTAATCTAGGAGCATTAATGAAAACATTCCGTTACGTTTCACTGTTGTTTACTTTTTTGAATTTAATATTCTATTTCTGCTTTAAAATTTGTAATTTGAATAACGTAGTCTTACTCCTTATATAATAGCTAATTTAATGTCTTTTTTTGAACACTGCGTAATGATATTTGCCAACAATAGAAAGTAAATTATCACATTAAAATAAGTAGACATTTCACATTCTACCGGATTTTTTACGAGCATTAAAATAAAATTGAATTTATATTATATTTTGAAAGTTTATCAGACACCAAACTCTCGAAAGCATAACGTGGAAGATTCGCGAAATTACATTAACGTGTGAAAATTTTACGATGAATTTTTACACTGAGTTTTATTGATTTTCGCATTTGTGAGAAAAAATTTATCCTTCCGGAAGCTATCCCATTATATATTCTCTCACAACCAATAAGTCCTGGACGAGCTCAGCTTTACCGGATGTTCAAAAACGAATCAAAAACATTTTTTTTATATAAAAATAGTAAATATACTAGCTACCCGATATTGCACCCTGTGGAAGTAGATGATTCTGTACAAGATACCTACTATATATACGTATAATAATAATAATATCTAAAAATATAGATGTTTTGCAAAGATATTCTTCAGAAATCAATAGTTTTATGGCTTCTTGGTAGAATAGAGTTATTGAGCAGGAATAATAATTTATCCGGTACATGGCGCAGCCCTCAACATCGTTGGTTTCCATGAGAGATCTCAATCGTTCGAGTCCCAGTAAAAACAGCATTTTTCAATCGATTCATCGATTACTGTTCGAAAGCATGAATGTTTGTGTTGTCTAAAAAACCCTTTCTAACCTAAAAATAGCAGGGCGTAGCAAACGCAATTAGTTAACCACTAGTCCTGTCCCAGCTCTATCATTCTATCACTAATGTCCTCGACAAAAGAGAGTTTGAGCAACTGTGCCTAACGACTATGCCTTTATTACCAGGTCATATTCTCCATATTGGGTGAGGATATGGTTTAAAAACATCCTTTATTATCTATTTTTTTTGTTTGTCATTCAGTTTCATTATTTTTGTCAGATTTTATTTGAAACAATAATGTAAAATAGCTACTTTTATTTATTTAAAAAAAATGTTTCAATTTTGGAAAGAAATCATATTACATAAAGTACTTTTACTCAATAAATAACATTCAACAACTTCAAAAATACTAGTTTTTTATTTGTATTTTTTATCTAAACACATTACAGTTTTATGATGCTGCGTCTGCTCAAGTTAATCTTCAGTAAATTTAGTTAATCCATCCAGCACATTAGCTCTTTGTTGTCATATTTTTTTAATACAAAAATATATTACCTTTCAAAATCGTTGAGGTCCCTTTGAGTGTAATGTAAATGAATAGTTTTTAATAAAGATACATTCTGAATACCCTGTAACATTCATGATATTCTCAGGTGACAGCCATATCGGATAAAAGGATCCAACCTCCGTTATTCATTGATATTGCTGCTCCGTAAATAATATTCTTATGGCTATTTTCATTTTTATTATAGTTTTATGTTTTGACCTTACACTTATGCGCGTAATAACAAGCATGCATATCCTTTATGGGGTTCATAAATGCTTTATTATTTCATAAAAATAATTGGATTTGTCTCGTATAGAAAGGTGTTTTCTTTATTTGTAAATCATTATAGAAATAAGATGAATAATTTTGGTAACGCGATCATTTATTCTGAATCTCTGGTAAAAACAATCACAAAGAAAGAATCGCTTTTTGATTAAGAATAACTGGATCCACATTTAAATCAATACGTACAGAGTAGGGCATCCAATCCCGGGATCCCGTTCAATTTTCTGATCCCGAAATCCCAGGGTTGGCATGGTCGCGATCCCGGGATTTCAGGATTGAGATTTTTTTTAGGAAATCCTGAAAATTGACACGAAATTGGCAAATTGTGGACTTCAAATTCGTCGGTGAGCTAAAAAAAAAAACGAGTTTCTGTGACAATCTGAGGAAAAAGTATACCAAATCAAAGATTTCAAAATCCTCGGTGAGCTAATCCTGAAATCCCGGGATTGGAAAAAGGCTCCGGGATTGGATACCCTAGTACAGAGATAACACAATTGCAATGTGTATTAACTGAGGTTACTTCACTTTTACGATACTTTAAGAAGTGTAAAATTACAACGCATCTAAATTTTTCTTTCTAAACTCACTTTCATTCTAAAATGCCCGATGCCACTGTCAAGGAACTGAAGTTTTTCATTTCTTAATAGTGATGTCATTTGATCAATTAACCATATAATAAGTAATAACACAACAATAGCGTACTCTACACACAAGCGCTTTCACGTGCGATGAGGTTGGTTGCTTATAATTTATAAAAAAGAAATCTTGTGTAAAGTTTCTTTATCGTTTTACAAAAAAAAAACACTACCAAATATGTTTTAAAACGAGAAAAAACTTGTAGCACACTTCGCAAAAACATTTTTTTTCTCGTTTTAAAGCACATATTATTTACTTAAACGCAAGTGAAAGCACCCGTGTGAAAAGCCGACATATCACCTTTTATCGTAGCTTCAATGTTTATGTATTAAAAAAACACAAGACAATTAAGAGGTTTTAGCTTCTGTGTTTATTAGCTGTGTTAACAATTCAAATTATATTAAAATTGGCAGAAAAAAAAAATTAACCACCGAAACAAAAACACATTTCATTTCTTAGAGGCATTAATGAGATTTCAAAGTTAATTTAAAAATATTATGGGATGTTTTTTTTTTGATAATATAAAAGTCGAGAAAATGTAATAATTTTGCCTTTGGGCTAATTTTGTTTACGCTACAAGTTTTAAAAAAGTTCTGTTTATTTCTCTCCCGTGCCTATTGAGATAAGGAAAGCAGAAGCTTTAAGTTTTTGAATATTCTTTTTGATATTCTTCAATTTTATGAAGTAAGCACATTTTCTCTAGTTTCTGTTATATTTAAACAGACGTAAAGCTTCGCTTAATACAGTGAAATATTTTATGAAAATTGATGAATTATTCATTTTTCGTTTATTAAATTATTTAGGCATTCTTTATGATCTTAAAAGTAGTTTTTTCTTACAAAAACCGATCTTTATATTCAAAGAATATCTCTTCATAATAAATCATAATAGTTCTAGAATTTTCTTTTTTATTTCGGAGTTGGTAAAAGGGTCATTTATAAAAATATTTTTTATACATCTCGAATTGAATTGCAAACGTTGTTGATTGATTTCAGCTGTTAACGGATGCTTGAACCTCTGAATCTCGCCGTAAATACAGACTCTATTTTAGTATGTTTCATGGATTATCATCACTTGATAACTGTCCACTTGACCTTTTTTGTAATACAAGTAAACTATAAATGCAGATTATAAAAGCTTTAATGATACTTATTGTAATACCCAATACAGCTTTTTTACGTTGTGGTAGGCGACCATTAAACGTTCGTTGCATATACACGACGAGTGATGATGATAAACCATGTTGTACATCAATTATTAACAACGCAAATTTTTAATAAAAAAAACTGTTTGGGAATGTAAAGACATAAACAATGATTTGTTGGTCCTTCGGTCATGTCAACTTGGTTGTATCTAAGACAAAGTATAAAGCATTCAAGGAGTTAAGCGTATGTTTTGGAAAGATAACGCAAATCAATTTATAATAGCTGTTTATTGATGAAAAATGAACTTCCACAAAGTTACCGTCGAATCCATCGACTCTATTTTTTTAATTTTCATTTTGCACTTTGCATGTAACCAAGTCTTAAAGAACTATGTTGTTACGCTACAGAATACAGCTCGTAAAAATAGTGTTAAGTGGTGGTGTGCACAGCGTTGAGTGCTGAAGGGAATCTAAAAAAATGCACAGTTGACCTAGAAATGGCAGCCAAAGCCAATATGACATGTGCGAATTTCACATGCCTACTGTTCACCGTTTGGGGGGGAATTTTCGTGACAGACAGACATACATATTTTTTGTTTTATGCTATCAATAGTAGTTAATCAAAGTTACTCAATAAATTGATTTATTAAAAGGACGAACGTAGCGATTTGTTCAGGTCACTGCTACCTGTTGGCTCATCGAAATCCTTAACTTATCCAAAACCTTTTTTGCTTTCAATTTTTTAATTTATGCATATACGTATTAACACACATTATGTTACGACTTCGCTTGTTTATCAAGTATATTTTAAAATTCATGTCCGCTCCCAATGTAGAGGATATGGTCTCCTAATGGAGGTATCTCAACAGAAGTTTTTTCTACGAGAACTGTTTATTACTAAGTCGCCCAACCTCACTTTTTTCAAAGTGAGTAGTAGGGAAAGAAGTATAAGTCTAGAACAGGACTAGTGATTGACTAATCACTATTGCTACACCCAGTCATTAGAGGATCAGAATGGTGGGAGGAGAGAAAATGATGTGAATTGACATCACAAACACCCAGTCTTTGATCACAACTTTAAATTGAATAATTCTCAAATTCACTGTGATCTTACCGGGAATCGAACCCAGACCTGTGTGATCGGTAAAGAAAGCTCTAACCCAGTGCTTCCCAACCTGGGGTCCGCGAAAAAATCGAGGATTTCGAATTCGTCGACAATTGAGGAGGGCCGCGGATTATTTTCTTTAGATTTAGGGGACTGTGGAACGAAAAAGGTTGGGAAGCACTGCTCTAACCAACTGGGCCACAGCAGGCGACAAATGCTCATGTATTAAAAACTTTTTCTTATCTTTCAAAACATGATGGTAAATCAAATTTTCTCGTAATTCAAAATTTGTTTTTATATAATAATATTTTGTTATAGGTATCTGGCATAATCACGACAACACGGTAGCGCTGTGCGGTGCTGGCCGAGGGGGCCGATAGTACAACTGCGCAGGGCGCGCCGCCCCAGCCGCTTGTCGAGCGCGTCGCCGCTCCTTCGGCAGCCCCGCGATGGGCCGCGGCGACCGGAGGACCCCTCACCACAAGCCTGAAGGTAGGAACATTCTTTAAGCTTAAAAAAAGTCACTTGCTTTAAATATTTTATGACATTAGGATATTTCTTCCAACAGAGTTTGAATTTTTTTGGGTTAATCACTACAAATGCGATTTGCAACTTACGCTAATTCACTAATAAGACGACTAAGGATATATGAACCATTTTTTGTTTTTGTAATATGGTAACTTTTTTTTATACCTATGCCATATTTATGATTTGTGATCAGTATGGCTATACATATATTATATTTATATTAAAGAATGAACTATTTAATTTATGCAGTGACTACAAGTTTTATCTAAAGCCTAGTACATTAAATTCAACATTATCTTTACTCGAACAATACATGAACAAGAACAACATTTCGTTCGAATGTTCAAATGCCATCTTATTTTATATTGGATATGAAAATATTTTTGTTGTGTTCGGTTAGATTATTATTTGAATGATTGTGGATAGTTTAACCACGTCTTAACGGTAAGTGTATGCAATAACTATCAAATACGCCCAACCATTCTTCCATATTCGGTAACGCGTTAAGCTAGCTATGTTATACATTCACCTGTAAATAAATGCGTATATATTATTACTGCAGATATTTAAAAAAATGAACTGTCTTTATATCGACTGTAGAGAGGAAAAAGGATGTAACACACACATACCAAATTTTACAGGAGACAAAAAATGTGTTTTGATAATTTTTGGCCTAAAGCATATTATGAAATATACACAACATTGAATTACACGGTGGCTGGTAAACTGAGTTTTTTTTGACTAATATTAATTTAATAATTTGTTAAAGAAAAACCTTTTTTTAAGTTCTTTTTCTAGGTTGCAATTTTTACAAGCCATTATTTTTTCAAACTCAAAAACTAAACTTAGATAGTAATGCAAAATTTTCAGCATATATCTATGTGATAGAATTTGTATTAAGTTGTATACATTGTATTGTGATTATCGAAAATAACTGTTTTGGAAAAACTGTGGGTTACGTCCTTTTTCCTTTCCACAGTTGATATGTTACGTCTGGGAATAGGATTATAACCATTATATTTTTCTGTGGCTATCGGTATTAAGTCACAATTGATTGTTTAACCGAATAAACAACCCTGCTAAAATAGATGTTGAAAGTTGTCTCGGCGTATTAATTATGAAAATATACGATACAATCGCCGTATTTCGGTCTTTGTCATTGTTGCATGGCGACCTTAGTAATCCAAACAATTCTTACGAACAATATGTACAAATTAACTCACGCATAATTTATGTACCATATGTCTTTTTGAGGAAGAATTGCGTAGATATTTTCTTCAGATTATTGATATATGTTTATGCGGTAAATACGTTTAACAAAAACTACGTATACAAAATTCTATGAAAACGAAGGAAACGAAATTCATAAAATAGCATTCATTTTCAGATCTTTTATACCTTAGATCAGGGTTTCCCAAACTTTTTCTGCAATGGAACCCAAGCTGTAAATTTTAACGGAACTAGTACTAAGCTTACGTTTTAAGTGAGGTAATTCATGAGAAAATTATGAAACAAAAAATATTAACACTTGTTATTTATTACGTAATTATTAAACGAATTACATGAAGATGTGTGTAAATAAAACTCTAAACTCTGTCTGTACCTAGATATTTGACGTCATAAACATCAGTGAAGATTGATCATCACACGCTTTTCAATATGGAATAGGAGATGCCTAAATGTGTTTTCCAAATATATGCGGAACACCTTCACAGGTTCCATGGGACACCAGTGTTCCGCGGAACATAGTTTGGGAAACCCTTCCTTAGATTACTAGGAACTCTTCAGGGAATTGGGTAATGCTATAGTACAAAATTATTGTTATATTGAATATTAATTTGTTATTTTTTTTATTTCATTGTGATATTTTATTTCTCATTGTTAAAAAGTTGTAAATGAGAAAGATTCATAAAAAATCGCGTATCGCGTACCACGGTTCTCGAAAAGGCCATTCTTACAACTATTTCGAGGGAAAAAAGAGACATTGGATTTGTTATGTGATATTTTAAAACTGTTGACTTGTCTTTTTCGGCTATATCCGCTCCTTATGTTAAGCATAAGTTCATATGGTGTCTCCATTATTTCCTGCCATCCGGCAATTACTTGTATTACTTCTATGATATGGCATCATCTTTCAGTAACATCAAGTTAATTCTGTGAATAGTTCACGACGGTCATCACGTATTCAGGAATTCTACTAGTTGGTGGAAAAGGCAAATAGAATTGAGGCTCTCCTGAAGCATCCGAAACCCGTGAACCAGACTGTTCCAACGCTTGAAAAATGTGGCTTAAACCGGTAAGTTGATGTTGATGATTAATTTGATACCCTATTATTGACGTTAGATGACGCTGCCTGGTACGTTTCCTAATATGTCCTAAACTTCCTGAGACATTATTAGTGGTCCTAAAAATAAAGCTACGCGAGGACTTTCTTTGTAAAGTAATCTTAAAATAATGTTAAAATAAATTTTATAATCGATTGCAAATGAAATGTTTTGAATCAGAACACGTGCGCTTAAAACAAAACAAAGCACAGAGCAATTACAACTTAACTTACTTTGACATTGATGATAGAATCAGGTCAATTACATCGATCAGTACTGTCAGCTAAAACTTTTCGATTTCCTTTCCCTTTCACGCGAATTCAATTACCCGGTCTCGTGTCCTTGTCGTCAGGTGGGTTTACGCCAAAGTTTTTCACGCTTCGGAAATCTATTTTCCTTTGATCCCCTCGTGCCTCCTTCGCTGTGTCTAGTTTGTAAGTGACGTCATTAGAGCCATATAGACACGGAAGGGTTTATTCCAGAGAAATAGATCGATAGTAGTAAATGGTTCTGCGTGCCGAAAGTAAATAGAAATATAATAAATGAAATATTTAGATAAAAGTAATGATTTTAAATTACTGCTGTCATTTCTTCAGACACTCAAAAATTTATCAAATTTTATACGTTGTATTTTTTAATGTAGAACTAGATTTTATAGAGACTATTTTACTTTGGACATACATGTCCACTTGTCAGAATAAAGATATTTTTAGCCTTTCTCCATTGTCAACTCAGCATATGATTTTTTTGACTTGCAACTGTCTAAAACTAGGGATGCGAGTTAAACCCCCATTTACGAGTTTTTTTGAGACCGCGAGATTAGAAGTCGCGTAATTGGGGGAGTGGATCTCATACAAAATTAAGGATTACGTTTTTGTTCTAAAAATGCAAAACTGCCAAAACTAAGAATAAATGAAAAAAATATTTATTTACCTAGTGGTAAAATACATAGCGCTCATCAACGTTTGACTGTATGCAACACACAAACAGCCGCCCGGCTGTGTGTACAGCAGCAACGACAGTAGAGTGTGACTACGTGATTGGGAGATTTGCGGCGAATACTTCTATACTGAAATATTTGTCAAATGAAAATGAGAGTGATTCACTAACTGCTTATCCATTTCCTAGCCAATATATTTCCGTTCCGTTCCCAATCAGAAAAATAGAAATTAAGCTACTTAATGACAACTAGTTCTATTAGAACAACTCCTGTCGAGAGATGCTATTCAGAGCCCCCTCGTTGTACATCGGAAGCGGATATGATGGAAAAAATATTATTTAGGAAAACAATTAGTACGAAAAATAAACAATGATGGGGTAATTATTTCAAATTGATAATATATCATACAACCTTGGTTCTCTGAAGTACGCAAAACAAAATGAAATTCGAAAATAATTATTGCTAGGCGAAGCTTCGAAAGTCGAATTAAATTTGTTAATTAAAATACTTTTCCAATTAAATAGTCGACGAAAGTAATGAAAATTTTCAGATATTAATTTGGGTTAAATTAATATTTTTCCACAGGTGTATTCAATACAGCGAAAATATAATTGAAATATTAATTGATTAAATTTTATTCTGTTGACTGAATGACTTCTTGGAATATATATTTCCTTTGTTTTTGTCATTCACTTAATTTAAATGAACGAAATCAGAAAATTGGGCTGTCATTTATTGGTTATTAATTAAATTATTTTATTTCATTAATTCCACAATGTTATCAAATCACCAGTTTCGCTTATTGCAAGCATTCTCAACTTAAAAGTTTTGAAGGAGAAAAAAATAATGAAAAACCCCGTACGAATACTGATTGTACCACTTAACATAGCAGACTCAAATGCAAAGTATCTGTTTAGAGTGAAAAGTTTGTAAAGGGAACATCATATTTAGGTTTTTTGATATTTAACTTGATGCATTGAAGGATCTTGTTTAACCCTTTATCTTAAAATTGATTTGTGTACAAGTTCCTCATCGTTTTTGAATTCTTTCACTTTTCTCGGAAAATTGTAGTGATAATAGAAAATAAACCACCAACTCTACATACAGATTCGAATATTTGTACGATTTCTATAGAAAATTGTATTCTCTCTAAGTTTCAATTTACCCTTATCACGCTTATTGCCTCTAATCCAAACGACCCCTTCATTTCCGGATACAAAAAAAACTTTTAGGTTTAAAATAAAATTCGTAATATTATCAATGATTCCGATTTTATATTACAAAATGTATTGCAGCTGATTTTGAAGAATTAAAACAATTTTACCAATAATTTTGCGACAATGTCAGCGGTTATTTGTCGAAATTTCATCCTGATTGCGTTCGATTCCTTAATTCATTAGAAAATTGAATAAGGGGCAATAATTAATCATTGGCATGACTCAAAGATAGCATTCTTACATAATTCTGTATGCGAAAGAAAAGGGTGTTAAACTCTGAATTAGTATTTTTGCAGGAATGTCAAAATTATTTGATGATTTTCATATATATGAAATTTTCTGTAAAATGTAATGTTTCAACCCCGTTGTTTTGCATTGGTGCACAAAACTGATTTTTGTCTCCTTGATTCATCGTAATTGATAGTATTCATTTTGGTAGTAGATACATATAACATAGACACGCCCGCGAGGCTACTGGAGCGGTCAAACAATTCTTCTGGATAGACGTCGTTCAAACCGCTCATGAAGGAAGAAGGTAATCTCTTTCTGTTACTCTATCAATGGTTGTCACTTTCTACGTTGTTTTTTTATTGTCTTATTTGTGATGTAACTATTCTCTTGCAAAAAAATATTGTTTTTATAATTTGTATTTTATAACTAATTACAGATTGAAAATTAGAGACACCATACGGAAATGATCTGAAATGATTTATTTCACTCTCTCACATTTCCTGATGAGACATTAAATGTGTATTTCAGTTATTGTGGTATATTTAATTAATTTTAGTTTAATAAGACCAAATTACCAAATCAATAGTGAGGTGGGGTAGGGTAGAAATCACAACAGAAATAAGTTAAAGCGCCAGACGTCACTTTTAATATTTAAGTGTAACAAACTCGATTTCAATATTGATAAATGCAATCTTTTATCCTTTACAAGAGGGTCGCGAGTGTTATTTTTCCGTTATTCAATGAATGGCCGAATTCTCTCGCGAATTTCATCAGTCAGAGATCTTGGCGTACAATTTGAGAGCAAACTAACATTCAATAATCACATTAAGATTACTTGCAAGAAAGCATTACAAATGTTGGGCTTTATCATCCGTACCACCAGAGTCTTTTCGGGAGTTAAAGTTCTAATATTAATGCACAACGCTTTGGTTCGAAGCAGACTTGAGAGTGGGTCAATTGTTTGGGCCCCAAGATGCTCGAAATATACCCTTATGGTGGAGAAGATTCAGAATTTTTTTTTGAGACTTCTCTATATGAGGGTGTATGGATATAACTCATGGCTTTATCCAACTGACTTTCTCTTAGGCATGCTTAACTTCAATAGTATGACCGTTCGAAGAGAAATGTATCTGGCCATATATTTCTTTCGACTTATACGAGGCCAAAATGAGAATTGTTTGTTCTCCCGAGGTGTAGAACCAGCCTGCCAATGGGGATGCCACTGGGGAGAGCTTTAACGGTGTTCAACAATATTGCTTCGGATGTCGACATATTCCACGTAGACGTGGGTGAGTTCCGACGAATACTATTTTTTATGTATTAAAGTAGAGTTCGTCTGAGCTTACTCAATTGACTTCCTTGCCCTTTTTTTTCCTACTGCTTTTAATATTAAATTGTACTATTTTTTTTCTCCATTGTAAAAGTTTTAAATTTATAATTTGTCAACCTTGTGCATTGTTAATTAAATAAATAAATTAAAAAAATAAAAAAGACCTATTTAAAATCTAACTTAGAGTTTAGAAAAAATAAAGAAATTATGCTGTTATCATTTTAAAACCATGAATGCGTATCTAACAAACACGGACGAAAATTTAAAAGGATTACTCATCACTTACGGCAACTGAATTGTTAAAGAAAACACATTTATTACAAAAATTGAAGCACGTTTCTTGGTGGGTCAGAGAGAGCTTTTAGGATGACCCCTCGTGATCTCTTTTGGCATTAAAATCTTGGAACCTATCAAAATATCCTATTTATACAAAATCGTTATCGGTCAGTGGAAACCCTTTTCGAACAGTCCTTGAGAAAGTGCCTCATTAGTGTAGCAAAATCTAGAGGCCTGGAACGCTATTTATTTGTAAACAGCTACATCAAACTCCTCACCTTTGATCTGGCGACAAAGCTGTTTAAGTATATTAATAGCATTACTCTGGGGTTGATTTTATCATGTTATTCAATCAAATTAAATTATTTCTAAATATGATAACAAAATACTTTTTTAATACGCTTATTATTAATGCAAAAAAATGCAGACACATTTCATTTATCATTCGCGCCAAAGGTCGAAAATTCAAAAGCGAATATTCCTCATCGATGATTAAAGTTTACGGTATTTAATATTTATATGCGTAAAATATTAAAAACCAAAAATAACTCACTACTCTAAAATATTAATTTTAACTTGAGATAAGTATTCATGGTAATTTGTAACATTTTTTTATAATTACGAACAATTTTGCTTGTGTGGTTTTTTGTAATTTTCTCAAAACTTAATTTTTGGAGAGTGTGAGTTATGATACTATGCTTTCATTTTATAAAAATCAAGTCACACACATAAAAGTCTACGAACAAATACCGCCCTACAATATATAATGATGATAATTATGCGCCTTTGAAGATTGTGCAAGTAAAGTCTTTGTGCACGTCGTTGCTGCAGACTGTGATAATGTCTTTAGAGATTTCTCGTTTTCAGATGGTGTAAAATTCGTCGCAAAGGTACTACAAATATCTATGCACACATATGTATATGTACATAAATATATTTACAATAATTATCTTTTGTATTAATATTAAAAATAGCCGTTTTAGTTTATATTATCTATTCAAATTCAAATTATTTTTAAAAACGATCGATGACTTATGTCATAAAATATGCAGAAATTATAAACTGTTAACAATAATGGATCACATACAATTATTGCTTAAGGGTACCTATTCTTCCATGAACAGACAATCAGAATCGATTCATTTGAGAACAGTGTATCCAACTTCTTTCGAAGCATGTTGCGTGGTCGAGTGGTCAACCTCGTTGGCTTCGGTTACGAAGGTAACGTGTTAAAATTTCAGTACAGCGATTTAAAAAAAATCTATTTAGAGATTTGTGTACGAAGGCAATTATGCATGTGATATTTTGAATCAAGCCATCACCACCCATCCCTGCATTCTCCTAAAGAAAGTATAAGCAACTAAGTAAAAAGAAGTTCTCGTAATAACACTTCCACATTTAGAGTGGAATTGTTTTTAAAATAATCTGACTTCTTTAGCAGCGATATATCTACTTTAAAATTAATGCTTGCTTCCTATCATTCGATATTCTTTTGATGGAAACTTAGTTACTTAGAGTTATTTAATGAATATTGCTATCTCTTATGTTTGAACGAATTTACCAGATTCCAAGAAAAAGTTTTCATTATTAATGCAAAAAGCACTTTGTTCTCTGTAATATTTATAGCTATTCGCAAAGATACAATTTGCATTAAATATTCGAAATTCATCTTTCATAAAAGGAAAAATTAAAATTCTATCTATAACTTTAAATCAAAAGATTTTTTAACGTGTTGGAAATCAAGATCGTATTATTTTTTTAAATTGTATATTTAAAATCATTATCATGGTGGTAGTGATTTATTTTCTTCCCGAGTTGATCTTGAATAACTTTATTAAGGTGTTTTATTTAAAAATATTAGTAATAATAAAACTTATCAAATATTTAATTGAAAATTAATTAAAGAAAGGTAGAGTTAATTTGCGTAACCCTGTTATATTGATAACGATTTATAGGTTGATTTTCCGTTTCATTTGTATGTTATATTTTCTTCAAAAACCGTATCGCATTAAATGCTTAAAGGTGAACAAGCTCTCGTATTTTTTACCAGCAGCTTATTTCGAAATTTTCTCGAATTACAAACTTCGAAATGAATAAATTTTTTCAAGATGAAAAAATTTATAGGTGGCGTATATGAAAAAAAGAGGAATTTAGTTTTTTTCGCTTCGTTTCCTGTCGTCGAAAAAAGGCATAAAAGGCATCCTGAAGGAAAGGAGGTGCAAGTCAAAAGCGGAAATTGATGAGGAGTACTGAAATGGAAGGCTTTGCAGGAGAACTTTCAGCATTCAGAAGTAGCGTAGAAACAATTAAATGGGTAAACTATACTGACGGTTACCTAAAAGATTGACTGTATATCAATAAAAAAATAATATGCATTTTTTCGTTGAAATATATAACATTTTTTTACCGCTTAAACAGCTATGTAGCTTGCAAAACGATTACTGAAAAGTTGATTCAACTTATTCGCCTGACCTTTAGTAGAGTGATCAATGACCTTGGGTGGTCAATCAATTTATGAATCTGTATAAAAAGACATGGCTGTCTGGGAAGTTTAATTTTTTTTCCATCCATCTAAGTCTGGAAACGTAACTGAGTGACTAGATAAATTGCTAGTCGTTTTCTAGCACCTTCCTCATATTATAGTTACATCTTAAACTAAGAAAGATTTCCAAGCAGTTCTTAGAAAACGAACAGTTATTCATTTTAGAAGTGAAGATCACAAAAAGTAAAAATGTCGTGAAACACCTTTAATCTATTGAAATAATTTCCTGTTTGATATTAAAATGAAGAAAAAACTTAAATAGTGACCAACTTCACAGAAGTATGCATTTCTACTACGTTTAATCATCGAATATATTTGATGAAATGTTCCTTGATTAAAAAATTATCGGCGATTTTTACAATATTTGTCAACGAGAAATACTGGCCAGTTGGCCATCTTATTACCCTATTACTTCATAAATTTTAAGGGAGAGCCTTGTTAAAACTTTTTGATAATGATATTATATTGATCAGAAAAGTTACTTTAATATAACTGGTTATTATTAATAAAACCAAATTCGATCAAATATTGAAGAATAAAATAACACCACTTTAACTACACAGATTATTTTATTAACCATCCAAGGACGAGCGTGACCATATAGTCACAGTAAACACTGTTGTCTATTGATCCCACTATTCATCCTTTTTCTACCTGAATATCGTTGCTTTAAGTCATATTTGGTTAAAAATGGCACAGACTTCAGTTAGTCATCAGCCGCGGGGACAGGAATGGCCACCAAAAGCACATGCGATTTTTTGATTTTACGTTTTTTTTAATGGACTTTTTGAAACTGTTGGTTATTTTTTTTATCAAAACATCAAATTATTTACAGTTCTTTTGCTAATATATTTGTATTGAAATTATGTTGATCTAAAGAGGGCAAATTGTAAAAAATTAAAAAAAATTTCACGTTTAGCTATATTTCAACTCTGAATGTTTGTATGTCCCCATACTGTCACGCTCGTCCTTACTACTGTCCGTAACAATATCACACGGTAATAAAAGTATGAGCTTGGCCATATAGTCATGCGGGGTTTCTATACAACGACTTTGCATTTTTTTTTTTTTAAATTTTTTGTTAGGAATAAAAGTTATCCGTGACTTCAATATGGCATAAAAAAAAATATCGAAAAAAGCTCTCGTCTCTGGAGGGTTAAATTGTATATGATATTTTCTTTGGGCCGTTATATTGAATAGAATTCTGTTATTGAAAAATAAAATAGGGCACAAAATTATCCGCCCCTACAATGAACGGGCTGTAAAATAGATTAGAGAAACTTTAATTAGTAATATTTTCAGATTAAATTAAGAATTATTGCGTATATTTTTGTTCTTAAAATTTTTCTTCAATATATGTCATTATTGCGGACGATCCAGAATTTTTATATCTTTACGATGAGATATAAAGTTTGGTCAAGGATGAAGGTGAAGAATTAAATACTATTTGAAAGCCAAAAGTTCTATGTCACATATGGTGAGAAGGGTTAATATAAAATAATATACACAAATATTCCTCGGGAATTAATTATCATGGTCTTTATATGTCGTAACTTTTTCGTTTGATTTTTTTTATTTAATCAAGCTACGAATTAAAATAAGATATTTTCTAGTAAGCAACACAATTAGTGTATGAATTTATTGAAATTCAGAGTGTTACAAAGTGAGTTTTATGTGAAAGATGTAAACATACATAAATTCAATCATTCTCAATTATGTGACAGGTGTCCCATAAAAACAACCTTCAAAAGTTACATGACGAAAACCCACAATTCAAAAAACTATGTACTAAAATGTTGTCGAATTCAGGCGAAGCAATCTCCCAAAAGTGTGCCCATATTTGTAAACTTTCATACGCTAGTACTTTGTCAAGTTTCCATATTCTCTTGAAGTGTTTCGCAACCTTTTTGAACTTAAAACATACTCAATATCGCCAGAAATATGTATGTAAAAAATGGGTATTTTGAGTTATAAATGCAGATCAATAGATTTGAACAAGCTTCATAGTCCCAAAAAACAAACTAAGTCATAAAACATGTATTTGTTTCGATATTTAACGAAGTAATACGAACTTAGTTATATTTCTTTGGCGATTATTATTGGGAGAAAGCTATATATAACTTTACGTTTTTTAGCTGTACAGATTTCTTATTTCTACAGCTACTCAAAGACGATTATACGACTAAACGTTTTTGAGCTGTATTTATTTTGGCCAATTGTTGTTTATTTATTTGTCTTATTATTTATGGCTACAATTTAATATTTAAAAAGCCGACTATTTCAAAACAAGATTTTTTCACTAAACGTTAACTTAGAATACCGATGATATGCTCTTATGATAATATTATTTACATAACATTTAACAAATTTTACATGAAGCTAAAAAAACTGACTTATTATTGATTATTTGTTTGGGATTATATATTTTTCGGAATATCAAACGTTTATTATTTATATATTTGGTTACTAATAATTATTATTATCTTTATATCAGATACGGTTTATTTACATAGCTTTCCATAGTAACTTTAGCAAGATACGGTGCTTAACGTGAAATGATAATTATATATTATTATCGGTTGTATCTGCATACATATGTGTACATATGTATGTGGAAAATGATATCAATTTTTTAATCTAATTGAAATCAAAATCAACAAATTGCAATGAATTAACTAGTGTTTATTTAATGTTGATAAGGCGAAAACATTTTTAATTTTGTTAAAGAAAGCTCAAAAAATAGTAATTACGTTCTACACACTCCCATTGTTATGAGTTTTATATTTTAGAATAATGGTTGATAAAAAATATTACACAAGAAAAAATCTACTAAAAGAGTGTGCAAAATTATTTGCCTCAGTCGGTTTTACTTGCTCACAGAGGCCTGCGTGGGCTCAAGCTTGACCCGCGGGCCTTTACGAAGCGAGTTAGGTCGTTGGTTGAGATTTGGGTTCGGGTTGGACTCGGGTAAAGAATTTAGTTTTGAGAAAATATTTTCGAACTTTGTTCGGAACATGTGTCAGCCATGCGGCAATTCTATTCATGACAAAACAGTTCAAGAAAATGTCATGTATTTATCTAATATTTCTTAAAATATCGTTTTTTTTCGGGTTGAAAAATATAAATCTGGGCTTCGGGACGGGTTCGGGTAACAAGTGTGACATTGACACTCAGATCCGGGCCAGACCTGGATTGACTGGGCTCGGACTTGGTAATTTCATTAAATTTCGGTCCGTGGAGATCTCTGCTTCCTTATTAACAAGACGTATCGAAATAACTTCAAAAATTTTACACAAACATATCAGTTAATAAATTTGTATAATTGTGCATGCTTTCAGACTGACCAGAAATACGTTAACGTATATGTGTACAACAACAATCAAATTCATATTTTCTATTTTTGCTGAATAATAATTAAATATTGAAACTATTCGCTTGATTGTAGATAAGTTTTTATGTCAGTAACACATCGCACAGTGTCCGTGGACATGAGGTTTAAAAAAGCTGTTCACAAGAAGAGAAAAAGTCGTAAAGTTTCATATGTAAAATATGATCTTGTAAGTTTCCAAAAGTTGGCTCCATTAAACTTTCTCGTTTTGCCTTCGCTTTCATCATTACCAACAAACTCTCTGAGATATTTTTGTGTGCCAAGGTAATGGTGACAATAGATTTTACACTCATTTGACACATTTGTTCTGGTGTAAACTTTTTTCGGAAAGGAGATGAATTTAATGTTTTATATATAAAACAATTCGTAAAACTGGTTGCCGTGGGATTCGAACCTGCAAACACCACTACTGACGACAATCACGTTGACGACTGGTTATTAATTTTATATTTAAATATGATAAGACTTAGTGGTAAAACAACAAATTAATAACATCTAAATAATGCGGATATAATAAACATCAGTGACGAAGATGAATGTTCAAAATCAAGTGATTATTTTACTATAAATTATTTTCACTTTAGCGAATTTACGTGATATTTCCCACCCAGTGAGGCTTTAGTGCCACGTGTCTCATTAAAGGGCCTTGTCACGCCACCCCCACTCCCTACGTGACTCGAAGGACTGAAATTCGTAGCTCCCGCCCCTCTTTCGAGGGAAACTTTTTATATTGGAATTTCCGGGCGGCACATACCGTGGATGACTTTCAAATCTCAATTCGTGTCAGACATTTTGCTACGCGGAAATTTTCACGAGAAAAAGAATGAATATTTGCGACTTTAGCCGGGCGTAATGTGCCATCGGTGTAGCCAACAAACAAAAATCGACAAATAAACAAAATCATTGTGACAATAAATTCAGAAGTGGCAAATCACCAGCAAAAGTATTGAATGACGTATATTATTACGCCATTTTTTCAATAAATAAGAAACTTAGTAACAAAAACTTAAAATTTAATTTTAAATGAAATAACACTAAATTAAGGAAAACAAATCTTTATATATAACCGTTCACCATTAGCTAATTTGATACTCAAGATGAGCTTTGTAGTAAGTACTGCACATAGCGCGCTCTTTTCCCTTTCTTTATTTTTTATTTTACTTGACTTTGATCTAGTATGTTTTTTTTATTTTAACTGATAAACATGATATGCTTTGTCATTATCAATTGCCTTATGCACTTTAATTAAGCTCTCTACATCGGGATCATATTCTTTGATGATGGTCAAAACGTATCATTTTGTTCAGGAGATAAATATTTTCTTAAAAGGAATTACTCTCATATATAGACTGATTAATAATCTTGAGCTTTATGAGGCAGGTAGTATTGAAAGTAAGAAACAAATGATAAAATATCAAAAAAAATCTAGATTTTCAATTGAACGAATTGTACGAATATGTAACATACGTACAAAAGATGAAAACCGTTTGTTGTAATTTTTGAATATTACTTTGAAACAACGCCTTTTTTAAAAATATGTATAACAATAAAAAAACAATTAATACCACATGAGTGAAAAACTAATAATTTATGTATACAAGTTGAAGACCGATCCTGTGGTAAGTCTAAATTTCAACAAAAGTGAAATTAGTTAATAATTGATATGATTTTATTGTGTTCAGCTTAAATATTTATTCTCACAAAACACTTCTCTAAAATTAAACAATTGTAAGTCACAGATTATAATATTCGTTGGAATTAAAATATGTTTCTTTGTTCGAAGTTTTTGGCTCCGCCCGCAATGTTCAAACAGGTATGAAAGCGGTTTTCCAATTTAACTCACAAATTCCTCGTAACCGCAGGAAACTCTTCCATTGTTTGAGGTGTATTTGTCTTATTTGATTGTATTCTATATATTTTCTCTTCTTTTAACAAGCAATAACCAAATATATTAGTGTGGTAAAAAGCTTTAAGCGTATCACACATCCGCTAAAATACAGTCATAACACATAACAAGTCAAAGTTAAGTAAGAGCAAATTTTAATTTTAACCATATATTTATTATTAATTATTTGAAACATATGGCCAATTAACGGTTCCTCCAAGATACTTTATCTTCTGCCAGTTTCTCTGTTTCCTACCAAATCATCCCAGCGGCCTGTAGTTCCACCGGGTATATCCTATGGAGATGGTCATTAATGGCTTTCCACGGCAACGGGGTGTATTCGGTTGATAAAAAAACAAGCAGGGTTCTAGCAATGACTCCAACTATCTGGCAATCATAAAACGGTATATTTTACTCGTTGGTCTTTAAGGGAGTGCCCAATTAAATTTTTCGTTTAAAAATATATAACCGACAAAGGAATCGTAAAAATGTTAAGTCTTATCATACGCCACTAATCACGATTTAAACTAAAATATGAAAGTTCAAATGTCAATAAGCAGAATATCGCAAAAAATTTGCGATAATTTTATGTAGGTACATATGTAAGTATATTCATTAAAATTTAAAAACATATTTGTTTACTTATGCCTCTGTTTTGTTGGAGGTAGGATTTCACAATGTTTATGTAGTATTTACGATAAGATTATTCAATTGGAAATTTAATTAACTTCGCATATTACCTTAGCAGTGTGTTTGAATGTTCATTGTATAATAATTTATAATTTATCAACAATTAATATCGGGCCCTATGGCGCAGTGGTTAGCGTTGCTGGCTTCCATGTCAGATTTCATGAGTTCGAGTCCCAGCACTAACAGATTTCTTTTGGATCGATTTCTGTTCGAAGCCATGGGTGTTTGTGATGTTTGAATATTATATCCCACCCGTTTCGATACTTAAATAACTGGGCGGAGCGAGAGCGATGAGTAAACCACTAGTCCTCTCCTCCTTATCTTTCTATCCATGCTACTCTCTTTGGAAAAGAGAGGTTGAGCGACTGGCTAACAAACAGTTCTTTTAGAAAGAATTCTCTATTAGATTCCGAATTCAAACTCCAATTCTAAATTCATTGTTTTTTTTTATTATTAAAGAAATATTAAGTCATTGCTAGGGGGCTTTTAAACTTTACTATTTGAGTATGCTTCTGCCGCCTGCTGTGGCCTATTTGGTTAGAGCTTGCTCTACCGATCACGCAAGACTGGGTTCGATTCCCGGTAAGATCACAGTGAATTTGAGAATTATTTAATTCAAAGTTGTGATTGAAGACTGGGTGTTTGTGATGTCAATTCACATAATTTCCTCTCCTCCCATCCTTCTGATCCTTTAATAATTGGGTGTAGCAATAGCGATTAGCCAACCACTAGTCCTGTTGTAGCATTCTCCTTCTTTCCATACTACTCACTTTGAAAAAAGTGAGGTTAAGCGACTGAGTAGCAAACAGTTCTCGTAGAAAAACTTCTGTTGAGATACCACCATTAGGAGGCCAAATGATCCACATTGGAACCGGACATGGATTAAAAAAAATTGAGTATGCTAGTACTACCAAAAATATGCTTATTTGCAATTTAAAAAATACTGTAGATTTGCAAAAAATACAATTACAGCTATAATTTTTTTTTATAGGAAACAGATTAAAAAAAAAATTAAACACATGGTTGTATTGCTTATATTTTATACTTATCTTTTAGATTATTTGTTATGTTTTGATAATGTAAATTCAACCGGGTCAATAGTCAAGTGTTAGACGCTCTTTTGCGTTCGTCCTATTCCGTTTTGGTGTCCACGAGCTGTAGTTCTCGTATGGATACTATTGTGAATTGATTTTTCAATCGATTCATGAGTTTGTCCTCAAAGGTAAGGATGTTTGTTATTTGTATATTCATTTCACACGAGATGTATCACCTAACCACGTTTTATTTTTATTTCTCATAAACGGTGATATTTTAAGTCAGTGCTTCCCAACCTGTGGGCCACGGCCCCTTGGGGGGCTGTAAGATTTCTTGCAGGGGTCGCGAAATTCAGTAGAAAGTACAAATATCTATATATTTAAGTCTGTCAAATCGGTGCTTCCCATATTGGGGGCCGCCGCGGGAATACGGGATTGAGAAATTTGTATTCCGAGGAAAGAGTTTAGCAAAATGAGGATTTCGAATTCGTCGGTGAGCTAAAAAAAAACGAGCTACGGAGACAATTCGGGGAAAAAGTATAGCGAATCGAAGATTTCGAATTCGAATTAAGGAGGGCCGTGGATTATTTTTTTTTTGATTTAGGGGGCCGTGGAACGAAAAAGGTTAAGGAAAGAAAAAGGAAGCACTGTATTAAGTGACAAAATAAATACAAGTTCTCGTAAAACATATGTTGAGATACTTCATTAGATGTATTTATATTTCACATCGATCCTGGAAACTGGTTTTTTGTTTAATGTCACAGATTCTATAAAAAAATATTGCATCTAAAAAAGGATCAAAGGTATCTGAAATAAGGTGTAGTGTATATAATACCTGTCCAAACGTCTTTCTGTCTGTGCCAGCTTCATTTTAATATAAAACGAAAATTCAGAAGTTCGTAAAGTGGGACGAATCCTCAAATAAACAACGAGAGAAAAAATAAATAAAATACCCAGCACCTGAGAAGAAGGACCCGTTGAATTTTTACTCAGCGCATTTAAAAATGATTTATTTACGCGTCACCATCAGTTATGTTATGTAAGGCCATAAAAGTTGGCTCGTTCATGGGGATGTTACTAACCACTTTTAGGTGAAGCATAAAATATTCCCACAGCGCTGGGAAAAGGATAGCTTTAGAAATTTCTCATAAAGAAGCTTTCACCGCGAATTCTCGCCTGTTTTATGCGTCGAGTTGAAATACTTTCGATCAGAGAATAATAAAGATCAGATTAAATCTTCATAGTTTAATGAATATTCAATAAAATTGATGTATATTTTATTTTATTAAATCCCGATTTAAACCAGTTTAGTTTCAGCAATTATTCAACAAAAAAACACATTACCTCAATCAAATTGGTTTAAATAAAAATTCACTAGTCAAACTTAATTTTAAAGGGTCTTTCAATAAGAACAATCGATAAATTTTTAAATGTAAATTAAACAAGTTGTGTGTGAGATATCTATTCATTTTTTTTTCATTTGAAAGTATATTTTATTGCATTGAGTGTAGAATATAACGTCATTATAATTTCTGCCGCGGCTTTGTTTTGTGGCACGTATTCGGGAGGTTCAATTTTCAATGACTTTGTCACATAAATCTGGCTGAATTTGTTGGATGGCGTTTGTTATGTTGATTTTTGATGGGGTCAATTGTTTGTGGAAGACTTGCGATTTAAGATAGCTTCAAAGGGAGAAGTCTAAATGCAAAAATTAAATCAAGTATTGCGCGGAACGTTTCTCGAACGAAGCAGTGACTTTGATGATACAATTTGATGATTTGCACACGTTTTTCAATGCTATAAACCTTCCATGGTGGTCGTACTCTACTTAAAAATTGACAATAAATTTGACAGATGTCACTTTAACAACATGACTGCTATAACCTAACAAATTTTGAGCGTCCCTATTGAAAAGCTCTTTAAAAGGGTTAATAATGTATTCAATTCTTAAAGAATAACGTGTTCTAATTGATGATTAATTGCGAATCACAAGAGGACTATAACTATCCATCAGTGCCTAGACAATAATCAAGATATCGTCTAAACATCAATTTTATTAAAATGCAATACATTGTAAGTTATTTTCTTTCTTCTTTTCTGGCGCTAAAGTCTTGAGAAAACCTTGGCTGCTTCAATGATTTTCCTCCCCTACACTCCTTAGTCAATCGCTATAGTATTGCTTATTCAAAATCTGTCAGATGTAAATATAAAATACATTCGTACCTTTAAATGCATATATTTTATAAGATTGAAAACCAATTCAAATAATTGTCCTCGCAGGTATTTAAATTCAAACGATTTTCTGGGTAATCGTTCAAATCTATCAGTGATTGTATTAATTTGATGTTTAAAATAAATTAGGATTATCTTAAAGTTTCTAATCCTGAGCGTTCTGCAACATGGTTTTAGTTTTAAATGATTTTTAATTTATTGTTAAAAAAAAACTATTACATACGATATAAAGCCTTCTTGCGGACACTTACATTTACAGCGAAAGTGCAGGACACCGAAGAATTGCATCGCTGTCGCTTTTCCGCTGAGAGGCGAATTTTCTTGATTTTCCAGCAGCCTTCTGAACTTTCCGTCAATAAAGTAACCGGAGTTTTATAACGTAATAAAGTACTTTATGGTCGGCCATTATCCACAAACGAAAGACAGTGAGATTTAGTAAGAAATACTGAAATCATTGCTTACAGTATTTTTATTTTCTGCACAGTATTAAGTTTAAACGTTTTGTTTATATTGTTATGTCATTCTTAAATAGTTATAACTCTACATAAGCCATTATAAAGCGTCTTAAATTTATGTTCTAATTTTCCAGAATATACTTTAAATCTTTCGTTTATATACATATATTTTGGGCAACTCTGTACAATAAAGTAATCAGTGATAATTTGTTGTTTAAGTATACTTTTTAAATTACGCTTTGTTATTTTAAGTTTATTAATCTACATAATTTCTCAAGGAAAACGAATAACGCGAAACTCACAACAATTTTTTAAATTTATAATAAAACACTATGAGAAGTTTTTAAGCAGACAAATACTTATTTTGTTTAATTTATATTACATTTATTGTCTGTTTAATGTTAGCATGGATTTTTCTATAAATTGTTTTACCTACATTATTCCATTATAAACTATTATATTGATAAATACTTTATTTAAATTTACAAAATTATTGAGTAATTAAAATTAACAAAATTTTATGAAAACTAGCGGTATTAAGCCGTAATGCACCCAGCAGAATTTTTATTTAATAAAATAATTCATTTGAAATAAAGTGAATAAAAAAATTGATATTGATGATTTCCAAAGCTAGAAGTGATTATTAACATTTTTATTTAATTTAAGAACGGCTTTAACATGTGTTTGTAATGAAAAAATCATTTCAGAATACTATGCATGGAATCTGAAGTTACTAATGTTTACAAAATTACAAATTGTTTAACGGATGTTCAACTGGCTATAAATATTAATTGAAACGTCACGAGTAACGAGATTTAAAGAAAAAATAAACTATCGAATACTTAATGTGTTTATTATACCCTATTAAAAAAATGATTTGGGTTGTCTTAAAAAGTCATTGAAATTTTTTCTAACGGTATTCTTGGTTTCTACACAACACATTTTCATTGTCAATTTTATGTGCTTGAAGATATTTAAAATACATATTACACCTACTGAAATTGATTTTCGCGATAATAATTATATAAAATAATCGAATCGTTAAAATTACAAACAAAAAAAAAGCAAGAAAAAACTATTTTAATATTATTTTTACTAAAAAAGGTTTGAAAGTACTGATACTTTAGCTATAACGATTTTCAGGACGATGCTAATATCCGGGGCAACCAATTTCCGCTTTAATAAATTTATTTCAATAATAATTCTTTTAAGACGATCAAAACCAATTCCAGTCATAACTTTAATTACTTTCAGTGATAATCGATTTATTTAAATCGATTTTTTTTTATTGGGAATTTAAGAACTTTTCGCTATTCAAAAATAAATTAAGAAAGTTTATTTTTAAAAACCGGTACTACATATTTGTGTATATAGCCTAGTGGTCCACTTGATTGTTTATCCTTCTTGGTTGGTTAACATCATTCTCTATCATGTATTCACCAACATTTGTAAATAGTTTTCATCCAACCAACGGTGGGCTGCCAATATCTTAACAAGGGGCTCGGTAAATCTTATCCATTTATTTGTATCCATTTTCGCTCCCAATGTAGAGCATATGACCTCCTAATAAAGGTATCTCAACAATAGTTTTTTTTTCTACGAGAACTGTTTGTTACTTAGTCGCTCAACCTTTCTTTTCCAAAAAGAGTAGTAGGGATAGAATGATAAAGCTAAGACAGGACTAGTGATTAACTCGAACTCATGAGGTCCGGCACGAAAGCCCACCACGTTGAATGAAAAAATGAAGGGGGTACTAAGTCTTGTTTCATAATAAAATTTAACCATCTATAGAAATTGCAGTTAGGTGCTGATTTGATCTAAGACGAATGATTTTCTTATCTTAACAAGGGGCTCGCCGGCCGCTCTAAAATTTAACAAGGGGCTTGTGCGAGCAATATATGGTTGCAAATATTAACAATCCCTCAATTATTTTTTTGTGATTTCTTCTTTTTCATCCGTAACCACTGATATGTGTAAATTTAATATTATATAGAAATGTTATAAACATTGCTCAAAAATGAATTAATTAAATTGAATATTTCATGACATAAATAAACCTTCTATAACTATATTATTTGTAACTTATTTTGGTTCATAATTATTTATTATTAATAAAATTATGGCAAAAATTTTCTATGCGGTAACGCAAGAAGTTTTAGCAAAATTACTGTGGTGCTTTTGAGGGGAACCTAACCATTGTTTGTTATTTTATAAACCATTTTATGAACTCAAAGGAAACGAAAGACCTTCCCAGTTTCTACTTAGAAATATGATAGTAAAGTAAAGTTGTTTACTTCGTTAATTGGACAGTAAATATAATTTGTCATAAATAAATGATTGATAGTAAGAATAATAAATTATTATGAAATTCATGAGTATCTATATATTAATAGTCGATAAAATAATCACAAACCACAAATCACAAATAATCGCAAATCACAAATATATTCGTACTAATGTCCTCGGGTCTTTTTCTTCTTCTACGAAATATATTTGTTAGCGTACTTGAAAATTATTTGAATAAAATATATATTGTATATATTTTATATAATAGAGGTCTATTTCTGCTACTACGAAAAATGATTGTTAGCAAATTTAAACATTGTTCCAAAAAATAAAAAAAGTACAATTCAAATACTGCAGGGCTGTTGATGTATGTCCCGAGGTATATTTTTTCTTTTACGAAATATATTTGTTAGCAAACTTAAAAATTTCAATTATTATAAAAAATATTCTATATACAATTTAAATACTGCAGGGGAGAGCTGTCGATATATTCCCAAGATATATTTCTTTTACTTTTAGAATTTCTGGCTTATTCAATAAATAGGTTTGTAATTTATTTTTCACGCCAGTAAATTTTCTGACTACACTTAAAAATGCAACAAAAATCCCCCCGTTGAGGTCAACGGGCTTACAGCTCGAGGTTTTGAATTTTGATGAAGTAATTTCTATAAGTGATTTAATCTGACTGTAGATACAAATAAATTGAAGATATTAATAATTTTTAACCGATTTAATCGGATCAAATTTTCTTCAAACCCATTTATAAAATTCAAGATTATAGTTTAATCACATTACATCGTTCCGTAGACTAAGTTAGAATCATGTGAATTTTAGATAACAGCTTTGAGCAAGCTTCACGATATGAGCATACAATTAAGCGGTACCATACTACGTGTCGTAACTAACCATACTTAACTATGCCTTAGCTCGTATGTCAAAGACTAACTTTAAATATCGATAATAGCTTTCAAAGCTTCTAAGTTGTGTGTGCTGGATACGTGGCGGAGAATTTTCAGTAGCGTTTTAAAGGATATCAAAACTTGACAAATATAAGTATAATCCATAAAATGTTTTAGTATGCTTGCATAATTTTGTTTTCTTTATTACAAAGCTATAATTTCATGTTTTTTTTGTTCAAATAAAAATAATATATACTAAAAACAAGCAATACATAACATATTCAGTTTATTTGATGTTATTTCGATAACTGACATGTCGGAATTTTTATCATCTAAAAGAATAATCGATGCGCTTAAATATTATCAAAATAGTCGCGAAGGTCTGGGTCAGTCGTGGGGAACCTTTTCCTCTTTAAAGGCCGCATTCATTTTTCTGATTCGACTTAAAGCCACAGTAAACATTGACATTAGGGGACCTTTGGCCGGAAACAATTTTATGCGAGATTCTAATGCCCAGAAATTTGCAGATTTACCAAAATTACCAGCGTGGGACCTTTTTTTTAGGTCTTTCAAGGATTTAGACATCCAAAATCACAATTATTTACGTATTTGATCAAATTACCAGCGCGGGAGCTTTTATTTTTATGCTCTTCCAAAAATTTTTGAATCCAGGAAAATCTCAGGAATTTACGAATTTACAAAAAAATGTAGAATTGGCCAATCAGGTCAAAAGACCACACCAGAGTAGCCAAAATAATAGAATATGTTTTAAACTTTTACCCACCAACTAAATATTTTTTTCAAAATTCAATTTTTCTACCCGGTCTTTCAATAGGTTGCTGACCACTGGTCTATACCAATATCAAAGACAGCGATTTACCCAGAAAGAGAAAATACAAAAAAATATATTGTATAAATACACGTTTGAATCAGAACAGTTACTTTTATATGTTTGGAAGCTTTTTTAGGAAGACTTTTAATAATTATTCAACAATAAGAACAATAGTCAATTTAATAACATGAGGCTTACCAGCGGGATGCCACTGATCTCGTCGTAAAACGAGAATCAATATAAAAAATATACCTAATCAAACTGAATTGTAAAACACAAATGTATTTAGATAAATAAAAAATAGCACAATTAAATAAAAATATGAGCTTTTTTGGTCATAGTACATTGTCTTCTGCACAATAATTAATTTGTCTTGTGACTATATTGTTTAAAATTTATTTTGGTAAATAATTGTTCATTATTAATTCAATTAATTAATTCGGTAACGCTAGAACTTTTAACGAAATTATTGTGGTGCCCAAAGTTAAAAGCTTTGAGGGGAACCTAACCATTGTTCGTTACTTTATAAATTGTTTTTTCATCACAAAGGAAACAAAAAAGCTTCCACGTTTCACCTTAGAAAAACAATAGTTATTTAGTAATAAATGTTAAGTAGATTACTTTTTAACTGCAAAAGTAAAATTAACTTGGCATAAATAAGTGATTGATGGAAAGAATATTCAATTATAAAACAGTTCATGAGTGATGGCGATTATTATTTTAAAAACTTGGGAAGAGCTCATGATAAAATAATTTCTATAAGTGATTTAATCAACTACAGATTTTTTTTTAAATAACAGAAAAGAATTCTCAAATATATTAAGAAAAGTAAAATTACCCTTTTTTACCTTAGGTGTTTTTGCGTTATTAAGCTATATGTAGTTTACCTTGTTTATGTTGTTTTTGTAGTAAATAAACATTTTTAAGAAAAGTGGTATTAATATCTCAGCCATTTAATTAAAACACCTTTTTTATTTTTATTTGTTTATTTTCGCAAAATCATTTTGAATATTTTCAAAATAGATGATATAGTTGATAAGAAACATTTACGTTTAGTCCAAAGTGTCAAAAACACACTAGACCTACATTAAATTCTAATCAACCTTTACATTTCTTGAGATTTTGGTCATATTTCACCATTGAAAATACTAAAGTGACATATGTCAAATAACTACATTAAACAATACAAAGCGAGTTTTTTGACGTAAAATATTATGACTTTTGAAATAAAGTGTAACATAAACAAGTAGTTTAATTTGATATTTTGGTAATTGAAAGAACATGAATCAATTAAATAATATTTTCACTAGTCAAACCGTCAAATTTAAACATTTTTATTTTTACACAAAATATAATTCTTTAAACGACAAATCAATTAATTATTGCACTTTAAAAATAATTTTAGATCCCAAAATTAAATAAATTATTATTAATAGCTATATTATAACTTACAGATACGATACAAATATAAAATACATTAATTGAAACTAAATACTATATTCGAGAGTTTTATCACATGGCTGTTTTTCTTTAACTAAAATTACAATTATTTCTTGTATATACAAAGTTGCGTTTTAATTTATATTTTCAAAAAATAATTGATGTAATAAATTTACACAATTTCATTTTTTCCAATACATTATTTTAATTTGATAAAAAAGTCCTAATCTCAATATTTCAATAATTTTCTGAGCGGCTGTACACAATATGTGCACAAATTCAAAAATGCGCAAAAAACATAATTTAAAAATGTTTTTACGGTTATATGTTAAAATAACATATTTGTTATCAATTATGATTTATGGCACCAATTTTTTAAAATAAAAACATGATTTACAGCTGGATTGTTGTGTAGCTTGAAGGTAGCCTTATATTCTATGATATATGTAATAAAACATGGGTTTGTTTATTTCAACTTTTCTTGTATACATAATTGCATTGTGGCTTACAAATTCACGTAGCTTTAATTTTATTGAGGATTTAACTTTCTTCGTAAACCCCAAAATATCTTGTAAATAATCATTATTTAAAAATGGATTTTCCCCGTTGAATACATCGAAAATATGAACTCAATATTTCATAATGAATCACAACGATGTTGAGGAACATTCGACCATCAATATTAAGCTGCTCAAAAGAAACGAACTTCTGTTTCAAATCCTAAAAGTAGGCTGCGAATATTTGCAACTTTAAAGCTTCTATGCATCAACCCTTAATACAAAGCTCTAACGAACTGCTTTTTCTTATGTACCTAAGCCAATGTTTCAGGAAACTGTTTAGTATTTAAAAGAGTAAAGTTTTACATTAAATCGATTACTATCGAAATAAATCAAATTGAATTTTCCGCGGTTTATGGAGGCACGAGACGCTGTACCCAGTCACTTAATTTTAAAGCAGCTGCACGGACTATAAGCGACATGACGTTATTTAATTGAAGTTATTTGCAGCGTGGAGAGTGAAGGTTGAGCAATTCCAGCGGGATGATTCCCGGATCAGATGTGTGTGAAATACTTTCTAAACAATTGTCGTTTAGTGTTTGTACCGGACACTGGTCGCTGAAGGCAATTTTTGAAATTTCAAATGGAAAAATTTCAACTTTAATTTTAAATTTACCGTAACGTATGATTTTAGTTTCCATCGCATTGACTTAGGTTTCTCGTTTAAGATTGCCAAAGTCGCTTTATGGCTAATTCTGTGCAGTATGGAACAAGACCGTGTCATACAAAAGGTTTCACTAAGCATTATTTTGAATACCCGCTGCCTGTTCGGCAGCTCTGGCCAATTGTCCATTGCAAGGGTTCATATCGTAAAAGGCTCCCGGACAGCCCACAGCTTCAAAGCAACGTTCTTGATATTGTTGATTTCCTCTGTTAGCCTGACAACAATTGATAATAGCCCAAATACATGGGGAAACGCTGGATCCGACTGGAGGTACCTGTCCTATATTATAAGAGCTTTGCGCGATGGTCGGACGAACTGAAGGAATAGAATTAATGCTTTGAGGCAAAATTTGAGAAAACTGAACCGTTGGTTGCCGGGATTCTTGAGCTACCATTTTACTTTCTCCGGTAGCAAGAAGATTACTTTGCGGGCGTTGAATAGGAGGAAGAGGTCTGCTCGGTCGGCGTGGTGGAGTAGCTATATCGAGTGATATTCCTGTCGTAGTATTTCGTCTCTCCGCAGCCCCAGTAGGTACGTCTTCATTAAATAAAAAGCGATCGTCTACAGTAACATTGACTGTTGGATTGGTTGGAGGGATTATCGGTTGAGGGGTTTGAGGAGGACCGAGGATTACAATAAATGGATTTGAAGTACCCAATAAACTAAATAGAACAGCGGCTTGCTGCTGCTGCCAGCTAGTTTGTCCAGTACCGCTGAAGTGAGAATAGTAATTGTTTACTTGAGGTCCGTTGGGAACAAAAGTGTTGTGGATTTCATACGGGGTCACATACGGTGAATACCATGGATATGTGGGATTTTGCAAAATCTGTTGCTGTTGGTAAGTAGCTAAGTTATTTTGACCGAAGCTTCTTGCATATTCTTCGAAGGTAGTGGGAAATCCAGAGAAACGATCTCTGCGATTCCGGTTATGTCTTCGCTTTAAGTCCTTTGCCCTTTTCTCGCGAGGCTCAATAAGTTGATCTGGAGTAACGTGTTTATGGTTGCCGTTATGTGGTAAATGTGGTTTGTGTTGATGGTTCAATGATTTTAACACTGGTCTCTGGGTTTCTCGTTCAGGAGTTATGCTAATTTTTTTCGCTTCACTGTTTTCATCTTGAAGTCTGTCACTATTGAATGCGCTGATGAAGCCTGCTGAGCAGATGATTGCCAACAGGAGAATGTTCGTGGTATGTTTGAGAGACATTTCTGGAACAAACATAAAAGCTAAATTAGTTTATTTTTATACCTTAAACTTTGGTCAGTTAGGAATATAAGAAAAAGAGGTCATGTTTTAGGGATAATTTTTTTAAAACAATTTTGTGTATTTTGTATAAGCTATTGATAAAAACATAAAAAGTCTCAATCAGACAAAAAAGACCAATATAAAATATATCTAGTCATATTTGATAAACTTATTAAAACTGACGATATATTAACGAAGATATGTTATATAAAAATTCTGTCAATTCAGAATAAAAAAGAGAAGATATACAACTGTGTCCAATATTAAATTAATGTTCTTAAAAAAAATAATTGTAGTTATATTTACGTATTTTGATCAGCACTGCTCAGTTTGACTCAATTTTATATAATTACAGGGTGTAACGTTAGACGTTAGGCATGCCTTACTAGTATGTATAAACTAAAGCAGTGGTTGATAGCCTTTTGGGCTACGTGTGTCAAATTTTTTTAAAAAAAACTTGCTTGACCCGGGAGCCGTGTTGCATATAAGAATATTATTAATTTTGACAGCTCTAGTAAATCTTCTTAGTTTTTGGACGAATATCGTCCGTAAGCGACGTGTCCCACCCAAAATATAATGGCGCGTCATAGATTAGCCACCACCGCACTACAGCGAGAAAAACAATGAAGGATCTTTTTTGAATGGATAAATTCATGCGTTCCACAGTTTATCGTGTTTTTGAGTTAATTTATCGACTCGACATTACATTTAAAATTTAATAATAATTTTCGCGCCATTTATCTCCGCCTCTGTAATACAGTGACGTAGAATGAGATGAGGTTATTTACGTAGCAATAAAATTTGTTTGCCTAAATTTCGGAGCCAAATATATAAGCATGAAATTGTGTGACACATATATTATATATTTAATACGCTTACTCGTAAATTTGGGTGTAAGTATGTTAGCAAAGTGGAACAATGTAATGTATAATAATGAATACATTATATTGTATACTATTTACTATGAGTATTAGTTACTGTTTCTCTGAAGAGAGATACCCATAATTTAAATGTAGCTATTTTCAAAAAAAAAATTTTTTTTTGTTATTGCTGGTTTTTTTCCCACATAAGCTTTTATTATGAAATAATTGAATAAAACGATTATAAATAGGTACCATAAATTATTAATCGTAGTTCTTGTAACAAAACTGCATAAATCCCTCACAAATGAAATAAAAACGTTTCACATTTTCAAGACTTTCAATTAGATTATTATATATCAAAAATTATAAAAAAAATGGTATATTGCAATAAAACTGGTTCACAAAACTTTTCCTGGAAAAGCTTATGACTGAAATTGGGGGCCGGCGCCATTAGTTCGTGACGCCATGTCCGATCTGCGAGACCTTTTAACCTGCTCGTTAATCGGCATTACAACAAATATACGAATTTTATGTTACGAAAATTGCTTAACCACGGCATAACAACTTCGTAAATTTATATTTCAAATATAAATGTTCACCGCGTTTGAGTGAAAGCGGTCTACGGCTTCCGTTCTATCTCCATTTTGATCAAGGATTCAAGACCCTGGATTGATAATTTCATTCAGTGATTTTTTAACAATTAATAAAATTGTATATCAGGCATAGATGGACATATTTTTTTTTGCAGTTCTTATCAAACTTAATACTTTATAGATACTAGATAGAATAAATTATTTTTCAATCTCTTTCTAGTAGTAATATTATATTAATATTTTAATCCCGAAGTGCGCAGTTGATTGCGTTTTTAGGTTAGCAAACTTCATGCACTATTCTTCTAACGTGAAAATTAATACTTATAAAAATGTATTTGTAGTAGGTAATTATATATATATATTATTTTTTAAAATATTTTTAATACTCCTTTCAAAATGTACAACTTATCTTAGATTTGAAATACAAAAATATGCTTCTGAATCACTTTAATATTCATTCAAAATCATTTATAATGTATGGTTTAAGAACCTTAGTTATTGTTTTAAATGTTTATATTTAGCATAATTGACTTGACTTGACTTGTGAATGTTCATATATGGGGTTGTCGGGCTTTCGCCCCTTAACCCTTTCATCTAATGTTTTGTGAACTGTTAAGGTCCTTGGATGCTGGGAAAGTTCATTCTAAATTTTCATATTTTTTATATTACGAAATGATATAAATTCTCATTATAACAAAGAACGCAACATTTTCCAAATCTTCAATATTATATTTATGAGATTATCTTTCATTAGAAAAAAAAAATATATTTTTTTGTTTAATGTTCCACACATACAAACAGTTATACAGTCAATCCTGTTTTTATGCGGTATATGGGTTCCACGAAATATCGCATAAAAAACTTGACTTCCATAGAAAAAGTGGGGTGCGTTACTTAAATTTTAAAATCCGCATAACTTTGAAACAGCGAGTTAAAATATACACTAAATCGCAAAGTATAAGAAAATTAGGGGAAAACCACGGCGTTAAAATATTAAAAAATAGTCACTGTATGACAATTCTATGTGTGTTTTAAAGCATGTGGTCACTCTTTTTCGGAAAAAATAGTATGCGCATCAATTTCATAAAACTATAGTTGTTTTCTAACAATGAAATTAGTGATCAGAGTTTGTTCAGATTTTCTTTTTCGATAATTAATTGGTTATGCAGTTTGTTATACCCATATATATTTTTTTTAAAGTTATCGTTAAAACTTGAATGCGCGATCAGAATATGAATCATTTAGAAAGAAATGATCTTCTAATTTAATGAAAAGTTGGAGACTTTCTTCATTTATTTTCGCAGTGAAGGAACTGGAATTTCTTTCAGTTCGTCATTATTTTCTGGTTTTTTGTCAATAATTAAATTTAAATTATTGACATCTTCGTCACTTATAGCTTTATCTGTAAGTAATACGTCGATATAATTTTCGCTAAAGGTATCAAACCTTTCTTCGCCAAGTTCATGTGCTAAAGTAATCATTTCAGCTGATATTGCCGATGTTTCAATGGTTTCATCGACTGTAACACACCTAAGTAGGTGGACTTAATTCAGCGATGGCAGATGCAACATGATTTAAACAGTCCGAAATCGCATTTTTTTTCAAATGCCGGTTGTGTTTATGATTCTCTCTATTCTATCCAAAATACAACGATATATGCTTTCGATGTAATATTTAACATTTTTATATATCGTAAAATATTGTACATTTAAAAAAATTCATTTCTAAAAAACCACATTACTTCGAAATCGCATAAACAAACCGCATAAAAACAGGATTGACTGTATATGGGGATCAAAAATAAAATAATGATTTGATAGTATTCTATAACAATATAATATTCATGAAAAGTATACTGATTTTTTTTACGTACCTTCTGATTTTATGTACTTTCATTCGTCTTTTCATATTTCAGTATATATTTTAGCGACAGTGATGAACATGAGACATAAATTCCTAAAAGTTTTTTTTTAAATGGATATTAAAGATTTAGTTTCGAAATTCTGACACAGCCAAGTTCGTCGGAACATCTCTAATTCAAAGTATGAAACAAATGAATTTTGGAAATATCGCCATCTAGTGTATGAAATCAGCATACAACGACATTTTCATAACTTCAAGCTGTTCCTCATTTAAAAACTGTATGGTATACGTTGCCCTTATATATAAACAGTTTAAATGTCACAGGAATTATGCTTAAGCAATGGAAGTAGTGTAACGATCAATAAATCACGATCTATTACAAGACTGGTTACTTTTTATTCTATATTCATATTTATATATCGGTTTCCTTGACATTAAGCCAACTGATATTTTTATGTCACTTAGTAAAAAAATCTGATATATTATTCACTTAGTTATGTTTCGCATGCAGCATATAAAAATAGTCGCCAATAACAACCGAATAAGTTGAAAGAAATACTGATTTTAATTTACTCGACCGGTATTACAATCTCAACTGGCATATCTACATTTAAATTATGTTGTATTACCAAAATATGTATTTAAAAAACCGGTTACTAGTATTGATGTTATATTCGTCCTCTATTGCATTCCCTTGATGGAGCATTATAGTTTTCTTGTTGAAAAAAACGCGAGCAGTACTTGTTTATTTAATTGATTTAAAGATACAAACTACTTTAAATTGCGGTCAATGACGTTAGCCAGTATATTTTTTTAATCAACTAATCAATTATTTGTAATAGATTCTACGGGTGCATTTAACTGCACATATTCTTGCCACTCACTTAATAAATGATAACAAAGAATAATAATTGATAATATCAAGGATCTGCTGAGTGGTTGATATTATAAAGGAACACTAATAACTTAAGCCTGTCCAGCAAAAAAAGAATGCTCGAAGAGTTGATTAAATGTCACTACCTAGTCGAAGTAATCTCGTCTCATTATCAATTGTATACTTATAATAAATGTCAAGCCCGTCTTATACGATACGATGTATGCGATAACAATGTAAGTGCTTATTCATACAACATTTAGTAATATTAAGATAAAGAGTATTTGCTCACTTTGAAAAAATATTAAAAAGTGATTTCATTGTGTATACAAGCCGCCTGTGTGGTCGACTGGTCAAAGTTGTTGGCTTTTGTTACGGAGGGCACGGGTTCAAATCCCGGTACGGACAGTTATATAAATTGATTTTTCAATCGATTTATGAATTTCTGTCCAAAGGCATGGATGTATGTGATGTCTTGAATTCCCCCCTCCCACCCATCCTATCCTATGAACGGGGCGTATCGAGAGCGATTAGCTTACCACTGATCCTGTCCTAGCCCTATCCTTCTATCCCTACTCTCTTTCGAAAAAGAGAGGTTTAGCAACTGAGTAACAAGCAGTTCTCGTAGAAATACTTGTTGAGATAAACTCCATTAAGAGTCCATATGCTCCACATTGGGAGCGGACATGTTTAAAAAAAATACAATTTAAACAAATGTATGTTTTTTTTTTAAATATTTCAAGCTTTCGGAAAATGAGAATGCAATTATACATTCAAATATCTTTCAGTCTAAAAATATGACAAGAATTCAGTTTTCAAACTGTTTCTAGTAGCTTAAAATATTTAAAAAAAATTAAAACACTTTTGTCGTACCACTTCCAACTTTTAAAGATGATCAGGACCGGTTTCACCCTTCGTGAGAATTTTTATAAAGCTTGGTAGTATGTGTTAATTATTGTCATTTTTATTCATTCTGTATTTGTATAGTGATAACGATATATATTTAATAAGCCCAAGGACATCGAAAAAGATAATATTACATAATATTTGACAATATATTTTAATGATAATGCTGTTTATTTTTGATAAAGTATCGAATGTCTTTAGTATTACATAATTTAAAATGTGATTTTACAGAAAATATATAAATCCAGTGTCGTTAAAGTGATATAATTATAAAACTTTCAATTAAATTAGTTATTTTATTACTTAAATTAGTTAACTTATATCCAATATATTCATTGTATGTATTCTGCATTGAGATCAATATATTTATTTTTTATTCAATAAATAAATAGATAAGACAGAAATATTATTTTTATTTATTTATTTTTTATCATGTTTAGTTTAATCATATTCTGTTCAGTCTTGTTCTCTTGATTCATGTTCTGTTTAGAAACTGTTATCGGTCATAGACTGACTAACTTTTCTCTGAGCATAACGTACTATTAAACTTACAGTAGATATAATAATTTATAATATTAACTGACGCACTTGCGGCAAATTAGTGGGATATTTTGCAGAAACTTTTTTTCCAAATGATATACAAAAACCACTAAAATATTTTTTACTATAACCGCATACTATTCACAAGGTGTTTGTTTATTTGATGCGGAAATATATATTAAATATAGTTCAAAGTACATACATGAATGTACAATCATTTAAGTAGTACAGTAACTATCGTCTGACTGTCTATAAAACTGACCAACTATTGATGTTTTTACTGTGATATGTAAACATTCATTTACATGTAGTTTATTTGTGGTTTTACTCCTAAAAAAATGTGTTAAATTCAATCATATCCTTTCTCAATTTGGTCAGTATAATATGAATATCAAATAGAGCATCTTATCAAAGATTTTGTCCAATGTTCCCTCTAAGACAAAAGGTTAGCTGCGCGGAAATTTCAAAGGCTGCGCGGACCGATCAAATATTAATTGAACAACTGTCGTGTAGTGCGCGCCAACCCAGAATGAGTGCGCGGGAGTTTCCCAACATCCGCATGGTTGGGCGCGCGCGCAGCTTAGAGGGAACGTTGTATTTGTCCCAATAATTAGTAGTAATTTAGTTATTAAATTTCTCTTTTCGCAGAGTGAATGGGTAGAAGACAGAGCATCAATAATCATATAAGTAAAAAGGGAGATAAAATTTGCATGCTTAAATTAACGACATTGTATAATAATCTATAAATCATTAAAAAAATGAATAAACGAAAGTGTTTATTTGGAGATCAATCCGACCAATTAATGTGTGTGGTAACTTGCCGAATCTATTAACGATGAATGTATCAATGATGAATAAAAATCAGCGATGTGCAATTAACACTTCTGTCGTTATTTTGAAGTTAAGTTAACGGTATCTTTATTAGTTTCAAGAGAGAGAAATTTCATATTTTATTATATAATTTAAAAAAGGCAATGCCAAAATTAAGTTAGGCCTTTCGTCTGCATCTGCTATCCTTTGAGCTTCCCAGAATAAAAATTCATCAAAGGAACATTTCATCCCTGTTTCACACATCTACCAGACAGGTCTGAGTAAATTTTGTGAAGGCTGTCAGGGTAAAAAGCGAAACTTGGATCGTGGATGAACAACAATAAGGCAACGTTTAGCAGTGTTTCAATAGTTCAAATTAATGTTGCATAAATCATCATTTTTGAATATTTTTAACTTATATATTTCGACCGTTTTTATACAACTACGAATAGCCTTTCATCAATGGTCTCGAAAATAAACATTAAAATATCTATAAAGAATATGGTTTTCAAAAACAACATATTGAAGAAGTCTCTAGAAGTTTTGCATTAAGATAAGTATCAATAAGTGAATCCTTATTTGCGCAAAGGAAGAAAGCATTTTTATAAATGGTTCCATATTTTTTTTAAATGGGCGATTTTTATTGCATTATTTATATTATTTTTATAAAGATTGCCGCTTTTGCTCATTGCAAACCCATCAAATTAACATAGGAAAAATAAACACACCAAACCGTCAAGATAACTGTAAATAAGCATAATTTTTCTTTCATTTAGGATAAAAATATTATTCTATCATGTGCTTCTGTAAAACTTTTTATAAAAAAGGGAAACATTTTAATGATGTATTTTCACTTCCTATTGGAAAAATCGTCAACAAAAAATATTATCCAAGTATCTGTAATAAAATGAAAAAATATTCCTGAACGTTATTTCACAACTGAGAATGACATCTCGAAAGGCTGTATCTACAGAACGAAGACGAGAAAATTGCAAAGAAATTGAAAAGGGAAGCTTCACGGCACAAGCAAAGTTTTCGAAGGGGAAGCTCAGTCTTTTAAAAAAGCTGTCAATATTGTTGTTTTTTTTTATTTTCACCTGGAGTCTTTCAGAAATAAATTATCGTTCATTTTATTTTTTAATTATTTTTTGCTTTGAAAAAGTATTTGGCATTATAGGTAATGTCAATGCGCCAAATATTTTGAAGTTGAAAGAAAAATCATACGAAATTAACTCGATGAGAGTTTTTCGTAAGTCACTCGTGATCAACTCGAGGAGAATTGATATCAAAAACACCCATCTCGGAGATTTTAAATTTAAATTTGATATTGATCTTACCGGGAATTAAGCCCATGACCACCCAGTTGATAAAACCAATCTATCACCGACACAGCGAGTGACAAATTATTTATATTTTTTAGTGATTTATTTTTACTAATGTCTTCTTGGCATTGTAAGCATAAATAAATGTCACCCTTTTTTGGATCGAAAAAATAAAAAGGTTGAACCATTTGAAATCTTTTGATCATTTAAAAAATATGTATCCGACAAAACGATTCAAAAATGAAAAACTTCTATTGGGCATAACAATTATATTGGTAAACGACAACACACTGCCTGCAGATTTTGTATCCTCGATTGTCCGTTGGTTTTCTTTTAAATAATGAAACTGAATATCATTTTATTTTAAATTTAGAGGATACGAACAGACCTTCAACAGTCCATTCAACTTACATTGTTACTATACGTAAGTAAATATAAACTTTATTATGATTTTTTACACAGATATCAAAATTTAGATGGAAAGCAAAAGTGCTAGTAGATCGAAAAAAGATTTAACTAGAACATAAAATACTATTTATATTTTTAAATAAAAACAAATGCATTAAATCAATTGATATCTTAAACTCTAAAAGTTTACTACAAATTACTATGCCTTGCTTACAAAACATTAGTTGCTAGTACACTGTTTGCTTTATATGCGATTTGAGCATTTACAGTAGCAAACATTTCAAATAAAAATAAATTGAGACGTACAGTTTCTTGACTGAAGTAAAAATGACCGAAACGATGACATTTTCAAAGAGATTTCTTTTAATAAAATACAGCACAACAATCATTAGAGGAAACAGATGATTGTATATTATAGCATTAGTTATAAACATTAAAAACAAAAAAATGTATAGAAACCACTGTCATGTTTTGAAAATTCCCAGACCGTCATAAAAACAATCACGAATTTTTAACAAAAAATATAAAATGCATATCTAAAAATGTTTAGCAAACCCCACTCGATTGAATAAATTATTTCAAACATTGAATCACTGTTCACTCTGAAATATATAGTATTTTACTTATTCCAAAATGGTAAAGGTCAAGCGATGATAAGTTGCCAGACAATGTTACTTCGTTGAGCAAAAACAGTCGTCATATTTTCGATCGATTCGGAAGTAACTTTGTGAATGTTCATTTCAATAAAATAAAATTGTATTTAAAAGCTTAGTTACACCACTTGTGTTTACTCGTAAACCTTGCGACCTCTTAAACCTCTTAAAGAGGCGAAACACGTGTTACAATTTGTAACACAAGTTTCAAAACTTCCTAGGTGGTAAAACATTTGTTTCACTGACATGCATATATATTGAAAATTTAACTAACTAAATAATATAATAACTATAAATAATTATTTTTGTGTCTAAGTAAACTACGTTCAGAAAACTAATATTTTGTGGATAAAATATAAATGTAAATATTAATTAGGTATGAAAAATGGGAATTTCGTTTATACAAATCTTAAGAAAATAAGAAAAAGATAATAAAATAAACTTTCCTGATGAGGTTTCGTTTTTCTATAGACATGATAAATTATAATCCTATCATTATAACTATAAATTTTATTTCAGTTCTTTTACACCATTTTAATACAACAAGAATAATTTTATCATTCTTTGACCGAATTGGTCAACTAACATTTTTTTATAATAATCGTACCGTTTTACGTGTTTTGGTTTACTTACAAATTGTACTAGAGAAAATTTACATTATTAATTAATATATCTTAAAAAGTACCTGTCGAAGTGTTTTGATACCAGGCAGAATAGCCCTAAGATTTCATGCCAGTACATCAATTATAGATACGAAACTATCTATAGAGGTCTGCACGGGCCCGGGCCTGACCCTAAGCGCAATTGAGATTCGGGATCGGGTCGGGCCCGGGTAAGAAATTCATTTCTTCAGAAAAATATTTCAGACTATGTTCGTGGCATAGGTCAGCTATGATGAATTTATTATTACCAGTACCATAGAGCAGGCGTCGGCAACCTGCAACCTACGGGCCGCATGCGGCTCACGAGGCGTCGTGGTGCGGCCCGCAAGATTGTCACTGCAACGCATGTGACCCAAGTGCGGCCCGCACTAATCCACACGCAAAATATTTGGCACTTTTACAACAAAATGTTGCCGACCCTTGCTATAGAGAGTCGTAAATTGATTAAAAATACCAATAACATAGCTTTTGTATTTCTGGGAGATAGCTGATATTTTGGCGACAGTTATGAATACACTATTTAAAAAAAGGCAAGCTTTATAATATCTTACGTGAATTCATAAATCTGTGAGAGTTTAATTGACGACGACCAAATGAAAATTGAGAATAAGATTGTAAACAAATATATCGCCTACACTTTCAAAAAGACTGTAAAAATAAATGTCTGTATACGAACAAAATCTTTTAACCAGGTGAAATTATGCTTGGTAGGCAGAATAGCCCCGTTAAACGGTTCCGATAATAAATATATTAAATTAACACTTACTTAATTATTTGACGTCTTGATGTTATTATCAAGTATTTCCAAAATGTTTAATATTTTTTGGATTTTTACACTTTCTTCACCTATCACACAAAACAGAATTTAAACATAATACGATTACTATAATACACAATGTCACAATTTCGGTTAATTTTTATTATTGCACTTTAAATTATATATTTTCATTCGCTTCGATATTATTTTCGTCTTAAAGTTTAGTATGTTTGTGAGCGTGTTCGCGCTGTGACAGCCTAATGCTTTCTGTGTCTGAAAACGATAAACAAGCGTATTTGTAAGGAACGATCGGTAAATAAAGTACATAATAATACACACATAGTATTATCTAGAACTCAAAGTAAGTATATATAATTCTAGAATTATTTTGAATTGACATATTTTTACGAAAAAAAGATAAGAAATAGTAAATAAGTAAATAAATAATAATAGCAGATAAAAATTGAAATTTCGGAAAAATTTTCTGCACTTTTTTGGGTTTGAATATTTTTTTTTCTTGAATGGGCGAATTTCGTTTGAGTCGATCTGTCATTTTAAATACATATAAAAGTATTTTTTAATGACGGCAATAATGTGAATAATTTTTAACATTCTCAGATATGATTCGATCAGCTTATTATACACAAATGAGATTTTCTTTCAGAATTCAAGATTGTATAGAGTGTATATGTATATATGTATGTATATTGTATATGTGCTCATATCCAATCCTAATGAGGCGCATACGGCCTGCTCACGATGGCTCCAAGATTCCTTTCACATGCCAATCGCTTCTTTCTATGACTTGCCAGCATATCTGAAATTCTGCATCTAGTTTACTTAATGAATAATAATACGAACAGTCCCTATCGCTTGGAAAAAGAGACAAGCAGGGTTAAGGCTCCACGCTGACATCAGCAACACACGCCTACATACCTGCAAACATCTAAACTTTTTTCGAAGTTCAGTATGCAGCGCAAGTTTATTTACAATATATATTGTGTCGCCATAATTTTTTTCGATATTTATCTCTACTGTCACCCGAAAGATTAAGATTCTTGAACATATGATTGAAATCTTTGACGTTTTAAATGGAAAGATTGTTTAAAAAACAGATTTTAAACTTCTTGACATTAAGAAATATCTTGAATAAAGTTTTTCAAGCAATCTTCCAATTTTAAAGATCCAAAATGAAGCCAAAAACCCACTACTTTTCCTAGTGTTACGATGGGCTCTTTAGCTCGCTCCAATACCCAGAGGGAGGGCCGGAAGATCCACGTTGGGAACCAATGTTCTAGAAGATTGTTAATTTTCTCAGCTTGCACATTTATCGAGCTATGTCACTGGTTTTAATTGATATTTCAATATCGGAGTTGATAGTAAAACTTTCCGGTAGCCGGTAAATTGCTCGAATGGAAATTGCTCGAATTACAAATTATTCGAATTGCTTGGTTATTTAAAAGATTTTTCACGACTTTTTCTACGAATTTCATTTTTATCTTGTGCGACACTTGTTTAGAGAGTGAAATATAAAAATAATTTTCGTAAGTATTTATTTTAACCGTGTTCGCTCCAAATGCAGAACATATAATCTTTTAATGGAGTCTATCTCAACAGAAGTGTTTCTACGAGAACTGCTTATTAATTAGTTACTCAAACTGTTTCTATATATTTCCAGAACACATAGAACATTAGGGCTAAGACAGAACAAACGGACAGAACAAACGGAAACAAATTGATTATCTTGTTATTCGAGCAATTTCCATTCGAGCAATTTACCGGGAACCAAACTTTCCTATCCGTTGATTTGAAATTATTGTCTCAAGAAATAATCAAATGTTTATTTCTGGATGCCTTTATACATACACATGTCGCTCGCTGTGGTCTAGTTGGGTAGAGCTTGTTCTTCCGACCAGACGGATCTGGGCTTGATTCCCGGTAAGGTCAAAGTCAAATTTGAACCCTAGACCAACCGAGTTGATCTCGATTGACTTACAATAAAGTACAATAAAAAGTTTTTCTCGTACGATCTTTCAACTTTAAAATATTTGGCGCATTACCTGTAATGCCAAATATATATTTTTTAATTTATAAAAAATAAATATCTCTGAAAATAATGTTTACAATTTTGGCCGACCAATAAATAACCAAAATATATTACTCTTGAGGCGGTAAGAAAGTATGGGAAAAAGCAGATGAAATAATGTTATAAGACGTGTTTGTTAAGCATTTTTTTCTTGTTATAGTTACGTAAATATTGAAACGCAATTGGGCGGTAATTTGAAAAAGATTGCGGATCTAAATGATGTAGCAATAAAGATTGGAATTGTTTTTAAACTAGATCATGCTGCTATGCAATCTTCGATATGTACCGTTGCAAACAATGAATAGAGAAAGAGACAAATAAAGCAATTGAATAAACCATAAGGAGGAGGAGATCATTGAACTCGAGATCTTTTGAGAAATAATTTAGCAATTCAAATGTATTTTTTCAATAATATAGGAACAGAAACAATTTATTGTTCCCGCTATTTAAAAACTTCTAATGTATTACTTCAATTCCAATAATGATTAACTCACAACGTGGAAGATATTATGGATATCAAACGAAGTATTTCAACACAAGTTGGATTACGAGAGTTGCTATTTATTGAATCTCTCAATCATTAATTTCTAGAAAATTGTAAGGATATCAGAATACGGGGGTTGTAGTAAGCTTTTCACGAGGTGTAGTTTCGTAGAATCGAATAAATAGTGCAAAGAAAGAAATGAAAATATGAAAAAGATCTATTACTATAAGAATATATAGATAGATTGAGAAAAAAAATACTATAAGGTTCGTAATAGGGTAGAAATATCAAAGTGTTTATTCTACAGTATTTTATAAAATTATTCTACAGCTATTTCGGCGTGCGCCATCATTAAAAATATCAGCACACGCTTAAATAGCTATAAACCAATTTTATAAAAACTGTAGAACTAAATAAGTTAGTATTTTACCCTATAACAATGAAGTTTTACCAAGTAAACACTATTTCAATCAATAAAGTGTTCGTATTCAGAAGGACGAAAACCCAAGAACGTTAACCTGTTGCCCGCTGTGGCTTAGTTGGTTAGAGCTTGCGCTTCCTTTCAGACTAGTCTGGGTTCGATTCCTGGTGAGGTGAATTTCAAATTAGAAATACCTAAGACGTGTGTGTTTGTGATGTCAATTCTCTCCATAAATCTTTCAACTATAATATATTTGGCGTATTAGCATTAGTTACAATGCCAGATATTTTTCAAAATTAAAGAAAAACATACACACAGTTGTGAATATTTTTTTAAATTTAAATTTTGTCAAAAATGTCATAAATGTATATAAAATACTAAAATATTTTGTACTCATTACTTACCTGAAATCGAAGAAATAATAAAAAAGTAAAGGGAAAAAAATGCACTAATTTTATTAAATTCTCAGAAATGCACTGAATGTTTTCGCATTAAAACATCCCATGTTGAATTTGGTTCTTTTTCTTTTAAAGTGGTCAAACTTCCCATCGCACATTATCCCTAATATTTACATGTAACGAGTCCACGAAACGTGTTTGATAGCTCGTGCTCACGCACATTTGTTGAACATTGTATTCAGTCATGCTCAACAATGCGTAGACACTAGACAGTCACGAAAAAACCCTCGACTGTATCACAAGATAAATAAAACAATCTTTTTTATTGATATCAATTCTCAAACATCCTCTATCGCTATATAATATTGCATATAAAGGATATTGACCGCGCCCTGTGGGATTTCCCAAATACTTCCAATACGGATGTGTTCAGATCATTTGACCTTATACTTGAAAGTAAAAGATACAAGCAGAGCTTTTTGATGTATATATTCTAAATGTTTATGATAAGGGAGTGCTGTCACGTGAAGAAGTATTAGGATGTACTAAATGTCAACGATTGAATGCTCAAATAGCCAAAGTATTTATAATATTTACAGTTTTAGAAGAAGCGACAGGGAATTGCTTTTTGGTTAAAATCTTTTTATATTGTCTGTTGTACACAATTCACTGATAAAGAAAAATACCCAACAAAGCAATTCTCAATAATAAAGCTCATTTTGACATCCGTAAATATCGGTATCAAATATTTTTTACTTAATGTTGATGTTTGTAATTATTGCTGATTAAAATTTAAAATATGAAGTGTATCGTTAAAAAACTGGATTACTCAAAAAACTGTGCGTTTGAGATCAAAAGATCAAATTGTACAACCCAGACGATGTTAAAGTTTGGGATTTCTTACTTTATCAGAGAAATTTACCATTCGGTCATACTTTTTACCTTGTCCTGAATTTTTTACACAAACTCGAGTATCCCGAGATTAAACTAAATGTATTTCAGCAAAAGTTTTTTCTAACTGTGTTTTCCCGAGAGAATGGGAATAGAATGGTAGAACTAGGATAGGACTAGTGGTTAACTACTCCATCACGCTACGCTCCGTTATTTTTTTTAGGATGGTAAGAGTGGGAGAAAATTTTAAGTGATGTTTCATCCATGCCTTCAAACAGAAGTCAATTTCAAAAAATACAATTCGTACAAGGGTTTGTTATACTTATAGACATATGTATACATAAGTATTATATTTTTTTTTATTATCTGTTTATGGGACTTAACGATTAAAAATTTAAAAATCATTGTAGGAAGAAATAATGTTATTTTAATATCTGATTTCCATTAATATTAATTTAATAAAATGATTGATATTGTACTGTTGTACAAGTAAACGTTGATTCATCTGGATATATTAAGCATGTGACAGGAAGACATAAGAATAAAATATTACTATACTACGTTTTATTTAAATGCTGTGAGTAATAAATAATTATTTTATTGTATTTATTGAAATAAGTAATTAGTCATAAAATAATATTTATCACAGTATATGTGGTAAAAGATGCATTGCTTTCAAATATGATTTTGATGTAAAATTATATTTGAAAGCAATTATTTATTATGCATGGTTAGTACCATAAGAAAGTATCAAAGTTTTTGCAGTTTTGAGATGTCGCAGTTTTAATGGAATGTATGTCTTTGGGGACAAGGATTGTTTAAAACTATGTAATTGTTTCCATATGTACCATTTAGTTAATTATATTGAAGAAAGAGATTTTATTTTACACTACAGAAGTCGAAGTATTATATTTTGTAATTTAATAAAACAGACGGGTGAAATAAAAGATTTAACTATCTAAATTAATTTTATTTGATGCAAAAGCTAAGTTTTTTTTATTTGTGTATTATATTTCAAAAACGCTTATAAACGAAACACAATATTTGGTTTATATAAATTAAACATATTAATGCTCATTTTTTTATCATATATATGGACATATCCAAACTTTTTTCTTTATTAATTTTTGATGTAGATGTTATTTTCATTAAATAATAACAATATAGTCACTTAATGGCAGAAGTTGATAAGTAACACAAAATGAGATAACTATACAATGAGATTTTTCAATTCTGTGCTAAGAATAACTCAGTTGGTGCATTTATTGTATCAGCTTTGCAAAAACTGAAATTTTTATCTGGTTATTTTGGCCATTAAATTAATAGAGTATTAAATTGTAGGCCACGTTCGCATAAAAAACCCTTCGATTCTCTTTCATCGCTGAAGTTTTTGTCATTTGTATTAACTTTCCGTCACTGCTTACGGAAGGGCATGACTGTTACAGAGGTGAGTAATCTTCAGTGAAGCCAGTTCACGTGGACACCATATGCATTCATTTGAAAAGTATATTATATAAACCTCCCCATGTACTATACATAAGCTTACCATAATCATGAAGTTTTAAACCAGGACATGAGCGGAAACTAGGGAAAAAACCAGTAAAAACAAATATTTTTGCATGTCTCATCGTGACGCGAAACAACAACCGGGAAAAATATTAAGCCAGCCGGGACGCTGAGACCGTCTAAAACAGGAATAATCCCGGATAAAATGAGACGTATCGTAAGTCTTACTATGCCTATACATCTATATACACATGCGAATACATACCTACAAACATACAACAAATAAAAAAATAATTGAAGAGATTCTTTTCATGATGCTATTATACGCGTTTATACGTTGTATAAATTTATAGGAGAAAAATTGAATCTATGGAGGGTCGTTGAGCAGAATTATTATTATTAAAGGAAGGCAATTGTGCCTGCCTTAATTTTAGTAACTTAACCTTTGTCAGATCAGCACAAGTGCACTTTTAATATTATAATTATATATATAACATAAAATGTCGAGGCTATAATTAACTGTTGTTTATTCAGAAGAATCAATTTATTACTTACCAACCTTTACCAGTACAGTAATAATATTTTCTCATACAATAGGATGTGATAAAAGTTTATTTAATAAATAAAACGAAAACGTCACTAGAACACTCCTTTTTAAAAACAACGAAGATGGCTTGGCTAAAAGAAAATATTATACAAATGTTTGAAAATTGAGTTATAATCTAGTATGGATATACGTTATTTTATTGTCAAGCGCGGGGAGGTGATTTTTGGATAAAGGGCCACATTCAATAATTCGAAATAAACGGCGGGCCACAAGAGGAGCACTGTTTATTATAGCGAGAAAGAAATTTAAAACAAAAAAAAAACAACTTTATGAGACGCATTATTTAACATCTTTTATTTTGTTTAAATTCTGGTTACGATTTTTAAAACTACTTGTAAATGTTCAGTTTCATGTTTGGAGGTACTTCCACGTACGAAAATTAATAACTGTGCGATATAAGGATACAGAACAGTTATAATTTTGGTTATATCCATAAATTTTTAATTAATTTATCAGCTGTTAATTAGCGGTATATTCATTATGCTTAGTAGTGGAAGTCTTGTAATATATACTCTTTTAACGCTGATTTACTCTTCCAACCAATGAGACATGTAATCTTTTGATTAAGATAAAAAGATAAGGGAATCTTTTTCATAAATACACTTAGTTTGCGAGCAACAAAAAAATAGGCTCAGGAGTCGAATGAGGTTCGCGAGCCGGTTCGGTTTTCGTCTTGCCTGGTCTAGAGTGATAATTTTTAATAATTGAAATTCTATTGATTTTTCATTCGAGTATTGTGTCATTAAGAGTTGATATAGTTCTTAAAAGCATACAGAGAAATAGATCGGTAGTTCCTTGTTTAACGCCAGGAACTGAAAAATGCAAAGTCGTAGGCGCACCTCCATGTCTAGATGGGGTTGGGTGTTATTCAACCGAATTCAAAATATAAAAAATCACAACGTGACCATTTATTAGTCCCTCAAAATGGGATATCGACTTATTTTTAGTGAGTGTTGACCTTCTTGAATACACACTATGTCGAATAAAACGAATATTTCTTTATATTTTTTTCATTTATTAATGAAAATAATGAAATATTCCTAGTGTTGTATTCCGTCACTTTTTGTGGTGTAATGTAGTTAGAATAAGGGAATACTCATCAAACACTTCTGAATCTTGGCTGATTGGCTGATGTTTTGATTTATTGCGATTTTGAATTGTTAATTAGGTTACCGTCCCTTTAGAAAACGGATCATTTTAAGCTCTGCTTGGAGACAACACGATAAACTAACTAAAACGAGAAGTATGATCACATTTCATATAATGTGGCGTATTATATGGAAAAGTTTCACCGCCTGGCGTTAAACACAGAAGTATCAACAGATTAAATTAGCTATACAAATATTTTTTTCACATTTTGGTACATTATCTACATTTTTTCAGTTCGCGAAGTACGTGAATTTTTTATTATCACATACCAGTGATGTAGCTTATAAGGCGAATCCTAGAAGATACCATTTCGTTTATCAATTTGTTATAGTTTTATGGATTTGTCTTCGGATACATGTATGACTGTCATGTTTAAAATCTCATTCACAACGTTATATCCTAAAACCAGGACTTAGCAGGAGCAATTACCTAACTAGTGTTATTCTAGCTTTATCTTTTTATCATTACTTGTGTGACTGAATGACTCCCATTAAGAGTTCATATTTTACACATTTTGAGTATACTTTGTATAAACAATATGTGATAGTCTCGTAGAAATTAGTGCAAATCCATTTTAATACTGTATATTTCTTTTCATTTCTTGACAAAACGTCTACGACGACAGCAAAGCGGAAACGTTTTATTATGTAAATATGCAAATTAGCATGGCCATCAATGATTTGTCAGTGGATGACTAACTACTATTTTTATTTATCTTTACTACATTGTAACGTAATGGCTCAATGGTTATGTGTAAATTTGAAGCGTTCTAAAAAATCGACGTCATATTTGATAAATTATTTCTTTATAATCGTAATTTGATTCAGACAGATTTTTTTTAAATTGTAAAACATACAAGATTAGATAAAGTCAGTGAAGTTCAGTGCCACAATTTGATATCAGTTCAGTGATATCAAATACAGTGTTCATTGATTAATAGCCTACAATTTATTTTCTTTGATATTTTGTAATATTATATCCATACCAATTGAATAATCGAATATCCGGCACTTTTTTATAATCGTATACTCGAATATTTTATATATTTATTTAAATATAAGTCATTTAAAAAGTATATAAAGCCACCGGGCTACCATTAAAATTCTAAATATATTTGGTGACAACGTCCTTTTTATTTAAATATTATTATTAATTATGTAATCAATTAATACACCTACTAGCAACTGGTATGTCGTAAATTACCGATGCAGCATACCTTGCAAATATCAAAGTTATATTATCGATTTCAATGTAGGTTTATAAAATAAGGTAAAATCCAATAAACTTCATTGATTATTTTATTTAATATCATTTATCTTAACTTAAACTTAACATGTGTAATATGAATTCCTTGTTGAGCTATGGTGACCAAAGGGGTAAATCAAAAGGAAAATGTGTTTATTTGCAAAAATTTTCCTGCGTACATTCAAATGAAATTATCCATTCATAATATTTTCTTTGGTGATCATTTTATTATGTCGTATATAATGTTCAAAAATTAAAATAAAATACGCATTTGTACTATTTCTACTTTTGTTGAATAATATCAGGACGCTCAGTTTCGCTCATGACGAGCATTATCAACTAATAAGAAAATACAATTTTACAGTGTTGAATGAAATTAATTAGGACTAATAAACAATTTGTATTTAAATGAGAGACAAATAAAGCTACAAAATAGCTTTTATTTTTAGACTTAATTGATTATGTTATTGTTATTAAATAAAAGAGTAATAAGTAAGTGCAAATGAGTATTTTATTTGAAGGATATAATGGCTTTTTACCAAATATATACATACAATGACAACCATAAAAGTATATACAGTTGTAAATTTTGATTACGATCAACTGAAAATTGTTTCAATGTATTTAAATTTCAAATTCATACTTTAATATTTATTTAAACTCTTTCGCATGAACTATTGAATCATGTATTAAGATGTACTTGCTCTCCGTATGACGCTTTATTTGACAAGGTCGTGACCTAGTCAGTATAGTCGATCGATGCTACTTGAATATTTTATTTCTTACATTGTCCATTTCCTGATCTTGTATGGAAAGATAAATCAATAAAAACTTCACGTTTACTATTATACTTAACTGTTGTCAATGTATATGGCTGCCACGGGAATCTAACGTAATGTTTTTTTTTTATCTGTATTACATGGGTAAACCTGACAATTCAATTCAGGGAATATTCCAGAAAGATTACGCACTTAGACGCACGTATACGTTTTACTTAGACGCGGGGATATCCCCTGGGAGCAGTTAAGAACTAGAGTCCAGAAGCCGAGACGGTATCCAGAAACCGGGACGCCAACCGTGGAAGATAACGGTCTTTGACATCTATCCGTTTGTCGGTTAACTTATCTACGTATTTTCATAGATAAGTTCTGCAATACAAAACTTCCCCCGATAAAATTCAACGTAGAATTTTCCGATTAGGTCTACGTCAATGAAACTTTGATTGATAAAGAATTCTCAGGAAAAGGAATTAGTAGAACACACGCGGCTTGAAATCAGCAAACTTCAACTTAAATTTCCACAGGAAACACGTGGAGTTTATCTGTTATATAGATAGTGGTTAAAAAGGCGCAGTACCCATACCCATTTACAATTACATTTCCATAGTTTTCATATTTTTCACACAGTCGTTACGTTATTCTTACTAATCAACAGTGTGAAAAAAATACATTTAAAAACGTATTTTTATATTATCAAAAGGTCAATTATAAATACTTTGAAATTTATCGACAACCACAAGAAATAAATATCATTATTTTTCCATTATTTTAATTTCCTATATCAAATATTTTCCTCTTCGACCACCCGTCACATTGTGCTAGTGGTTGCTTATTTCACGCAGGAAACTCATTTCTTAAGACTCAAAATTCAAGTACTGAAATTAATAAATACCAAACTAATATTTGCTTACTAAATTTCTAAGTTTTTTTCTTGATAAAATCTAACCACATTTGACTATTATTGAAATATGTATTACATTTTAAAAATAAATGAGTGATTTGAAAAAACTTATTTAATTTTAAGAGGTAAGAATGCGTTGTTAATTATATTTATAAATACGGCGCTTAATGAAACTCAATATTATGACATAAACGAAAAACATCTTTTAAAAAAAATTGTTATCACATTTTATAAACCTGTATTTTCCGCTTAAAATACGTGGCCAAAGAAGACATGTATTTACATGTCATTATTGTTTCGACTCGAGCAGGAAAATTGGATTTTTTTCTGGGAATCTTCGACGTTTTGCGGGAATCGATTATATATATATTTTTCAAAATAAAACTTTTCAGCCCGAAAATATTTACCACCTTTTTCAAATTCACACAAAATTGCAAATAATGTGTGATAAATAAGCGATAGGTTTTTTCAAAACCGCCTCAGAATTTTATTGATCAAAATTAATTCTGACAGGTTTTTACAGGCATAACTTAGAATATTTTTGAGATTCTCTTCAGCGTAAAATACTTAACTTTTTACCTTTTTCAAGTGTATTTTATGAATAATATCCTATAAGATACATTTTGCTCATTTAAAAAGCTCATATTGTGAACTTTTTATTTCATATGTTAATTATTTGATTAGTATTGCCGCGAAGGTGCGTCCAAATGTTGTGTAATCTAATATCAATTGTTATTCCCATGCTTTGTATTCAATTGTCATTATTTCTTCGCATATGGATAAAAACGTATACATCTATGATTTTTGGTACTCACATTATTTTTATTATTTGTTGTAAATAGACAAAAAGAATTTTTAAAAAGGTTAATATTTTTGAACAAATCGGAAACCATTATTGTTCGTGAATTAATTTTCGGATCAATTCCCTTCCGTAAATTTACGCTAGTAGAGCGTTACGTGCACACAGATGAGAGAGAAAAAAACTAGACCCAAATTCAAGGCAATAGTTTCTAGAAAATTACACCTTGGCTTAATTTACCATATATATATTCTACGTAGATATCTGAGTTTACAACTAATTAGCACAAGCAAAATATTAGTCAAGCTACATAAGAAACCTCTGTGACTTAAAATGCATTGTAAATTGTTAGTTTTTCATTTTATACAGAACGTAAACATGGACCGTGTAAAATTTCATGCAATGCATTTTGTACAGCCAAGTGTGTCGATATGCTATAAAATATTTAAAAAAAAAATATATACTATAAATTATTATTTTTAGTTGTCGTTATACTCGCTGTTACTGTAACAAAGCTTAGAATTATATATACAATTATAATTAATCTTTTTCTAATTTTTCCACCCTAAAAACAAGACAAAAAGAAAGCAATTGATTTACAAGCACCGTTTATCTTCATAAATCTTATATCGCTTCATAAGTAGGATGATTAACTTACATACAGTTCTCCATATTATTACATAGTCTTCTGTAAAAAAATATGTATATGATTGTTTTACTTTTTTCTACAGTTACGTTTTCTTTTCAATATATAATTTGGTACTTCGAAATTTATATTATTAATTAATCAATCAATTGATTAATTAATAATAAGTGCTCAATAAATTCTTCACCATCAATCAGTTGTGCGTAATATTTCTGCTTATTTAACGATTGTTTTTTATATATTGTTCTGAAGTCATATGATGATAAGGTGGGTATTTCTATTATGCATCGTGATGATAAGCAATGAATGCTCTCAATCATTTATTTATTAAACTTAACGGACTTGATGTATTGGGTCTTGCCCAGACTTTATCAGCTTATTGGATTCGACCAGGAAGTACTTCTTGTACTTGAGTGCAAAGTCGTTTTATATTTTGTAACGCTGTCTCACTTGATGAAAGTACTAAAAACCCGTTTAAATTATTAACAGACACCGGCTGAGATATTCTCAAATGTATTAAAGTCATACACCGTAATTAATGGGGTTGTATAATACAAAAAAATATATATTTTCTTTTAACGATCGGCTTAACTTAAATGTAATACTTGGTGCTATTTTCTCGTTTTTATAGTCAATATTTCTTGATTTATTTATTATTAACAGTCAAAATTTACGTAAAATCATCAAATAGCATGTTGTAAAATGCAAAGCATATTGACAATGAATTTAAATTTATAATTTTGTATTATGATTTTTAAACGTGTAAATTTTTAATATTTTCGATAGACCTAGTGTATATATTTTTTAAAAGATTTTTTTAAAATAACGTCTTATCGTAAATCTTAATTTCATGTTTTGAATTACAAATATTCATTTAATTAAAAAAAAATCTATTGCTCATGAGCTTAATCGATGAGAAATTTAATTGACACTCGGGAATTACCCTAGGTCATCTCCCTATGTGGAGCATATAAAATTCTAATGGAGCTTCTCTCAACAAAAGTTTTTCTACAAGAACTTTCTGTAATTTAATTGATCAACCACTTTGAATGAAAACATAACTGATGATTATTTAATTGTTCCCCTTGTCGAATAGTCATAATAGAGTCAATTGATGACATTATAAGCATTCATATCTCCAAATATAAGCCTAGTTTGCGAAAATTAAACGAAAATTTCTTAAGGAATAAAATCATTTTACAAAATGGCTGCAAAATTTATTTAAAGTTCATGTACTGTAATCAATGGTTGAAACCGGGACTACGGGATGCCCCGTAGCAATATTTTAGGTGGTTTATAGCCGGGGCAATCCCGCACATGACTTTAAATTTATCAATGACTTTGTACTTTACAATATGCGGTGATAAGAATTTTACCGGAAGAAGTGTGAGAGAAAACCAGGCTCATGCGTCGTTGATTCATACTTTTCCTTCTCCGTGTCCGCCGGAAAACTGTCGACGTCACGTAATTTTATAATTGGAAATGGATATTTCTATTCATTTTTTGTATTTAGGTCAATTATTCACTGTTATTATTTAAATGCGTAGCCAATATTATAATTTATAGGTCAGTTGTTTTTTATAGTATCAAAAACGATCGGAAAAATTTAGGTCAACTTTCTAGAAATTATTTATGAGTGTTTGTATAAAAAAAGGTTACTTTGTGATTCAAAACTGAAATTTAAATTAAGTAATTTTTACAATAGTTAAATGACCCCCTACACTGATGTAAAGATATTTAAAAAAATATATTTTAACACAATATGCTTTCCTTATCTTTAACAATATGAATCACAATCTTCTGATGAACTCTCTAGAGGTGAAATGAGCCAACAAGTAAAATAGTAAAAAAAAAATCTTGGACTTTTAAGTACAATCACGTTTTTACTGGATGCTTTGTTGGATTGCATATTTTTTATGTTACGGAGATAAAACTATTGCAATGTGTATTAACTGAGGTTAATTAGACATTGAGGTCATAATTAGAGATTCACGTATAATTGGTGTAAAATTATCAAAATAATATTTTTTAAAACATATATGAATTGGTGTAGTATGTAAATTTATGATTCTTTGTGTTTTTGCGTCACTCATGACAACTAGAACACTAAAAGAATATTGTTATCATTTAACGCCATTCTACGAATTTTTGTTAACATCACTTATTACAAATTTTAATAACGTGTCGACATAATGAAAACAAGGGATTAAACGTTAGGTTTGTAAATGTACAACAAATACATTTTTTTTATTTTAAATAAGCAACTTTATTTTTTCGTATCTACAATTAATAAATAAAACAAACATAATATGGTAAATTGCCTTTGTTGAAATAATTTATTTCTGTTATCTAGGATTGCATTACTGGTGTGAAATAGTTTAACTATTTTACAAGTCGTGGGTAGTTGTTAGTAAATTGAACATATTATTTATCTGAAAAGAGATTGATACAATTATAAAATAAAAACTCAATATTATAAAGACTGAATAGAAAGCGGCGAAAAGGACATACATAGATAACCGTTTTTAGTGAGGAGTGCAGTAAATTATTTTAAGCAACTACAGTTAGCTTCTCTATAGCGTTTCCTCATATAGAGAAGTTTCCTACAACGTATGCGGCAGTCCCTCGTATAGCGTATTTTTTTACAGAGCGTTAGTAAGATCATGTTAAAATTTTCATAAACATATTATATTATAAATACATATTTTATATAGTGTATTGGAAAAATATTTTTTTAGTAGCTGTTTGTCCTTTGACTTCGCTAGACGTATTTTATGATATATAATATATATATATAAAATGGAAAAATGTTGATTTCGTTCAATTACGATTAAGTATACCTATAACGTAGTCACAACCTCTACGCTAGAGAGGTTGACTGTATTGATCTTCAAATAAATTTAATATTTTCTCTTTTTTAAAATTTATGTATTTATTTTTTTAAGCACAACATTGCATGGTAAAAAGATAGGTCCCGTGCAGCTCTGTATCGGGTCAAGAATGTGAAGAGGAAAATCGTTTATTTTTTCCTCGATCGTATTGCGTTATGGAAGGTGGCCGTGAAACAGCGGCTGCACACGCATAACGGGTGGTGCTGGGATAATCGATAACCAACTTGTAATTCATGATGCTGGTATGCGATGACAGTGATGACGCCCCCTTGTCGAAACACTGCTTCGATCCAATACTCTGACAGCTAATTCTACTTACATTAGTGCACATGTATAGATAAGTTTGGTCGATATTTTGTTCATTGCAACATTCAATTTATTTCTCAAACCCTAAAAAGATCAAATAATAGTTCAGCTGTAAAAGAGCCCCCTTTTCTTGCAAGTCGATTATAGCTGAGCCTTTAGATTATAGAGAAAAACGAGTTCCGGAAACGATGCGCTTTTGCTCTCACTAACCCGGGATTTATATCATGGGATTTTCTAATAATTTTGTATCGATTTCAAAAACCCATAAACTTGCGGATTTTACAAAATTACCAACGTGGGACGTTCTTTTTGTTTAGCTCTTCCGAGAATTTTGATATCCAAAATCACAGTAATTTCCAGTTTCGCCCAAAATTATCAGCGAGGGTTTTTTTTTCTTTAGCACTTCTCCGAAACTTTAATCGTAATAATTTACGGATTTACCAAAATTATCAGCGTAGGAGCTTTTTGAGATCTCCCAAAAGTTTTCGAATCTGAAATCGCAAGAATTTTAGGGATTTATAAAAAATAACAGCGCGACATCTTTTTTTAGCTCTTCCGTGTTTCATTTTCTCGATCCCAAAATCCCGTGATTAGTACTATCTTAATCCCGGCATTTCGGGATCACAGATATTGGATACAATAATCTTGACCCTTTTGGTTAGTATAACTCTTAAAATTAAACTTTTCAGGCCACATATTTTTGAAGTCTCAATTTTCCCATGTATGGATTGCAATAATGATATTACCGGCTTACGATACTTATGATATTTTTTAAAACTGAATTAAAAGTTTTTAAAATACCAGTATAACGGTATTAAACATCATCTAAAATCGAATTTTGAATGTACAGAACCTATATTTTAATAAAATTGTTTGCGATTAATGTAATTAATTTAAATCTGCTTAGAGTTGCATACCTTTTGACATGTTCGGAATCCATGATGATCTCAATGATGTTTTATTATTTTAAGATCCAGTTAGTTATTTATAAAAGTCACTCATTTATAATTGTAATATATTTTTAACAAGAGTTATTTTATATGAAATATCTAAATGCAGATTTTGACTTACTCGCTTTGTATTTAGTAGTTAGAAATTTGGGGCCTTCGTGTAAACGTCACTCAAGCCCCCCCAAATTTTGTTTTATATTGAGTACATTCAACTCTTTTTTTACACGGTAGATATGTTACACAAAAAACTGTGAAAAAAAGTGATTTAATTCCATGGATTTGAAAGATAGCATTATTAGGGTATTGAAAATTGTGTTAAAATGGTAATAATGAAAACTCAATAAATAAATTACATAAAATATTATTGTTGTAAAAAAATATTATTCAACGCTACTTGATTTTCATACGGTGAATTTTATGAGAACCTAGACATAAATTGCTTTCATCGCTAGAAATTTATTGACACATCTAATGTGTTTAGGATCTAATGAAGTTTTTGGTTTGTTATAACTTTCTTGTTTTGTAGAATTTCTTATTAGCAAATCTGTTCACCGCTTCTGTATTTTTCGTTTCTAGGAATCGTTTTAAAGCAAATAGATCGTATAAAAATAAAGTTTTAGTTTTTTTCATTGAACCGTGCTATTTTAAAACCGTGTAAAATGTAGACAGTGTCTGGAAGTTCTGGCCTTTCCTTTTCGCTTAGCTTTCATGCATTACATGACAAAGCTATGATGAAGTGGTTACGATGTCAAATGGCCGCTTTTTTGCTATATTTTTACTGTATTGTTATACAGTAAAACCCCCATTTACACTTAAACAGGGACCGTGTAATTTGGAGCAGTGTAATTGGGAGAGTGAATCTCATACAAAATTAGGGATTTTGTTTTTTCCGCAAAAAATGCAAAACTAAGCTTTCCCTTAGTTTTGCAAAAAAATAAAATATGGACGAAATATTTAGTTACTTATCCAGCACCCGGACAGTCACTTGGCTATGCGTGTGTAGCCTGGCACGCGTTGAATATACAGACGCTAGCTAACATTTGACTGTATGCACCGCACAGACGGCAGCCTCGTAGCAACTACAATTTAATGCGACCGTTCAATTGGGGGATTTGCGGCGAATATTTCAAGCCAGCGCGTAATTCGGAGTAATGTAATTGGAGGTTTCACTATACTGGTATTGATATACATTTAAATACAATGCACAGCTTGGCATTGTATTTTAATGTGTTTATGTAACTATTGATGTTCAATTAATAGTATTTAAGAATAAATATTATGTTATTAATTATTTTGTCATATATTATATATGTATCATTCACAATAATTATTATAATTTCGTATAATTACAGCGTATCCGTGTGTATATAAAAAAGACGGATTTGTATTGCGATAAAACAATTCCGCTCGTTTGAAAATACCAAGCGCGCATGATTGATGCTGGACGCCTGTATTGTTTGCTCAAAACGTGAAATAAAGAAACAATAGAAGCATTTGCATAAATCAATAGAATTAATATGTTTCATTGGGATTCTGAATTTTTATTCATCATAGTAATAAATAGTCATATAACTTGTTGGCGCTTGCGTCATCGTGGTTAATCTTTTTACGCTGGAAAACATCACTATGGAAGTTTCGCGCATATTTTAAAAACAGTTGATTACATACGGGGGGCAAATTTCCCCGGGTGCCAGATTAAGGAGGCACGTAGGCACACGTAACTCTTTTTTACACTGTAGATAGTTCCACTCATATCCGTGTCAAAATAGAAGAATACACAGAACATTTAAAGTTTGGTTTTCTTGATTTAAAAAAAAATAGAAAAACATGATGCGATGTATAGAAATTTATAAGAAAGAAAGAAAGTTTTTTTTGTTTGTAGTATTCGTGTAAATTGAATTCTGGTAAACAAATAAAAGCTGATGTGCCGCAGCAATTAGCGTGTTAGGCTTACGTACCGGATCTTACGGGTTCGAGTCTCAGTACGAGCACCAATTTTACGATCGATCAATCGATTTCTGTTCGAAAGCATGGGTGTTTGTGATGTCTTAAAATTTCCCTCCCGCCCATTCTGATCTTTTAATAACTGGGTGTAGTGAGAGTGATTAGATGAGCTGGGTGTACTTTTGTATCATTACATTTTTATACTTCAATATTTTATTTCAATATTTACAATACCAGGAACCGAGTAAGTTGTCTGTCTGTAAAATCGTTTAGATAAAATTGCATAGAAATGTGTATTATATACAAAAAAAATAACGCACATGGTTGGATAATAATAAAATTATACTATATATACATATGTATAATTTGTCGCCTGTGTGGTCGAGTGGTCAACGCTGTTGGCTTCGGCTACGGAGGACTCGGGTTCAAATCCCGGTACGGACAGTTTTATAAATTGATTTTTCAATCGATTTATGAATTTCTGTTCAAAGGCATGGGTGTATGTGATGTCTTTAATCCCTCCCTCTCAACCATCCCATCCTATGAACGGGGCATATCGAGAGCGATTAGCTTACCACTAATCCTGTCCTAGCCCTATCCTTCTATCCCTACTCTCTTTGGAAAAAGAGAGGTTGAGCAACTGAGTAACAAGCAGTTCTCATAGAAACACTTCTGTTGAGATAAACTCCATTAGGAGTCCATACGCTCCACATTGGGAGCGGACATGGTTTAAAAATATATATATATATATATATACATCTTGGTTGTTTGTCCCAGGCGCACAATATTCCAGGAACGACACTGTGTGAAAAACAAGAAAAACCCAGTACCCGGTAGCTCGATCTCTCTTCATTGAAAGGTGGAGGGAAAAAAGAGGGAACTACCACAGGACTAGTAGTTAGCTCCTTGATTTTGTTATGCCTCGTTTTTAGTATCGGAAGAGAGAGAAGATATGATCATCGCATAGATAGATGCCTTTGGCAGCATAACGATCAAAAAGAAGATTCAAAACAGTGGAGTTTGCAATTTAATTGAAATAAGACACTAGATCCTTTGACTACTAGATCGTCAAACTAACGTAACAATATAGGGTAAATTTTGTTAATTTTTTCAAAAGAATTCATAAGTTTATTCTCTTTCGAATAGATTTTTATTTTGTTTTAACTGTCTTCACCGACGCATTAAAAATGAATGGATTACTTAATTTTATCACTCATATTTATAACATACAATTATCTCTTTTTATCACCAAAACCACAAGCATAGCCGTCACTGTGGTTTTATTGTTCTGAATAAATACAATTATTTTACCGCACTTTTGTTTTACAAACTATTTGATTTCTCCGCACATGTTTTAAAAAAATTGGCCAACAAACCACAATATTTATACAATGGGTTCAAATAATATAATTGTAAAATGAAATAAAATGTAGAGAGTAATATTTCAACAAGATTTGCATTGCTATAATTTTATTATAAAATATAGAAAAAATGTGTATATTTTCGATTTTTTTATGAGTTGAAAGCTTCAATGAGATATTTGTTGTTGAAATCATTACAGAAATTTTAATTTAGTATACTCATTTACAATTGAGATTTTAAAAATGATGATTTGTAATACAAGTAATGACATTGAACTGTTAAATCTAATTAATTAGTTTTTTTTTTTAGATACAATTTTATTTTATTTCGTGCAATATAGTATTCAGTTCCACAATAAATTGATAAATAAAATAGCTTTAACTCTATTTTAAAATTCTTTTAGAACTAGGTATGTTGCTATATTTATCTTATTTACAAATGTATGAATAAATAGTAAAACAAATTTGTTACATATTTCACGTTTTTTAATCAAAACCCATTACCGGGTTCCTTTAGCTTATGATTATTTTCAATGCCTGTATCTGTCATTTATTCGCGGTATATATATTTTCGGTTAATTTTCAATACACCGGTATTTATCTTAGGCTAATTTTCGTCGGTTTACCGGTAGACGGATTCATCGGTATACCGTTTTACCAGTAATGTAATACCTAGTCCTGACTAGGGTATCCAATCCCGGAGCCTTTTTCCAATCCCGGGATTTAGATATTGATTCATTTTCAATCCCGGGTTTCCGGGATTGGGATTAGCTTACCGAGGAATTTGAAATCCTCCATTCCCTATACTTTTTCCCCGGTTTATTTCCAAACCTCGTTTTTTTTTTTAGCCCACCGAGGAATTTGAAATCCTTGATTTGGTATACTTTTTCCCCAGATTCTCTCCAAAACTCATTTTTTTTTTTTTAGCTCACCGAGGAATTTGGAATCCTAGATTTGCTATACTTTTTCTTCAGCTTATCGCCGTAAGTCGATTTTTTTTCAAAATCCTATAAATTTTCGGAATTTGCTCATGTCAATCCAGGGATTTCGGGAACGGAAAATTGGACGGGATCCTGGGATCACGGGATCCCGGATCCCAGGATTGGATGCCCTTGTCCTGATTGACACATTCATTCAGCAGAAGTTTTCGAAACGTTGTAGAGTTTCTTACGGTAAGGAAAAAAGATTTACAAACCCTTTTTCACCGCCAAAAAGTCAAATAAACCAGTCATTTGATTATGTGATGCCGATGAAACTAATTTCACATATATGAGGTATCTTTATTATCATGTTGTGGTAAAACGTACACATATAAAGAAATCAAAAGACTTCGAAATCAAGGATCAAATGGACAGCACGAAGTTGCAATTTCGTTAGGTAACGTACTTTAACCTCAGTGATGCATACATGTCACTTGACAATACACGTCAATAGGTGACTAAAATATGAGTATTGTTTTAGTGAATCATGTACATCATAGTTTCATAACCTTTTTGGGCCCGTGGCCTCTTTCGAGTCCCATATTTTTCTGTGGCCCCCATACCTGGTTTGAAGTTTTCCGGAAAACATGTAGTCACTGGCCAATTTGAAATACCCAGGAATTTTAGGACGAAAAGATCCGAGACCTTTTTTTAGCTCTTCCTCGAATTTCCAATTCCCAGGAATTAACGGATTTCCCAAGACGTTTCAACAGACGCGGGGCGTTTTTTTAGCTCTTCTCAGATTTTCCAATTTCTAATACCAAGAAATTTGCGGAATTCCAAAATTGAACAGAATTTCCAAAAATGTACAAATATTTTGTTGTTGCCTGATTTTCAACACCTGGAAGTTTATGGGTATTTGCCCGAGGCCCTCCAAAACTATGCTGTGGCTTCCATAAAATTATTTTTTCTTTGTTGCCCTTTTGGATCATGCTGTGGCTCCCAAGGGTCCACCTGGCTATGGGCTTAGAAACACTGATGTACATTATATCCGTGAGATTTTTTTTGTCACTAACTCGAAATCAACTCGAGGAAAAGAATCTTCACAAACACCTATGCCAAAAAACAGTTTTGATGCGTAAGTTCCGGCTAACTTAACATCATTATTTTGTATTAATTTTTATTTGAAATCTTTGATATGAGTGTTTGTAATACTTAATCTTCTCGAACGTACCTCGAGTGATTTAAAAAAACAATAACCCATCATTATGATGTGTGATTCCAATAAAAAAAATGTATTTTGTTGTTGGCATATATTTTTTATATTAAAATTATTAAATACATAAAATAAATTTGAACATGGCACTATGTGAAATTATCAATCCCGGTTCCCGGGTTCCCGGGTTCTCGGGTTCCCGGATCCAAAAAGTTGTCAATCTTGAAATCCCGGGATTATAATTAAGCTTGAAAGGCTTAAAAGATCGGATATTCTAATTAGTTATTTCTAAGCGCTATCGTTTTCTCCATCGTTATGCAACTGAATCACAATTCACAAGCAACTCTGGCAGAAAAAAATATTCATTCATTCGGAAAACATGTTCTCTATATTGGAACTAAGGCAACCAATCACGGACCCTTTTTTGTTATCTCAGGGTTGACAATTTTTCCAATCCCAGGATTGAACATTTAACATAAAATTTTCCTTTTAGATTTTGAAATATGTACTGGAATTTTTTTGTCAATTTTTGAAAACCCAGAAATTTACGGAATTGTCAAAACAAAAAAAAATAGACGTTTTTGTTTTTTTAAGTCCTCGCACATCCCGGAATTAGTACTATCACGCGATTGGAGGCTCTAATTGGAATCCGCTGTCGTAGTTTAATTAAATATAAATTAATTATACTTAACTGCTGTTACACATTTTTTAACTAATCTATAATACAAACATATATTAACTATTGTTGACATTTGGTTAAGGAAAAAATGATTATTAAACATGAATTTTTCCGTATATACTTTTCAAAAATAATTGTGGTCGGAGAACTGCGTGTAAAAAAATTTCCGCCCACCTTTCTATTATGGTATAAAAATAATATAATAATAAGATGACACACGCTCAATAAAATATCACTATAATGCATATCAATAAACTCATTAAAATATTTTAAATGCATCCCACATTTTATTACACAGTAGATACGTTCCGTTAATCACTGAATAAAAATAGAAAATTCGTTATTCATATTTAAAAAAATACTGTGTTATTTGAAAAAGAATAAATTTGTGGTTTTTAAATTAATTTTTCAATCGATTTATGAATTTCTGTTCGAAGGCATGGATTTATGTGATGTCTTGAATTCCCCCCTCTCATCCTATCCTATGAACGGGTTGTATAGAGAGCGATTAGCTAACCACTAGTCTTGTCCTAGCCCTATCCTTCTAATCCTACTCTCTTTGGAAAAAGAGAGGTTGAGCAACTGAATAACAAACAGTTCTCGTATAAAAACTTGTGTTGAGATAAACTCCATTAGGAGTCCAAGTACTCCACATTGGGAGCGGACATGGTATACAAAAAAAAATAGAAAATTATTAAGAAAAGTAGTTTTGAAAAATCGTCTGATTTTCGTATACATTCTTCATTATTTTTATTCGTTTTAATAGTCGTTTTTCAGATCAAATATTTCCCAATATGTTTGGAACCTTTGCATCTCTCCCGATTATTTTAATAACCCCCCAAAATATATTTATCATTATGTCTCGTTTACTAAAATTTCTAGTTGTTCTTTCAAAAACTTTTTGGGATTTTTTTTTCCTTCTTATCCTCCTCACGATCCTGGGATTTCAGGATCCTGTGATTAGAGGCTCTAGTGTGTACAGTCCGCTAATGAATACCGAAACCCAGCAAAGCTCTAAATTAAAAATAGGCTTTGTTTCTAGGAATCGTGTAAATGAAATAATCCATGTAAAAATGTAATAATCGTCATCTTTACTGGAACGTGCTTTTTTAAAATAATGTAAGAGCAGAGTGGGTGTACAATGGAATGTTACGTTTAATATAAAAATATTCAACAATGCTTGAACAATAATATTTTATCATATCGATAACTTTAAGTGCAATTCAGCTGTAAAGAGAACAATGCAAATTTCATTAAATTACAAATAATCACAGTGATTGACATAGATGTGCTTGGAAATAATAAGATAAGAATAAACGATAATTGTATTGACCTATAATATAAGTACTCGTTTTGAATTGCCAGGTAAAGTTTTAAATTATTATTAAAGATAACCCGACAAAAGAAAAAGAATTAAATTCCATGCAATTATCTTTTTTAAATGTTGATAGTTTGAATGGTTTCACATTATTATGTATGTGCCCTCTGCCAACAAAAATAACACGTTATTATTGTGAAAAATAAAATAATTGAAAATGAGGAATACTTTCCATGGATTCGGTCAGACTGTCCGAAGATGCCTCTGAAAGAGGCGAAACACGTGGCAGAGTTTGTAGCACAATACGAGGAATAATCTAAGTTATTTTGTATTAGAATGAAGAAAACTGAAACGGTTCGTTAACTTTAATGAATTCCCGATCAAATAATAATTCAATTTAATTAAGAAAAACACAATATTCCTTTGTACTTATTTCCGCATTTATCTACCAAGGTCAGGATGTCGAGAATTATGTTAGTTGATAGTACTCGCCTTGCGCGAAACTGGTCCTGATCTTGGTAAATAAAAGCGGAAATAAGTAAAAAGGAATATCGTGTTTTTCTTAATATATTGCTTTTCCACCAAGTGTTGACTGTGACCACCATAAATGTCCAATTGAATCATTAATTATTTATTTATTTAATTAACATTGCAAAAGGTTGACAAATTATAAATTTAAAACTTTTACAATGGAGAAAAAAAATAGTACAATTTAATATTAAAATCAGTAGAAAAAAATGGCATTAATCAAGAAGTCAGATTCGATTCTAAATACACGTGTCCTATAAGCGGATGTTACTTCGAAAACATAGCTTCAGAGAGTGACAATACTACATGTAGTCAAAATTCAGAACGTAAATCAATCAGGAACTATCTATCCTCAATATTCTAAATATTTTTTCTATTTATTTTGAAACCTTGAATGTTAACACAATGGTTCCGGGAATTTCGCGATGAGAGAATGGCCGAGTGCCCGGTTTGCGAACCCTAATCGACACAGTGACCTCACAGCTGCCTTAAATTGCGATGGGTGTGTCTAATTGTGTCATTTACTATGTTTGCTGACGTGATTGCACTAATCGGGCATGATATAACCACTGTAGTATATTCACATAGACACAGGACATGACTAACAATTCGACCGATAGGTATTCCACGGCGCTTACCTGGAATTCGAACCACAATGCATGCTCACACATTCATAGACACAACTAGGGATTCTGTGTAGAGACGTCCCGGGACAAAAGTCCCAGGACTTGTCGGGTTTTTTGCTGTCTTAAGTCCCGGGACTTTTTTTGGAAAATGTCTCGGGAATTGTGACTGATTTATAATGTGCTAATAACATGTACATTTTAATTTTGAATTAAGAAATCCTCAAAAGGACTGATGTGTATTGAATGAAGGCAGGTATAAGAGGCGAGCCCCAAGAAAAACGGACACGATATGGTCGGGAATGTGACACTTACCCGGGGTTTTAACAAAATTAAGTATACATATATAAAAGCGATCTGATAGAAAAACAGATGTTTGGGATTTATAATTTTGTAGAAGTTTTAAATAACATGTCTTTAAATATTGTAATATAACTGTAGCAAAAGCAAATTAAAAAATATTAAAATTAAATGATCATACCTGATTTTGTTTTCATAAACCAAGGTTATTTTTCACTATATCACAGTACTAATGTCTCATAGAACAAAACGGTCTAAAAGCTGTATTGTGAAGTTACGGTCATAAATTTACTCCTGACGGCGGCATCATTGATATTTATACATTACACGTACCGCTTTCATTCCTTAAGTAAGCATTGCACACATCCATTACATAAGAAAAATAATAATTTTTCAACATTGTATTAAAAAAATGCGATTTTTACTAGTGTGTACTTTCATAAGGCGCCAAGTGTATGTAATATATAAATACATACATATATGCAAATATTTAATTTTAATAAGATCATGATTCGTCTCAAGTTCCGGGATGTCCCGGGACTTTGACTTTATCACGCCTCGAGTCCCGGGACTTTGAAAACCCCGAGACTTCAGAATCCCTAGACACAACATATATGTATGATATTATCGTTGGTGTGTGCTGTCACTCTATGATCTGTGTCAGGTTTCGATGAAAAGATTATTTTAAGTGCTTCCTTTCCATCGTTTTGGAATTTGAACAAAGATATGTTTTCTGTTGAAAAATAATAAATCTCTCTTTTTTCTTATTCCACAATTAATTTATTAGAGTCATGACCGATTACGCTTGTCACTAGCGTTTTCAACTGATAAGAAAAATATATTTACATAAAACTTATAAAGGTGTAACACAAAAACGGATTGAAAGTTTCGTATCTAATAAAACGTCTATCAATGTCAGATCATTGAGTGAATAATACTACAATCTTAGTACGGCGCCGCACACTTTGCACACGTCACAAGCCGGCTCTGCATGCTGCGCTCCTGCGTCACGTCAGGCGTGATAACGAGTTCACATTAGCTCATTTTCATAGTAAGCATTCATTGGTCACGTATGGCGTCACACTGTAAGCGACCTACGGCGTTTATTGTAGACCAGCGTCTAAGATATTCGATAAGAATATCAAAAGCAATTAGCAAACATATCACAGTCACCCATGAACTTTGGCATGAATTAGTAAAGGTAATAATTGAAATATCATAAAATCCGCGCTGAAATAAGTTCACGATTCTGTTGAAAACGTGCCAAAATATGGCATTGAAAACGATAGAGAATCAAATTTTCAAAATAGCGTTTTTCTTACACTAATTGAACCAGTCCTTCTAAAACGCTTCGGCGTGACACATTGATGTTTCACATGAGGAAATGACAGACAAAATAAATGATGAGTAACATTAATAGTTAAAAGAACACGTACACGTGCTAAGTTTTTGTTCTTGGATTTTTTTATTTGTTAATAAAGTTTAGAAGGGCTGTTAACATTATTGCACATTAAAATCGAAGGCATCTTGTACACGTTCTTCGAACTGATCAGATATATTAAAGGCTTGTTAATGTCAGGCTCTGATGTCAGAAAGAAATTCTGACACGGTTATTTTAACATCCAAAACATGACTATTATATTTATTGATAATAAATGTTGAAGCTTATAATTTGTTTTGTTGCAACCGCGAGAACACGTGAACTTTGAACCATTGCACACAATTCTCATGTCCTTGAATTCTGCATTATTGTCACATTTATTAAAATTCCAAAATGTGCGAATGCATTATACATTTTAATTTAAGAACATACTTATAAGGATCTGAGTTTTAAAATTAATTTGAATTTAGATTGGTTGTGACTTTTTTGCATACCCTGTCAATTTTTATTCGTGTTAGTATTTCCAATCGTGTTACAGGTTTTTTTTTATAAAAGCTTTTAATGATTCGACGAATTTAGACTATTAACAGATTAAATAAAACTGGTTTTTTTCTAGTAAAAAAATCATGCCGGAAAAGTCGTATTTTTACATAGTTATATAATATAAAAATTTTCCCTCGATGATCTAACAAAACGCTTCCATGAATGAAAAAAAACACTCAATAAGTTCGTATGGTGACATATAGATGGCGTCACTATTGAAAAATTCATATTAATTTTATGAAGTACTATTTTTCAAATAATACGTGTTAACATTTCATAACAATCTAACGTTTTGTTCACAAGTACTTTTAAAATTTTCAAAACAATGGAAAAATCTGAATTTCGTGTGTTTATTGAGCATTGTTTTCTAATAGGAAAAAATACCATTCAAGCAAAGCAATGGTTTGACAAGTGTCATTCAGACTCTCTTCCATCAATTTAAATGGTAGAGAAGTGGTTTGCCGGTTAACCATGGCTGTACAAACACCAATGATGCTGAACGCTCCAGTTTTTTCGAATTCGCTCAAATTCGGCAGTTGTTCCAGAAAACATAAAAAAAACCTCAAAATAGTATTGACCGATCGTAAATTTAAGTTGCGTGTGATAACTGATACCTTAAAGATATCAAAAGACAGTGTATTCACCATTTTGTATCAACAGTTCATAAGAAAGGTCTGTCCGAAGTTGGTACCGCGTTTGCCACAGTCAATAAAAAACAACAACGCGTCGACATTTCAGAGCGCTGTTTCAACGCAATAAAAGGAATTTTTCATGCAGTATCTGACAATGAATGAAACATGGATCCATCACTTCACTCCAGAATCAAATCAGCAGTCAGATGAGTGGACAGCAACCGAAGAAAGCCGCCCAATGCGTATCAGCCAAAAAAATGTCAGCTAGCTGGTAGCTTATTTTGAGGCCAAAGATAAATCGATTTTCAAACTATATATGTTGATGAATGAAGTTAATTTTTGTCTTAAAGTTGTTGTTTTACTCTAAAAAAATATTGGGTGACCTGTTACATATGTATGCTATACACGGGAACTGAAGAGGTTAAAAACTTTATAATTTAAAATGTTAGTAGCAAAAATAAAAACATTAAAAAAATAATGACATGATTATTACGGCCCAGTAAAAGTTTAAAGTTCATAGAGAAACGGAACAATGTATAATTAATATTTTAATACTACCAATAAATCAATGATGCAAAAACTTCAATACATAGTAATTAAATACAAAAGCGTGAATGGATTTTGATAACATCCCATTTGAATATTAAATTTATTAATCACGTTCGCATTTAGAAAACCGCAATCGCTTCCCAGGGTATATGTGAGGAGGATCGTGATGATGCTTGAGTATTTCCTCAAGATGACTGATGACTTTAATGACTCACGATTTGGATTTTTGAATTGTATTTTTTGTACGATTTTCACGCCATTAGATTAAAATATTGCATTTGCTTGAATTTTTCATTTTAACAATGCTTCTTTATAATATTGAATCATGGCACCTGACGTAGGGTCGAAAAACCCGCTTACAAAGTTTCGAGTATAGATACATGCGTTAGATATTATGGGTAATCCGAAGGATGTACTCGGTAAAACTGAGAGGTACCGGCATATCATCTGGTCAAGCGAAGCAATTGACGAAATCCTGGAGACAGTGTCGTTACTAGGCTATGTGCCACCCCCAGGCAGAGCTTAAACTACCACCCTTACTTTTATTCGAAATAAAAATATGAAATGTTTACAGCAATAAGTGACATTTTTTTTCATTATTTTTTATTATTCTAAGAATACATTTAGAAATTTGAACCGTCCCTTTCCCTTAACTGCTTTTATAACTCAGGTCGTTTTCACTCGGCCAAAACTGCTGCCAATGGTGCCGTCATCGGTGATTGTCATATTTAAAGGTTTTTGCGATAAAGTTAACTACTCATTGATCTTAATATCATTACCATTGACAAAACATGTTTCCGTTTTTTGTATCAAATACATTAAGGCGTCGTTTTATCCTTTACTAAATTCGTGTGTCAAAAATATTATGTCATAAAAATGTATTCTGTGATCATTTCCCGCTCCCTAAGACTTGCTGCCACTAGGTAACTTCCTACTCGCCTATGCCTACGGGACGTCCCTGCTTGGAGACGTCGCATGGTAGCATGTTTTAACATACATTTATGGAATGGAATTCGTCCAACATCAAGTTGAAAACATTTTTCACAAACGGCCACAAGTAAATAAATAAACAACGTAAATTGACGATATCATTGTTTGATAAATTTAAAGATAACAATTTTCTTGGAATAAAAAAAGATGGACTACACAATTCCTTACAAGGAATTGATGTATCAAATCATCGCACATTTTCTTTTTAGAATATTCCAGAAACTATTTCTTATTATGTACGTCACACTATTTCCTCATTAAAATATAAATATTACGTATCAATGAACAAACATGGGAAAGTATGAAACGGTTTTATTGAAAAGGTTTACCTGTTTTATTCATGGAATATTTTTTTGGACGGTTTATCAAAATTCATTTGAAATAAAATCCACATTTCTATAGATGACCCCCTGAGAGATGAAATCAGCTTAGTTTTATGTTGGGAAAACATAGTTAGATGCGTTATAATATTCTACATATCAAATATTGGGTTATTGATCATATTTAGTAAGCTAGAATTTAGATTGAAATACAATAATTAAATTATTTTTTTTGCTTAGTACCGTTTTTCGGATTGAATCATAAATACACACATTTAAAAAAATCACTGAAACTGATAATGGACAACGTAACTGAAGAAAGCGACGTTGACTAAACTACTTGGACAGTTGCCCGGCATGTTATGTACATTTAATAATTATTTTATTTATAAATTTATTATTTTATCAATGTATGTTTCTATTATATTTAAAGGGTGTTTATAATAGCCACACTTATTTTTTTATTTTTTTTGGTAATCAAATTTATGGAGCTTTAAGTACCAGGACGCGCTAGCTTCAAGGTTCTTCTAGTCTCCTTCATCGATAAAGTTTTTGAAAAATTGTAAATTGTTTCCCCTTACCATCGTTTGCAGACGGAAGGGCGTGATCACTACAGAGATAAGAAGTTCACGGGACTCCATATGCATTATTTTGAAAATCACATTCTACATGCTTCCCCCATACTATATCCGTACATGTACACACACATGCACATACATACATACACACATACAGTACACAAAAGAGTCAAACAAAAATTCATTTTCGTGATGCTAAGTTCGTTCTTAAATTTTTAATTTTAGACGACATAAGATCTATTGAGGGTCGTCGAGTAGAACTGCTCTGGGTCTAAAACGATTCTCAGGCAGTGTCTCGTCATAGTTGTGGAGAAGCTACACTTATTAAGTACCTACCTGTTAGGTCTTATTTTAAATCAATTTTGTGTTTCTCAATTTTTATCATGGAATCGAAACCGTCAACGAAAAAAAAATTAAAGTTGATTTTCAACCCTTTTTTAAGATATTATTACATGTTTTCTTTTCATAAACAAAATTGGTTGATTTTATTGTGATCAAAACTTTAAGATAATAAACATAGATGTCACTTTGTATATACGCAAACGGATGTTTGTTCGATTTTTATTGCTGTTCTCGAAAGATATCATAGATACGTATATTCTTAGTAAATAAAAGATTTTTTTAGTAAATAAAGTAAATATAAATTTCAAATAACATTCGTCGCTTCTGCAGTATTTAGACCAGGGGGAGCAAACTTTTCGAACGAAGGGCCAAATTCAGGAATTAAAAATGAGCGGCGGGCCGCAAGTAAAATACCATTTTACAAGTACACTATTTATTATAATGAAAAAATATGTTACAAAAAAAACAATGTAATGAAATGAATGGAACTTCTTTTTAAATTTTTAAGGAAACATTTTTTTTAATTAATATGTTTATTTTTTAGTTCAGATTCTTAAAACTGCTTGTAAATGTCCATCGGTGATGTTTTATCGAAAAGTTTTTATTGGGGTTCATGATGGAAAGTGTTTGTTCATATATATAGGTTGATCCAAAAATAGCACACATTTTTCGAGCAACATCTTTAAGTTGGTTGAATTTGTCCGAATTAATTGCGTTATAAAATGTGTAGATTTCTTCGCGACGGTACAATTTTCTTAAATGAAGATCACACTGCAGATCAATAATCACAATTTGTAGCTTAATCTTACTATATTTATTTTTAACCTTTTTTAAAAAGTCGTTAAAAGATAGAAACGTGATTTTTTTCAAAAATATGATATTGCTCATGGGCCGCAGAAAAATACGCAACGCGGGCCGCGGTTTGCATGTGCCTGATTTAGACAAACCTACTACAGTGATCGCAGAGCATAATGACAAACAATGTTTTTATTTTTCAAGCAAAAATTGTTTGATTCTAAGATTCTAAGATTTTTTTTATGTTGTATTTTATTTTTAAATAAAATCAAAATAAAAGCGTTTGTTTGCCGATAACCAAACATTTTTTTAAATCCATAGGGTACTCAACGTTGTACCCATCACTATCTGCTACGGCTTCGCATTATTCTTACATAGTGTATTCGGTAGCGCAACAACGTTAGTCGTCTTCAAAGTTTTCCCAGGGATGTCTCGAGAAGAAAAAAACCATCTGTTAACAAGACTTAAACAGATTGCATGCTAGGCTGACTAAAGATAATCTGCATATGTACATATAAGCTAAAATGAAATGATTGAAAAAATTCTTTGGAGTCGGAGTCGTCTTTTTTACCTAACTCCACAGCCCTAAGGCTAACGTGGAAATGTGGTGCTATAAAGCAAGATGCTGAACACATTTTAACAAGGAAAGATAATGAGTAACTCAAGTCAATCCAACCGTTCAATGGATCGATCGGCCACTCTTGGTTTTATGATAAGGCAGAGTATCAGGCTTTTGAGAAATTTTCGGCGTCATATGAAGAGCTTTGTAGTTGCTCTTAGGAGTCTTAAGACACTCCCAATCAAGAAAAAAACTACGGTTACACCGATAAATACTGCCTTTTAATCATAGCAGACGGGAAAGCAGAGGTGGATGGAGGAAGGCAAGTAGGGTTAAAGAATTGATACGAGAATCTCTTTTTTTATTTGTTAAAAGTGTTTTTTTTAGACATCACAAACAACCATGCTGTTAAACTGGTTGTACACCGCTGGTCGAGAACTGTACAGTTTTCAAGACGTCATGGTAAAGTATAATGGGCTTAATATATATGGTATCTATGTGTGTTTTGTACCGGGATTAGGAAAACAGACGGTGATTAGGGTGTACGAATACCTACCGACAGCAGCTGCTCTGAGGTAAACAGCCGTCTTATACGGAACAATTTGAAATAATATTTGCAGTGGGTATATTTTCTAGAAGCAGTGCCAGAATTTGCACAGGAGAATTTGAAAACAGTGGCGTGTTCGCAATTTTAACACTAAGTGGATACCTAGCCTTAAAAATTGAAAGTCTTTCATTGTGAAGACCGAAATTATTTATTTGTTCTAGTAATTAATTATTAGGATATTTTTTTACTTTGATTTCTGCTTTGAATTATTGTTATTCATTGTCACCCTCTATGATGGAACGCTTAAAACTCAATCTATGCTAGGGGTTCACAAAATGTGTCCTGCGTGACTTTTTGATGTGTCCCGCGAGATTTCCACCAAGCTTTCATCGATATAGAATAGATAGGATTAACAGGGAAAAATAAATGGACGCGTGCAGACCAAGAAGAGATTTTTAGCAAAGTGTACTGTACGCTACTGTAACTGGTGTTTGCTAAAGATGGAACGGATAATGTTTACAAATGCATCGTGGTGCAATATGGATCGCAGAAATTTTGCTTTTACTTTCGTGTATCTTTTGCTATACATACTTGGAATTTCAAATGTATATTTTTATATAAAAAAAAAGAAAATATACTGTATTTTTAACATAAAATACACTGTGAATGCAACGTTATCGGACAATATTTTTTCGCAGAACCCTTTTACATCTTGAACAGAAAGGCGAAGATGTGAATTTTTTATTGTACCACTTATAAAAAGAATCCAAATATGTACATATTTTTACTATGGAAAGTTTTATTTTACATTTTACCCATACATAAATATAGTAGTAAACATGCGCAATAAAGTATTTTTTTATCAATACATATTGTCCAAATCATATCTCACATAACAATAAGAATAATATTTTTATATACATACATTAATTAAGGTAAGACAAAATTAAAATAAAAAAATGTTTTTTTTAATTTAAAATTTTGCAATCTAGATGAGTGCTATTAATCTTATATCATTACTAAAGATTTATTTGAGTTTTTCTAAAAGATGTGACATTAGAAATAGCAAGCGCAAAACAACGCATTTTTATTGTCAAATTAATATTCATTTTTTTATGTATAAAAAGTGATGGGTCAATCTTTTGATTGATAATTTTTACGCTCTTGAAGGTGGAAATTATGTAAATTGATAAAAAATCGTACATGAAATATATATTATTATTATTTTTTTCCATGTCCGCTCCCAATATGGAGCATATGGACTCCTAATGGAGTTTATCTCAACAGAAATGTTTCTACGAGAACTGCTTGTTACTCAGTTGCTCAACCTCTCTTTTTCCAAAGAGAGTAGGAATAGAAGGAAAGGGCAAGGACAGGACTAGTGGTTAGCTAATCGCTCTCCATACGCCCCGTTCATAGGATAGGATGGGTGGGAGGGGGAATTCAAGACATCACATACATCCATGCCTTTGAACAGAAATTCATAAATCGATTGAAAAATCAATTTATAAAACTGCCCGTACCGGGATTCGAACCCGTGCCCTCCGTAGCGGTAGCCAACGATGTTGACCACTCGACCACACAGGCGACAAATATATTATTATCGAGTTGTAATTGATAAGTTAATAAACTGAGCAAATTAACTAAGTAATCAATAGATTCCACGTATAAATCTGAATTCTCTTTGAAATTATTAGGCAATAATTCTTTAATAATGGAGGTAGAATTATGGTTTAATATTTCTGCTTTCAAGGTTTAGTTTTTTGTTGAATATGTTTTTAAACATTATAATTTTATAGTATACAGTAATGAAATGAGATATACATGTAATCAACAGAGTCATGACCAATGCTAATAAACACACAGAGAGCTAAATGCTATATGATTTTTTGATCTCATAGTAAGATAGAACTTCATCGCGTCGAGGTAGTTATTTACTGGTGAAAAAACGACCAAATGAAAAAAAAGTCGTTTAATAGCGAAAGACGATTAAACAGTGGGTCGGTCAAAGAACTAAATATTTATTAAGTTATAGTATTTTCACCATTCGTTGTCACAGATACAATCGAAGACGTTAGTGGATGATGGTGTCATGATACATTACATCATAAAATAAACTTTTTGATTTGGTTATTTTATTTATGAATTCTTTTGGATTTAACCGTGTATACTTCGGATACCATTTAGAATCTAGCTCTTGGATTAGGATAACATAAACTAAGCTCACGGTATTCTGCTGAGGAGAACTCCAGCTTCTAACCATAACCAATTACTTTAGGATATCGCCACTCTTCTGGTCCAACACGACTAATAAACTTGCTTGAGTATTTTTCTCGAGGTTGATTTATTGTATAAATATTAGGTAAATTTCACTTTTATTTAAGAAGAGGCATTCAACTTCTTTCACTCGTTCATATAAATGTACAGAACAGTGATGAGGAATTTTGTGGCCTTCTATGTAGTCAAATGCGGCCTTTTTACTTAATCCTTTTTTTTTCATTTAAAAAATAATGTACACTTTTTCCTCTGCCTGTATTATTCCACAGATTGCGTTACATTACTTGTGACATTAATCTATGTACGTTTCTAATGGGGAGCATTTAAATTTTGAATGAAGATATCTTGACATAAGTTTTTCTACGAGAACTAATTGTTACTTAGTTTCTCGACCACTCTTATTTTTCTACGTGGTTAGGGAAAGAATAAGAGGCTAAGACAGGCTAGTAATTGGATAATCGCTCCCACTACGCTTCATTATTTTTATAGGATTGGAAGGGTTTTTTTAGACAACAACCCACAAACAGAAATGTTTGTACTAGGGCTTGAACCCGTGAAATCCGTCATGGAAGCCAACGAAGTTGACTAATGACGAACAAAACATCCTTCTCAAATATTAAAAAAATAAACATACTTTGCTTGCTGAAACCTTTTTATTTTATTATTGTTGTAAAATGAAATATACACATTAACCGCTTGAATACCGCGCAAATAAATCATTCATATGTCCCAGAGATAATGCGTGTTTTGATAAAAATAATTTTGCCTAATATACACTCGAATTCGATATTTTAAAAACTTATATTGACTACACTACACATATTCATCAAAATATTGCTTATATTATATTAGAATACCAAGTATTTGATTTTTTAAATGTCTTGGATATCCGTGTTAGCTTGCATATGTTTCGGACACCGGTGTCCGCTTGGTATTCAAGTGGTTAAAGTGACAGACACAATAAAAGTTGAGAATCTCCTTGAATGGGTACAAGTAATTTTATTATTACGCTAATATAAATAGCATACGTTGGAATTAAACGTGTATCGTGATTAGCACATTCTAAAAATATTTAATAGGATAAAATTACTCATAAATATCATAGGATTTTCACACCTACCCAAAGCAATAATAATACAATTGACCTCATGAATATAAAATACCGTGTCAATTGGATTTTACTGCGGATAAAATATTTAATATAGAATATTTTCACAATTGGTGTAAAGTGGTCATTAGGCATTCTGAAGTATCGGGATTTTCAAAGTTCCGGGACTCGAGGCGCGATAAAGTCAAAGTCCCGGGACTTTCCGGGACTCGAGACTTTTATTTCCCTTTCAATAAAATTATAAATTTATTAAAAATAAATATCTGTATGTATTACATACACTCGGCGCCTTTTGAAAGTATGCACTAGTAAAAGTCGCGTTTTTTCAATACAATGTTAAGTAATTATTATTTTTCTTATGTAATGGATATATAAAATGCTTGCGGTTGATTTTTACTAAGAAGGGATGATAATAGGGTGCATGTATTGAAAACAAATCAATGAATTCGGCCTCAGTCAGGAGTAAATTTATGACCGTAACTTTACAATAAAGCTTTTAGACCTTTTTTGTCCTATTGAGACATTGGTACCTAATAGTGAAAAAACATTTGTAAATAAAGCAACATCAGATATGAACATTTAATTTCAATATTTTGTAATTTGCTTTTGCTACAGTTATATTTTGTATACGGTTAGATTTTTCATGGGGCTCTCCTACAAGTATTGTTTTTTTTAAATTAGAATGTACATTTTATTGGCATATTTTAATTTTATCATTACAGGTTAGATCAGTGCTCCGCAACCTTTTATCTTCCTAGGCACACCAACGTGTTCTCCGAAATTTCACGGCACACCACAAGCAAGCATGTGCATAATGTACAGAAATTACCAGTGGTGTAGTGGGGCCAAGTCGGGCCAGGTTGGCGACCTAGCAACTGAAAATCAGCCAGGGCATCTCCCTGCCACTTTTCTGACTTGAAACTTAATTTGAACGTCATTTTTATTGATTTAATTGTTAAAGGTTGTGGTTTTTTTTATCTTCAGACGGATACAAAAAAAATAGGGAAAAAATCAATGACCGACCTGGTACCTATTTATTTATCATTTCAACACTGGAAATTACTTTAGTTTGTGTTTATATATGATACAAACCACAAAAGAACCATATGGATATTTTATAATCATGTCCACTACCAATGTAGAGCACATGTACTCCTAATGGAGATTATCTATAAGAAAACTTTCAGGTTATTCAGATTTATTTACAAAAAAAAATAATCAGTTAAAAGGCTACACCAACGTAGTGAAAAGTTTGTAAGTTTCCCACTTCAGTTGAATTTTCAGCATCGGTTATTAAAATGAAGAAGTTATATTTTAGATATGGGTACATGCTTAGGCAAATTTGTAATGATATTTATAAAGAAATAATTCATCTCTACTCTTAAATGACATTTTAGAATACAAAATTAAATTTTCGCAAGGTGTGCTAAACATTCTTGCGCAGACTGTACATATAAAATATTCTTCTAACCAAAAAATAATTATTTCTGCTTCTCTGTGATAGTGTCATCAAAATATTTTGTAGTATCGACCAAACTGGTTGTTTTTTTTTTCATTTATTAGAGATTCGCACCGCGGCACACCCTTCATCGCCTCGCGGCACACCAGTGTGCCGTGGCACACCGGTTGCGGAGCACTGGGTTAGATTACCGGGACACTTTACAACAAAGTCCCGGAACGTCTTGACACAGAATCCCTAGTGGTCATACTATAATTGCATCAGTTTAATTTACGGTATTTCTTTTAATCCATGACCGTTTCCAATGTGAAGAATATGGCTTCCAAATGGAAGTACCTCAACAGAACTTTACGATCATACTCAAAGATAATAATATATATAAGGTGAAATTTTTTTTTAGTTATTACTGTAATTGTTATTTTATAATATAATCGATAACTATTTTGGCTTACGTCCTCGTAACGACGATTCGTTTTGACTTTATTAGATCTAACGAGGGCGTTAATACGGAATAACCATCAATTACATTATATGTTTTTTTTTATTGTAGAACTAAAAGACATTGATATTTTTAACCTTTGAGGAGAGGATGGAGTTCTACCAATCAATAAAAACATATACTTAAATATATTAATTTGTCTATTTGTAACGCAACACATACACATTATCACCACGAATTCATGCGCAGAGAGAAAGCGTGTGTGTTGGCGTCAGTTTTGAGTACTTTATTTTACAGATTAGTGATTTTTTTAATGCACCCACACATTCTCTGTGCCTCGCGTTATTCTAAAAGTTGAAATACGACAGGTGAGACACTGCCATCTGCAATATATTTTAGTAGACACCTTTTAAACTAACATTGATAACATTCAGAGATTCACAAACTCGCGGCCCGTTCGTTTTTTTTGCGGCCCTTAGCTGTAAGCAGCATGCGGAAGTTTATAAGCGTTGTGCTAAAAATCTCCAAATGCCAAAATCTTGAAATATCTCCTAAAAAGGAGATATTTCAAGATATATTTGATTGTGATGATAATTTGAAACCTAAAATTAGGGATAATATTTACTTTTTTGAGTTTGATTCAAAAAGCGATTGGCAAAAGCCTATTCGGCAGCACAAATTATATATTTGTGAGTAACGTCTTTTTTTGAAGAAATAAAATAAAATCGTTTCATAGAACTGGGTTTACTGATAAAAAAAAATCCAAATGAGATTTGTCGGCATAATACTACAAATTTTATCGATAAATACAACGATTGCATAACTTTATAATTTAAAATACAATATGTATACATCTTTCACAATAAAAACATTTTTCTAAAAGAAATAAACCCAAACCCATAGTATTTTTGATGCGGCGCACTCGATGAAAAAGGTTGTAGATACCTTATTTTATAATCAGAAATATATATTTAAATAATAGAATATGTACTTTTTTCTGCAACTTGAAAATACTAAGTGCACAATTTTGTTATACCATTGATTATCAACTAATGAGTTTGTTAAAAGAAATTCCCTTTTATGGAATACAAAAACAACTTTCAGCAAATATTTTAACACTGTCGGTTGAAAAAAAATCGTGGTACAACTTGACCAATAATAACATAATTCACTAAATCTGACTATGAACTTACGTTATTTGAATTGTTTTATGAGACCAGATTGATAATAACGACTGTCTTTTAATGATGCCAAATAGATACATAATAATTGTAATATGTACAGCGGTAATGCTTACCTGACGCCATTCTACTAAATAACCGCCAAATTAGAGCATAATTGTATAGTTACAATGCCTACACGTATTATAATAATGGGTTCGGTGTCTCGGATATTAAATTCTTCCGTATGATCCGAGCAACTTAAAAAAACCTCTGAGTTCAACATACCTGAAAAACTGGTTCGAAAATTGCTACAGTTGACCACACCCAGGAAACAAAAAATGTAAATTTATTGATACAATTATTGTTTGGGCGGAAATTTGTCATAATCTCAATTATGGTACCGTTCGTGAAGTCATAATATTTTTTATGGTCATCAAAGCTTTCAACGGGTATTATTTGATCATTGGTTTTGGTTGTATAGTAATAATCATAGTTAACAGTTTGATGAATTGATTAGTGGATTTTCGTTTTTAAGCTATGGATGTCTATCATGTCCTGATTTCTTTTAACCCGGTGTTTCCTAACCTTATTTGTGCCATGCCCCACATCGACGCCACAAAAATATCCATGTTCCTTCTCCCCAATCAAAATATTATAGTTGGGTACCAAACCAATTCGGAAAAAAAATCCTTCATATAAAAAATTCACATGGTCAATACTATTTTTAATTTAACTTTCGTTAGTAAATACATATGTACCTATGATATGTGACACGTACAACTTAGAAAAATATAACAATAAAATTAGTGCAAACCTTGTGTTTGATGTGAGTTCCAAAGAACTTATAGGTGAGGCACTAAGTTGGTCAATTTAATTGTAAATCTCCATGGTTTTTGATATCCAGATTTCTTTTTTCACTAACAAATCATTAAAGCCGCATTCAACTAAATATGATGGTGGGAATGACAACGGTAATTTTTGAGCTTAATTTGTCATAAAAGGGTATTTTGTTTTTAAAAAATGTAACAAATATTAATGATTTGCGCATTGCCCCTCCCCCCCCCCCCAAAATATTGAAGTTGGTGTCCGGTGGGGCGTACGCTTCACTTTGGGAAACATAAAATAAAAATATGCAACCCATCAAAACACCAAATAATTAAAGTTGGCTCACTTCACCTCTCAAGGGCCCAATTAGTCATTTAATAAAGAATTTTATCACAAAGATTGTTAATTATATATTAAGAATAATGCGCTTTTTAATTTGATTGATTAATTAAAATAAATGTATTTTCTATTTTTTTCAGGTAATTACTTAAGTGCTATGCATGTGACTTCGTGATTTATTATGGGTAAGTAAGAGATGAAACAAGTTTACTGTAAGCAAAATCTCTACACAATATATTTTCGATTCCCATAATTGGGAACAATTTCAATACAAATATGATAGTTTCAATGCATTCTATAGATATCGTTTTGGCTAATTTTCAAAACTGAATTACCGGTAGTTTTTCACTTTTATAGCCAGTATTTAAGAAACGAAAAAACAACATACCGGAATACCAGTTTCGATAATACCGATATTGTGATCCCTATATTATATATTACTAGCTGGCCCGACGAACTTCGTACCGCCTCAGAATCAATAAATGTTGTGTTGGCTAAATTAAATTCAGTTGAATGAATACTCAAAATGAATTAAGTTCAATAATTGTTCAAAATTCAAAATGTAAAGTATTTAAATTACATTGATGTTATTCACGTGGTACAGTCGATAGATTTAAAGTAATGCAGTAGATCAACGATTTGATTTTGAATTGTGAAGTTTAAATGATCCATATGTTTTTTCTTAGCCCCAAGAATTGCTCGTTCACTCGACCAATTGCGATTTTTGTGATTAGATGTTTGGGAACATTTTGTTGATGAAGCCGTCCTTCGTTGAGACGAAATTGCAAAAATTCGGTGGAATCGAAATCAATCCGTTCGATTCGTCAACAGGAACACGGCCGTTACAGATAGTCAGCAAATGCTTGGAGAAATCTGCGGCAGATGGTCGTTTAGAAATACAACTCGCATGTTTGTCGTTAGCTGAAGTTTCTTCAGATAGCGCCATAGAGTCGATGTTTTAAGGCAAGCGTTTATTTCATCGGCATCGGTCGATCTTGAAATGACTGGTAGTATTTGGCGAAAATCGCCAGATAGTAGAATCATTGCGCTTCCAAAACATTTTGAGTCATTGCGCTGATCTTTCATAGTTCAGTTGAGTGCTTCCAATGCGGAGGAAAAATAAGCCACCATTTCCCTCATCAATTGCCTTCATTAAAGTATCGTACACTTTCTGTTGGGGGTTCAACAAAGGTACATTCGTTCGAAGTGATTGGTTCAATGCATCTCGATCATATTCATGTTTACGTTCCGATTCTCGATTGTAAGCGTCGTTCATTCTTTGATCTGGCGACGCATCATGCAGCGCATGAGGTAACACATATCTTCGATCAAAAGCAACGCCTGGTTATGTATCTCCTCATTCACCTCGAGATCGGGATTCCCTGAACTGACGCGAATTTGGTGTAAAGTGTCTTCGGACATGTCATTCTTGTACTTGTTCCACAGTTCTCGTAGATTCAATGGGAAGCATATCAAAATAATGATAGCAAATAATGTGCGTATCTGACTTGGAGATGCAGAAACAATTGCTTCAGCGATTGTCATGTCCCAATGAGTATAGTTTTTAAGCAAATTGAGCTATTGACATGCAGCACAAAATGTTGGGCATACTACGCCATTGACAGTTCGAAGTGATTCAATGATGTCGACCCGAAGGGAATTATTGTTTTTTTTTTCAGATTTTTCATGTTCACAGAACTGAAAGACTCTTAGAAAACCATTCCGAGCACTCTTACGAATTGGTTTAGAAGTACTTGGCATAGCTAGTACCTCTTTATTTCACTGTATTTTAAATAATAAAATTACATCTTCACAATGTTGACAAACGACTACTTTGTTTGACAGTAACTGTCAAACAAAGGCCGTTGCTAAGGAATGTGTTGGTCTAGGATAAATTTGTTCTCAATGCATGTCACCAACATAGTGACAGGGATCTTTTCAAAATTATTCAAATAATACTTTTTTATAATTTTACGAAAGTTCATTCTAAATTTTCATATTTTTATATTACGAAATGATATAAATTCTCAATATAACAAAAAACGCAACATTTTCCAAATCTTCAATATTATATTTATGAGATTATCTTACATTAGAAAAAAAAAATATTTTTTTGTTTAATGTTCCACACATGGTATGGTTGTTTTTTAACAATAAAATTAGTGATCAGAGTTTGTTCAGATTTTCTTTTTCGATAATTAATTGGTTATGCAGTTTGTTATACCCAGGGATTTTTTTACCCTGTAACGCGGCGGAACGGCGTTCCGGCACCTTTTTTTCTCGAAATTTTAATAAATGTTTAATTTTATTTTTTCTATTTTTAAATATGTATATTTTGTTTTATTTTCTAAGCATTATATGAAAAGCCGTCATTAATTCTATCAAAATGATATTCGAATATATAATAAATAATATACCTTCTTAGAAAATGCTCGAAAAAAGTGCGTTCCGGCACCAACAAAAAAAAGCACTGGTTATACCCATATATAATTTTTTTAAAGTTATCGTTGAAACTTGAATGCGCGATCAGAATTTTAATCATTTAGAAAGAAATGATCTTCTAATTTACTGAAAAGTCGGAGACCTTCTTCAATTATTTTCGCAGTGAATGATCGCAGAATTTCTTTCAGTTCGTCATTGTTTTCTGGTTTTTTGTCAATAATTAAATTTAAATTATTGACATCTTTGTCACTTATAGCTTTATCTGGAAGTAATTCGTCGATATAATTTTCGCTTAAGGTATCAAGCCTTTCTTCACCAAGCTCGTGTGCTAAAGTAATCATTTCAGCTGATATTACCGATGTTTCAATGGTTTTATCGACTGTAACACACCTAAGTAGTGGCCTTAATTCAGCGATGGCAGGTGCAACATGATTTAAACAGTCCGAAATCGTATTTTTTTTCAAATGTCGGTTGTGTTTATGATTCTCTCTATTCTATCCAAAATACAACGATATATGCTCTCAATGTAATATTTAACATTTTTATATATCGTAAAAAATGGTACATTAAAAAAAATGCATTTCTAAAAAACCGCATTACTTTGAAATTGCATAAAAACAGGATTGACTGTAGATGGGGATCAAAAATAAAATAATGATTTGATAGTATTCAATAACAATATAATATACATGAAAAGTATACTGATTTTTTTTTACATACTTTCTGATTTTATGTACTTTCATTCGTCTTTTCACATTTCAGTATATATTTTAGCGACGGTGATGAACATGAAACATAAATTCCTAAAAGTTTTTTTTTAAATGGATATTGAAGATTTAGTTTCGAAATTCTGACACGTTCGTCCAAGTTCGTCGGTACATCTCTAATTCAAAGTATGAAACAAATGAATTTTACAACCAACGCCACCTAGTGTATTAAGCATAAACTGCATACGTCATGTTCCGCGTTCGATTCAAAAAATTTAAAAAAACGTATTGTACTGAGATATTTATTTTCTTTATAATTTCTTTTTCGTGATATTTTTCCGATGTTTTAATGCTTATTCTGCTATTCTAGGCCCATATAAATTTAATAAAGCAAAGATCATTGAAAACCGTGGTCTAATTCTCGAGATATACGTGGTGTAAATAACCCCACTTTGTTTTATATATATAGATATTATTACCGATACAAACTTGTGATTTGGATAAATGTTTAAACAATCCTCAAAATATCTTTCGTGTAGTCATAAAATTTCGTCACGTCCTCGATAATCGCTCAGTTACTCATTTTTAAAATTCTAAGAAATTCTCATAATACGTTTTTCGGAAAGCTTAAAATATTAGTGGTTTTTTTGACAGTTCTGTTGTTCTGGAAAAACACTAAAAATTATAGCTTTGATTAAATCTTTTTTTGAATATTTGTATGTAAATTACATATTATGATAATAATGGAACAGTGCAATCTTTAAAAAATCGTAAAAATAATAACAATAATCAATAAATGCAAATGTATCTACTAGTTTTAAGATTTAAATTAATCACGGAACATATTTTCCTGGTAGATTTTTTGTTCTTATGTTTTTGTGTGTTTTGCCAAATAGCATTTCATTTTACATAGACTTATACTTTTTTTAAACATTTTTTACAATTGAAAAACAGGATCTTCGTTGTAGTGTTCAAATAAGTTATTATTACATACAAATACAATGTCGTCGCGTGTTAGAAAAAGTAAAGTTTATATTAAAGCCGTACTGAATAAATGGCTTGTAATTTTATTTAGACACCGAAGTAAATAAGAATTAATCAGTCCAAATGAAAAATTTAGATACCGCGTACAATGCATTTAAAGTAATTATTAGATATTATCTCGTCCGCACTGTTTAAATGTCTGATATTTGTTTTTAAAAAGTAGTATTTTTGAACCACTTGACAATGAGATCACGTATGAAATAATATATTATTTGTACTGAATATATCAAAAAAATAAATAAATATTCAAAATACGTATTTCTCTTTAGAGACATATTATTCATAACTAATTATTTAACAATCTATCTGAATAATAATAAAAATCATAAAACAATGGCTCGTTTAGAACAGAGGAGAATAATAAACATGTTTAGGCACTTTTGTTTAATCACGCATTGGCTATTTGCTGTCTTAATACCAATAGTATATAGCAGCCGTCGGCAAATGGTGGTGCGCGAAGAAGTTTTGGTGGTACGCAGATGCATTTTCTGTCTCACTCTCTCATCTTGTTTTATATTCTTCGCTTTATTCACTTTTATTTAAATATATAATATTTAACACAAAAGTCCATTTGGTGGTCTGCCGGATCAAAATGTTGACATTTTAATCCATCTAGTGGTCCGTGAGTTCAAAAAGGTTGCCTACCGCTGGTATATAGTATGTCTGTAAATAACCTAAATTCACATCAAACACATTTAATTGTGCTCTGAACGAGTTTTTATATTGGATATATTTTTAAGTCATGCGTTGAAGGAAAGGTTGAAAATGGCATAGATAACAGCTTTGTTCTTTTGCGTACTTCTGACGGTTTCCTGACAAAACAGTTTGAAAACCGTCAGCAGACCGCCAGAAGTACGCAGAAGAACAGAGCTAACGATTAGAGCGTCCAATTTTGTGATTTCGAAATGCCGGATTTCAGGAAAAAAAGATCGGAATTTGTTGTCATTTTGGGAATTCCGCAACTTCCTGGCTTTTGTAAATTGGCCGGTGCAAACATTGTTGATTATCCCCGGAAGAGTTAATCCCTAATTCAATATAAGGTCCCAATTTTTTTTATTTTGAGAGTTAGAAAATTCGTGGGTTTTTGAAATCGGTCTCTGTATGTTTTTTTAAATTCCTGTAAGAGCTAAAAAAAAAGGTCTCAAATTATTTAATTTCTGGAAATCTGGATATTCCTAGAATTTGAAAATCGACGACCAAAAATATTTTGAAAATCCCAAATTTGTCCACGATTTAATGGTGAATGTTGAATTCCGGGAATAAAAATAAATAATACTTAAATCACGGGATTACAAAAAGTGTCCGGGATTGAATGCCCTAAAAACGATGCTCTTGATTATTTATATGGCATCGAGGTTTGTAGAATTAGTAGATTGCCATTATTTGAAAAAAATCAAATAAGGAGTTACAAAATCGTTAACGATGTATTCAATTTATTGCTTTATTTTGTGTGACATTTGCTTCTTTAAGAAGAATCTATCATCACTTTCAAGGTGTTCAATTTCAACAATTGTTATAAAGGCTTTGTATTAAAAAATCACTCTTTTGTACTCATTCCACATTTAGTGTTATAAGTAAAATTAGTACAAAATACTGTTTTTTCTTTAAATATAAAGAATCTTTCAGATAATCTATCATTTTTTGACTGTAGATTGAACGCCAAAATTGTTAATATTATAAAAATGTTACCGTGTTGGCAACTCATGTACTATATGACTACATATTCAATTCTGACTGGTTTCACCGTGGATTATTCACCTCTGTAGGTCTAGAAAATAAACGTATTAAAAAAGCTCCGAAACTCTTAGAAGATATCAAAAATATAAACATGAAAAAATAATCATTATACAGGATGTTCGCCGAGAACTACTTTACTTTTAAAAACCTTAGTGATTTTATTGTAACATTGGCTGTGAGTGAATTTGCACCGTCTTGTTTTAACCACATGTTATTACAACCCAAAGCATCCAATTCTGGTGTCCTAGAGTTATCAATCATGTTACGATAGTTCTTAAACACGGTGTCGAATTGAGTTTGATGGATTGTTTGGAACACTTTTTTGGACAGTATGAATGTTATCAAATGATGTTCTCGCATTTTTTATTCCAGGCTTTTGCTTATCTGTTACAGAACCTCTTTCTTCAAAATCTAAACGATAAATAATGAGTTTTGATGTCACATTATTTTTTCCCAAAATTTCACGTAATTTTTTAATTGTCACAATATACGATTAAAGTAAATTGGTTTATCGAAAACTTTTTTTATGATAAATTTGCTACATTCCCTTCATGACTGCCAAATATGAACAGTCAAAATGTTTGTATTAGCCATCAGCAAAACACACTAAACGGAATTTATTAAAAATGATCACAATCGAACTGCGCTTGAATCCTGTAGACTTTTATTTGTAAATTACTTTATTAAGAAAATCAACATTCGCAATTTATAAGCACTAGTCAAACCAGTCTTGTATTAGAAGGAATACTAACAAATCTTCAATAAACAACGTTGATTAATGTTCATAAATAGTAAACCAAAGAACTTACTTAAGTCATACACGTGTAAGTTTATTTTAACAAAAAAAGTAAAAAATGGAAACCATAACCAATTGGTCACAAAACGATGTTATTATTCACGATCGGGTTCGTGACGGTAACACGATGTTATCACAAACTAAAAAATATAATAAAACGAGATGAAACAATAATGAATTGATGATATCATCACAAACAAAAAGTGCAGGGTGACCAGTGTTTATACAAATTAATAAATTTATCACGTTGCATAATAAATTCACTGTTTTCTGGCACGTACATATTTGTACGAATTGACTGAAAGATGCAGAAAACCTTTTTTTTTCAATATAGAGCATATGGTTTCCTAATGTAGGTATGTCTACAGAAGTTTTTTTGCTTATTACTTAGTTGCTCACCCTTTTTTTCATTAAGAGGGTAGGGATAGAAAGGATAGGGATAGAACAAGACTAGTGGTTAATTTATCGCTCTCGCTATGTCCCGTTATTTTTTAGGGTTGGAAGAGTGGGAGGAAATATTAAGACATAGCCTTCGAGATTGTAGAGAACGTAGATTGAAAAAATGCTGTTCCTTCTGAGACTTGAACCCGTGATATCCGTTACGTACCCCAGTGAGGTTGACCGTTGTACCACGGACCCGACATAATAATGTGTCCAATGTCTGAGCAACGGCTTAAGAATAAGACGAGTTTTTCAATACAGAAAATGTTACTTATTATATTTTTATTAATTTACCAAGAAAAAAAATAAGTACAGCTACAGGAAATGGAAAAATCAAACCAAAAACTTATTACGGAATTTATTGTTAAAAGAAGTAATATACGGTTGGATCAACAAAACAAATCAGGATCAAGAATCTAGGAAAAATGCCATTTTATCAAAAATTAAAATTTAAGCAAAATTCAATAGGTACGTTCGTTCAAAATCTCAAACGATTGAACAGCATTGAATATCACCTATATAAGTGTTTATAAAAAAATATTTCTTTGCACACAAAATTTAAGTTTGTCATCTATGTTTGATACTTTTTACTCGATATTTTGATTTTTTGAACTAATTTATTCAATTATATGAAAGTATGGGTTTTTTACGCGTCAATTTCTTGAACCAATGTATTGCTTAAAAAAGGATTGGATGTACATATTATACTTGCTTAAAAATCTTGATAATCAAAGAAACAAGAATACTTTGGAAAACAAAAATGGTTAATATTCTACGTGGTTTTAAAATGTACATGATAATTGGAGCTAAATACTTTTACTTTTTGTGAAAAAACATTTGGTATTCTTAGCGTGTGTCCATTTACAAGTGTTTTGAAGTAATTAGTAAACAAACGATACGCCACGGTCATTTAATGTAGCCAAAAATTCGCTATCGCAGTTAACACTTTCTCCTTGCAAATTTATTCAAAGGCATGCAAATTAAGTAGTAACCAAATATAGTGGTTCTTTTACATCACTCTCTTTCAGATTTTTCTACATTCTCTGCATATAAGATGTTTTGAATATTTTGTATACGTAAGTAACAGTCATACGGTTTTTAAATTGTCATATTTTTAGAGTTCATACTTAAAGCAGCAAATTATTATCTTGCGCTGAGATAATCAGATCGATCCTGACCTACGTATGCCCAATATGGGCACACGCAGGCTTGAATCACTTTAAAACTCTTCAGACAATACAAAACAAGACACTGCACAGAGACATCAACATCGATCCCATTCCCGACCACATCGTGAAGCTGTTGAAGAAATTTTACAGCGACATGATTGATAACCTTAACCCAACGAAAAAGTATAACTTAACGATTACATAGACTATCCCCATACGCAAAAGACAAGGCTACGGAGGATATTTTAGCTTAAACCTCCCTAAGCCCCACTTACTTCCACCACTCTCTATCTTACCTGCCTGATTGACGACGTCAAACCCAGAAAAGATGAAAAGGATACAACCACAACTTATAATAAGAATCATACAGGTACTGAAGAAAAGAAAAACTGGGAATAAAGAGGAAAAAAATATTTAAAAAGAAAAAGAAATAGAGAAATGAAAGACCCCAGCAGTAGATTTGTGGTTACATCAGAACCGCCTTAGCTTAGTGACGTGACATAATATGAACTGCGATGTTTCTCTTCATATATTTTCAATACTTACTTACTATTATTTGTCCATAAATTCTGAAACTACCAATGTAAAACGATATTGAATTTCTCACCTTCAACATTTTCAAAATAACAAACATAACGTTTAAAAGCATCGATTTTATTTATCAAATTATTGTTTGATAAAAAATTGTATCTTATTTTAGTTTTAAACGGATCATTTTTTACACAGTTTCAAAATCACGTTTCAATGCAACGAAACATGTCTTTCATTTTTTTATATTCACGACATTACACGTATCTTTATATTAAAAAGATAAATAAATTTATAAATACAATTTTCGGATTAGATCGGGTAGGAAAAATGGCATCCATTCGTTTAGAGATGAATTCATTATGGGATTTAAAAATACTTTTTATTATATGTTTACAATAACGGGTTATAATTGTCCATCTTACTCGCATCGAATTAAGTTAAGAAATTTTCCTCTAAAGTAATTTTACTTGCAAGCTTTGTATAAAGCTCGCATAGTTTCTACACTAGAGCAAAAAGCTCAAAGCAATGAAAACTTAATTTAGTGTGAGCTAGCTCCTTCAAGTATAAAGCGAATGCTAATTTTCGTTACATGCAGGTCTAGCTAGATATTCATACTATGCAATCCTGGAAGAGATTACATTGTTCATTAGAAGAAGACTAAGCCATATAAGAATGGATTTTTTCGCCATGTAACGCGGTGGAACGGCGTTCCAGCACCTTTTCATTGGTATTATTAATGTTTCAAAATAATATTCGCAAAATTTTATTTTTATTTAGATGAAAACTTTTGATTTTTTTTTTGTTAGAAAGTATTGACTGTTAGATGAACTATCTAAGATTATTTTGAAATGTAATGAAGCGTAACACTCATCAATACAAAACAATACCAGGTCCATAGACTTACTTTGTGACCAGAACCAGGGTTATAACACTTTATATATTGTTTAAAAAAACAGAGTAACAAGCAGTTCTCGTAAAAAAACTTTTGTTGTAATACTTTTATTAGAAAGCCATATGCTCAAAATTTGGAACGGACTTGGTTAAAAAAACACTTGACCAGAAGTGAGCTCCAGCACCTTTTTTTAAGTAGGTACTATCAATAAGTAATAAATAAATAAATAAAACAATATTCTTAGATGGAGACATACAAATTTTCTTGTTAGTATGACCTCTTCAGAGTTTGTATATTTTTTATTACTGCTGTATTTTCCATAGTGTTCAGGAAAATACTGATAAATTCTGAAAATTGTTGATATAAAGATTATCATTAATTGAATCATAATATTCAAAGATATAGGATATAAATAATAACCTATTGTTAGTCATATTACTCGTTAACATAATGTCATAAATAAAAAAATTCTCGGCGTCATAATCGAAAGAAGGCTCACAGTCAGTGGGATGCAAAATTATACTTTAATGTTGCAGTCGAAAGTTAAGTGTAGAATTCCTAGAACTGGTCTACAAATCCTCTTTTTTATTCATCCATGTTGGAGCATTTATTATTAAAAATGCATAATTCTATTTCGAGACAGCCCGAAAATAATTTCCCAATAAATCAACACTTTTCGCTAGTCTTGGTTCCCGGAAGATTTAAATAAAACAACCTGAGACTTGAGACTGAAATTTGTATAAAGTTTATTTTTAATACTCAAAATGAATATCTTACCTTTATACTTTGAGAATAAACTTCTAAAATCTTATTTTTATTTAAAAAAAAAAAACATTATTGAACGTATGTACGTGTGACAGATGCTTGTTTGCATAACCATAACATCACTGACCCAGTGTATCACTCACTATTCGAGGAAAATTGTTTTATTGGCAATATCAAACGAATACCTCGAATGATGTGTAATAAAAATCAATATAATTACTTACACAACGACATTGTCAAAATTTGTGATGTTTAACGTAAAACATAGTTTTGAGTTATTCGAAACTATAAATCGCAAAATATATAACGAATGTATTTAGACGGTTGTCTATCTTGCTATTGCTTTATAGTTTGAGTTATGATCTGGAGTATTTAAAATGACTCATTCTGAAATAAAATATCCGAAGGATATTATTTATATAATGTTCATTTCTCATAGCTTGCTTTTAATTGATAAAAATCAAACAAAATTTTGGAAAACATAACTCATAAAATAGATAAAACCAATTTATTTGTTTTAGATGACTATAATTATGTTTAATTTCAAAAACATTCATTCAAATTTGAATCATTCAAATTATGTACACTCCCACAGATTTTGTCACTAACGACCCGGGTTTCGCCTTTCGGCATCTTCAGGCGTTCAAGCGCACGGATGAACTTGAACTGACAAAATCTGTGGGAGTGTACATAATTTGAATGATTCAAATTTAATATTGAAATTCCACCAAGCACCTTCAGTCGAAATCTTAAATTAAACATTCATTCATTTTAAAAAATCCTTGTTTTTACACACAAAATATTACAAATATATTTAAAGAATGCTACTGTACTGGATGTGTTGAAATATCTGTAGAATAGCTTTACCTCTTTTTTCATAAAAAAAGAGTTGAAGTACATACATATTATATATGTAAATCCATATAAAAGCTGACTTGACTAAAACGCTGTCAACATAATAAGAATATCATGACATCCTGACTTCTGGAATGCCGATCTTCTTTTAGATAATGTATAAGGTTTTTTGCTATACACCAATCAAAATTTTAATTTATTTTAGTGCCGTACAAATAAACTAGACCGGTCCAGCTTGGCAAGAAAGGAAGATAAGACGACGAAAAAATCTGCAGACGTTGATTTGCATTTAAACTCGTATTCCACAGGTATAACAGATGTTCTCAAACAGTTCATAAATAAAAATCTCTTCTTTTTAATGATTCAATTTTATTTTAACCAACAAAAATAATACATTTTAGATTTAAGTGTTACATGTAACACGCAACAAACAATTCAAGAAAGGGAAAAAATTATGTGTTTTTTGAAAATTGTTACGTGTATAAGTGTAAGAATAATTATAAAATATTTTTTTCCTTTACTTAGTAATGGTGTGCACCACTAGCATATTGTAATAATTATCTGCCTCGTTAGTTATTGTTAATTAAAATTGAAAAGAATTTAGCAAATGAATATTTAATTTGATGTTGAATTAAATATTTGAGTTGTTTGTCGCCAGCCGTGTGCTGGTGGAGCGGCAATGCGGAATGTTTGAGCAGCGCCCCGCCCTTCGCCTTCAGTCCAAAAGTTGTAATTACATTGGTTGTACTTTTGCGTTTAATAATATGTAATACAAAGTTGTTCCCAGAACCCGAACGAGATTGCTCGCCTTATAATTGACAAAGCCGGGAAACTTTTTGAAAACTAACTTCCTCCACCGTTTAGTTATGCGATACCCACAGAGTTTCAGAATAGGGAAAATTTCGACATTACAACTTTGATTACGTGATATTGAAGAAAAAAAAAATTGGAATAAAAATCTACGAGTCTACATGTTGTCAGTCTAAAATCGTTAAGGTTTCAACTCGCCACGATGCAAATTAAGAGTAAGTGATAAAACTTCATGTTTGTGACAGAGACATCATTTTTTTGTACAAACATTTCATTCTTGTAATGGAAAAATAACAATGTTTTTGGAAAAAATAGATATTTGTTCTTCTTTATCGGTGTGAAAATTGATATGATAGATTGTAGAAAATATTACAACATAATTTACATCATTAGCCACTTATATTTATTAGTCTTTGATGATTTTTTAACTGTATGTTATAGGTGTTAAGCATTATAATTTGGTGTAATTATAATGTAATTTGTAAATCCTATTCAGCGTTAATACAGTAGAACCCCCTACTGTGACGAGAAAGGGGGGGTCATTATAGGGGGTTCGTATTTTCAATCGTATTTTTTCATTGATATGAAAGTAGAAAATATATTATCTTACTTTATAGTTTGAATACCCCTCGTCGATGAATCACCGTCTATGAATCCCGGATGACACGTCACATACGTCCTTCAAAACCAACGAAAGCAGAGCTACTGAATAGTCGTCGATACGCAAACGTATTTGTAGCATGAATGCTTACGATATATTTTTAAAAAAGTTTCGATTAGGGTTTTGATTTTTTGTCATTATAGGGGGTAATGTCACTGTAAGAAAAATAGTCTCAAAAATAGTAGGTGTTTATAGTATGGGGTGTCATTATAGGAGGTTCTACTGTAGTTGCGTACACCTGTTATTTAAATTCAATTTGTATAAATAGAATGTTTATATATTTTTCTTAAAGTACTAAAAATGTTTTATTATTTTTATTATAACAAAATTAATTAAAAATCATTATCTTAACTCAGTATTTACGGTTTATTAGGAAATCCTGTTTTCATAAGTCTTTAAATGTTTGTTTTATTTTAGCCTTTAGCTATTCACATGAAACAACGCTTCACATTTGTCGTAATTAAATAGGCATTCAAAACAAAAGAAAATGAAATGCCATTGTACCTATTTGATGTAAAAATTGGCGGAAGAATCGTGGAATCGGACTGCTTTACCTGGAATCGAACTCGAAAAAAAACTAAAAACTTCGAGTCCTTCAAATCGCTAGGGAGCTACTGCATGCTATGAATAAAAAATAATGTCGTGTTTTAAGGAGTCAGAATCATCTTATTTCTTACTGACTTCCCAGTCTTGCTTAAAAATCTGATATTCATAATATAAGTTTGTCACTTATCCACTCTTCACGGAACAATACGATTTGTGTAATTGATAAATCTGGATGGCTAAAAAATTTTAAATAATTTATTTATGTGCTTTTTATTATATTTTAACGATAACCGTTTATAGCAGAAGTTCTCAAACTTATTTGACCTTCCGCCCACCTTTTCAAATAGAAAATGTGGGCGGAAAATATACGGTAGAGGTGACCATCTGACAATCTACCGTCAGTGAACAAGCAGAAATATGCAGTGAACGAGTTGCATTATTTTAAACAATATAAAATTTATATTAACTTTGATTATTCCACGTATTGTGTATCTAACTGTGACACGTGTTTCGCCTCTTTCAGAGGCATCTTCAGACTTACTTTATTTCGATTCAATTATCCCTCTCTTTGCTTTCCTTAAAAGGAAAAAAACCCAAACTCCATTTTGTAATTTCATAATTTAAAAATTTTAGAATCAATCTTGCTTCATTACTTAAGCAAAATTTGCGATAGTAAGTCTGAAGATGTCTCTGAAAGAGACGAAACACGTGTCAAAGTTAGTAACACAATACGTGGAATAATCAAAGTTAAATTAAATTTTATATTAAAATGAACTTCCACAAAGTTACCGCCGAAACCATCGAAAGTAGTAAGAACAAAATCATACGGTAGTGTTTGTATAAAAAATACTAGCTAAATGATCACTATAAAATTACTTTATAGAGCAGACAGGGCGTTAAGAATTGATTGTTTTTTTAATCAATCACTTCTCATCAACTAAAACTATTTATTACTATAAAAATTCCTGAGTTCAACATCACTTGGGGACCTACTGATCTTTTTAACTTAGTTCCAACCAGACACTATAACTTTTCATTTTACGCAGCTGCAGATTCTTCGTTTTCTTTTCGCCGTTCAAATTTCTAATGATTTATTTTGTAAAAAAAACACACATTTATGATAATGACATTTTTTTAATGGTGGTATCATTAATTGTGACATACCAAAACACTGGTATTGGTATATATGTATGTCCGGTACTGCAATCTCTAACCCAGCCATTTTAAAGGCACCACTATGATAGCCTTAATTAGTAATTTTGTATACATAATATAAAATGTATTTCATGAAAAAAAAAAAGGATTATTAAAGGATTTTTCTGGTGTAAATTTAAACTATGCATTTTCTTTTCATTTGTTTATTATCACAACATTCAATATGAATATTTTCAAAAAAAAGGTGATACATTTGTTAAATAACATTTTGTCTGAAGTGTCAACAACACACTGAACCTGCATTGCGTCTTAATCAAACTAAGTATTTTTTTTTTTGAAATATCAAAAATAGAAAATATAATATCATGAGTTTTTGACATTTTTGCACTATTGCATATAAAATGACAGGCGCCAAAAAAAAAGTTTTACATTCGCAGATTTAAGGTAATTTTTTTTTATTTATTTAGGCGGCGTATCCCAATATCACAAGAAATACAACAAAATATGACAGGTTTAAATAAATATTTTGTGAATTGTCTGCAATATTAATATGAAAAAAACATTATAATAAAATAAATTGTCTAATATTTTTCAATGCTAAATTTTGTGATACAATTTAAATAATCTTTTTTACTTAAAAATAACAAATGAACACAAAAAAATATAAAAAAATAATATTTCAAAGTATTTTGAAACAGACATTTAATAAATTAAATTAGTTGACGTTTAAGAAAATATAATTGTTAAAGGCAATACAAATAAGGAGGATTAGTTTTATCATATTAAAGTAAAAATTTAGATTTCTTTATTTTTTTATCACTGTAATTAATCTACATAATATATAATAAGAGATTCTCAAAGTTTTTTGATAATAATTTATAGCATGATATAGATTCGGTAAATTCGAGAAATTTTCAGTTTTTCTTTTAAATATATTTTGTATAAATTATTAAATTTCGGTCGAAAGATAAAATGTTTTGCAGTGTAGTATTCATAGATTATTCTAGAATCAGATATTTAATAATATAATAATAATACATTTTATAAATTGGCACAAAAATCTTGAATACTTACATTAAAAAATAGTTAGAATAAAAAAGATAGTGCAGGTAAATAAAAACTATATTATGTTTTTACTTTCAAAATAAGAATGAGTATTGTTTGTAAAAAAATAAAAGATCCATAATTGAAATAAATTCACAAAAATACTACATTTTATTAATACTATCTAGGTATGTTTAATCAGATTTTAAAGAATTCCTTTATTTTTAATGGTGGGTGTAAGTTGGGTGTGCTAATTATATTTTTCTGTTCCTCGAAGATCCCCGCTAGACAGCATAACATCGAAAAACCAATCGAGAACACGTGACTTAAAAAAAATACTAAAAACAAGTTTATTGTTTTATTAATATAAATAGTTAGATCAAAATCGCCATTTAATAATGGTAAATGAAATTACTAATTACCTATATGGATAATATACTATGTGAAAATGGCGTCCAAATTATGTCCAATAGGGATGGCTTTAAACATATAGAGACTTTCAAGACAAACATTCATTTTTAATATTTTGGAAAGAAGATGAGGTTGGTGGTAGCCAGTGCAAAACGTGATACACGGTGTCAGGAATCTGATGTTACATGATAATAAACATCAAACACAATCATGACATTACATCTGGTAAAATCTTCAAAACTTAAAATGTTTGATGTAATTCATTTATATATTTTAAATTATTAAAAGTGAATGGTTTTTTCAAACACCTCTATATATTTGTTTTTAAATCACCGTGATGTAAAGGAACATTCGACCATAACAGTCAACAAAATTAAGCTGCTGAAATAGGAACGAGTCAATGCATACATAAACCATTTATATTTCAAAATAAGGCTTTGATTATTTCCAACTTGAAGTTCATTCGCAATGACTTGTAGATTTTTTAAATAGTTTCAAATCACAAAAAAATTTAAGCTGAATTTCCATTATTTTTTACGGTATAACCATGAAAAAAATCGAATCGTTTTTTTAAATAAAATTTTATATATAATATATGGTATTTTAACATTCCAACATACAAAAAAAAATCATTTGTGAATAAGTTAAGTATTTAATTATATTTGTTGTTGAATAACATACTTAAAATTATCAGCAATCAAAAGTTACTAATCAATCAGAGTTTTTTTTTCAAAGCATTTATTGAAATATAAGAGCACTTGTATTTATTGACAACTATCTCGGCTGCATCCCACTTATGAAGTAAAAATAGTGAAAGATAGAGTTTAACTATCCGCTATTGTAGAAATCTTGAGCTGTCTGTTCTGCAGCTCTTGCAAGTTCTCCATCGCAAGGGTTCGTGTCGTAGAAAGCTCCCGAACAGCCTAAAGTATCAAAGCAGCGTTCTTGCTCTCGCTGATCGCTTTTGTTAGATTGACAACAAGACACAATAGCCCAAAGACATGGAGGCACGTTGGCTCCAACTTTAGGTTGACCTATAGCAATACTATTAGATCCTTCCGAAATAGATGACGGTCTAGATGTAACCGGATTATTACTTTGGGGGATAGATTGAGGCCTCTGAATCGCTGGAGGACTGTAAGCTTGACCAGAAGCACCGCTTTGAGGGCGTTGAATTGGGGGAAGAGGTCTACTCGGTCGTCGTGGAGGGGTAGCTACCGCAAGCGATATTCCTGTCACAGTGTTTGGTCGTTGTCCTCCACCTGTGGGTAATTCATCAGGGAAATTAAAGCGATCTTCCACTGTAACGTTTCCCATCGAGTCAGTGGGATTCATGGATGACGGCGTTTGAGAAGAAGGGAAGCAGAAAGGATAAGGAATATAAATTACAGGAATAAACTGGACACCAGGAAAACCCCATGGGGTGACACCTTGTTGCTGCCAAGGAGTCTGTTGCTGCCAGGGAGTTTGTTGTGCGCCTGAGAGAGCACCAAGGTAATGGGCATAGTAATTGTTAATCTGAGGCCCATTAGGGACAAAAGTGTTGTGGTTTACACCTTGGGCTCCGTACGGCGAAGGCAATTGATATCCTGAGAATTGGAAAGGCTGAGGCTGTTGATTTTGAAAATTCGCAAAGTAGTCATTTGGACTGATGCTTCTGGCTTGTTTTGGTGTGAAAATATCTTGGACGTCAGCGGGAAGTTCAGGATAACGATCTCTGCGCCTTCTTACATGTCTTCGTTTTAAAACCTTTACCATTTTCGATTGAGGTTCATGGGGTTGATCTGGCACAATAGATTGGTGGTTTTCATTTCCGTGATGATTATGTTCATCGGTCAATGATTTGACCACTGGTGTCTGGACCTTTTGTTCATGAACTTTGTCCGATGCTTTAGTTTCGCTTTCAATTGGCTTATTTTCTTCAACTTGATGTCTGTCGCTATTAAATGCATTGGTCAAGCTTGCTGTGCATAAGATTGCCAGCAATAGAAAGCTGGTCGCGTATTTGGGAGACATTTCTGAAACAAAACAAAAATAAATAAATCAGTAAAATCGTTGGAGAAAAAACATCTAACATATTATGGATAAATCGTGGAATATTTTTTCAATATTTTTCGTGTTTTCTTCACCTCTGACTGTAACCACTTTCTTAACTACTTTATAGCTGAGAGGTTAGATAGTCTTAGTAGATAGGATTAAGGCTTGTAATCTTTTGATTGCGATCAACAATGCTTTTAAGCGTATTTTTATTAAATACTATATATACTAGTGTTTAAAATACACTTATTAAATAATCTGTAAATTATAATTATTAATCTTGCCACTCGCCACTTACATAAATGTCAATGTAAAACAATGATTTTTTTTCACAATGAATTTGATTAGTGGTTGATATTATGAAAGAGCGATAACTTTTTTCAAACATTCAAGCAAATAGATTTTTTTAAAGAAGTGCTTCGAGTCATGTAGAAAAAAAAGGATTTAATGGAAAATTGTACTTGTACTGTCATTCTAACTCTTTACTAAATATACGATATATAATTTTAATTATACGTTACAAATGAAGAAAAGATTTTTTTCCTTTACTGAAAGCAATGAGGAGAAAATACAATCAATAATATTACTCATTCTTAATGTGTTCATCGGGATTCCAACTATTCGAATATCGAATAGTAAAACTGAAACTATCCGAATGTATTCGGATATCCGGATAGTTTTTAGTATATACATACATTATATGTTTATACTAAAATATTACTTTAAATAGTACCGACATTAAAAACGAGCTCATTTTTAATAAAAGTCATATATTTAAATTTCAAAAATGCATATTTTAAAAATAATGTTTCATATAAAAAAAAAACCCATTTAACTTAGTTTTTAATTGTTCCTGCCGTTGAAAATACTCGTTTAGTAGCAGTTGACGTTGGCTTTATTGTTAGAAGTGTTTTTAACAACACGTCTAACTTTTCTGTTATTTTTTTTAATTGATCTAAATATATCATGTACAAAATATTTTTAAAACTGTGATTTAAAAAAACATATTTTAATAAACAAGGAATAACCGGCTGTTTTTGCTGGTAAACAGTGGTCTCAACTTCTGAATTTTTACTAAATAATTGTATAACTCGCACGCAAAAAGAGATGTTTCACGATCAAAGTTTCTTTGTTCACTGATACAGTTTACAATAATTTAAGACTAAATACTTTCACATTTCTGTATTAGATAAAGACAAAGCATATAAATACATATTTCAATATCGTTCCATTGTATTACAATATTTAAAATTTGCAGCTGCATCGGATTACTCCAGCGGTATTTCTTTAATGAACCAAATTACTGCATTGAAGGTTTTCTATAGCCCCGAATTCGAACCGATTCGTCAAACTCAAGTATTATGATAAGATATTGATAACTCTCGAGTTGGATGAAGGCGAAAACACCACTACCTGGGGAATTCATAATTATTCCTTGAATGTGGAGAAATTATGATGTGATCTTTCGTCGATTTTGTAATATATTTCATTAAAAATTATTGAAAAAGGGCCGAATATATCCGGATATCGAATATCCGGATTGGAATCCATAGTAACCACTAACCACCTCATAGCTGAGTCATGTAATGCATGAAAGCTAAGCGAAAAGGAAAGGCCCAAACTTCCACACACTGTCTACTTTTTACACGGTTTTGAAATAGCACGCTCCAATGAAAAAAACTAATACTTTATTTTTATACGATCTATTTGCTCTAAAACGATTCCTAGAATTAGTTATAACAAACCAAAAACTTCATTAGATCCCAAACACATCAGATGTGTCAATAAATTGACTGTGTTTTAAAAAAATTCATTATATTTAGTTTGGTGTCACTTATTAATATATTGTATCTTTATCTAAAATTTACTTTCATATTATTATTATCAATACAGTCCTGATTATAATAAATAAATGTGGAATTGGTACAAGACAATGCTTTATTTTTTAAAATTACAATTTTTATTTAAATATTAATAACTTGTTTATAATAAAAATAAAACCACTAAATATTATATTGATTTAACAAAAAAATCTACGACAATTTCACAAGTGACAAAACTTATGGATGCGAATATAATTAATCAATTAAATAATGGATGACGCGTTTATATTGCAAAATCCACTAGTTTGGTTGACTTTTTTTTTTAAACGCAGCGTATTGATTGTAAACGGATTCATTTATTGGTCACGATTCGATAACTACGATATATCACCGATGATTCGAATCTTTTGAATCCCACTGTCATTTTCTTAGTTTATTATTTTTACCTTGTACCAAATCTAATGATCTCACAAACGAATTATACAATACTAGAAGTCACGATTATTAACTCATTCACATGTCGCATTATGCACTCATTAGAATATAATGTGACAAGACAAAAGAACTATGTACAAAACGAAGTATTCCTAGGATTAACTTAATGCTTAAAACGTTTTTTTTTTTTACTTCGTGACTATTAACGTGAGATAAGATAAATTAGCGATGGTTTATGGCTTGCTTAATATTTTATTTTAACGAAGCATCCAACAGCGCAGGTGGACTATTTTTTAATAAAAAAAAATTGAAGACTTTTAATTTTAATCTTTAATTTTTTACATCCTTTTTTAATTTAAATTCTATCGTCCTAGATCATTTTGAACAGTAAATTTATTGAAAAATAGAAATATGTTTAATTTTAATAAAATAGTAGCAAATGTGAAGGTTCTTTCGACAATAATTTTTTGTGGTAAAACAAATCAATCAATCGATGCCGTCTGCGTGGTCGAGTGGTCAACGTCGTTGGCTTTGGTTGAGAGGGTCATGCATGTGATATCTTGAATTCCCCCCCTTTCATCCATCCATAACATGTAGTTCTGTCTTAGGCATATACTTCTAATCCTACTACTCTTGTTGGAAAAAAAGAGAGGTTAAGCAACTACATAACAAGCAGTTTTCGTATAAAAAATTATGTTGAGATAAATTCCATTAAAAGTACATATATTCCACATTGGTAGCAGACATGGTAAAAAAATCAAGATGTAGCAATGATATTGTCTTGATTTCTCGATATAAAATTTTAATGTATCTTTAAGTATGGTATGATTGTTTGATTGTATATATGAAAAAATATTATTTGAAGATCAACCACTTGACCAGGTAAAGTCAGCAATGCTGATCGATCAATTTCAAGTTTTGGTTTTTTAAAAACTATATTTAATCTTTGTAGATAATTTAGTGTCAAATGTAACAATTGTAACCTAATGGTTACAATTAATAACATTTTTTTTTCATTCGTCTTTTACCCATTTCTTGTAACGCCTTGTTATTAGTAAATTTATATTTTTGTCAGTTGATAATGTTTGCGATGAGCATAATAAACTAAGTCGGTCCTGATTCCTCTGATAAAAAAATCATGTTGAATTAGTGCAAAAAAGGCGTTATACTTTTTCGTAATTTAATGTCTATTCACTAAAAATTGACAGCGGACACCAAAAAACTGATTAAACTAATTAAAAACCTACTTAAAATTCCCTTAAACTTATATCACTAAGATATTTCAATAACATATATAGGTAGCTACATTATTACTGCTATTATGCAGACAACGGATGTTGCAGCAAAACCCGTAATAATATATTTTTGACACATTATCTTGACTTTTTTAAATCTATGTCCACTCCCATTGTGGAGCATATGGTCTCTTAATGGAGGTATCTCAACAGAAAATTTACTACGATAACTATTAGTTATTCAGTCGCTCAACCTCTCTTTTCCAAAGAGAGTAGTAGGGATAGAAGGATAAGGCTAAGACAGGACCAATGGTTAACTAATTGCTCTCGCTACGCCCAGTATTTGAAGCATTAGTAGGGTGGGTGGAAATTTTTCAATATTACGAAAAAATTCTGTTCGTACTCCGACTTGAACCCATGAGATCCGGCACGGAAGCCAACAATGCTAACCGCTGCGCCTTAAAATCTGACAAAGATTTTTTTTTAATTAGTAAAAATCAATACATTGCGTTTATTAAAGAGCACTTTCTTGATACATTTCGCGCTATTTATTAATGATCAGGACCGGTTTCGTTCATAGCATGCATTATTAACAAATAAAACAAGTAAGTACCTACAGTTTTTACGAAATATTATTTTATTCTGCTTTACAAAAATGTATTGGCTAAAAAATATCTGACATTGTACTCGATCTAAATATACGACGTACATTTTAGATTTTTGGAATTGAACAGTCATCACAGTACCTTATTAATGGCGACTAATCTTAAATGAGTCAGTTAAATAGTTTTGTAATATATATGTGTTGATAAGCAATATTAGAATATTAATTTTACAATCACTTCCGAGTGGTTAATGACTCAAATAGACGTGATATAGCCAAACAAGCAAACATTCATATTTTATACACAAATCATTCATAGAGTACACATTCTATATGTTGCGGCTTATCTAAAAAAAAACTCTATAATGAATCAGTTATTTACTTTTGTAATCTATGTATATTGGACGACTATATGGTAATATTTTCATCCAGAGAAAGACGATAATTTCAGGAGAGAAAGCCAACGCAGTGCTAATAATTGATTGTTAGTTTTCTCAAAATATAATGTAAATAATATTATAGCTTTAAATAACATCTTCCTGTGTCAAATGAACCTACAATTTATTTTAAATATATTTATATCGTGCTCTTTTGGTGTGGTTTTCGGGTTCAAATACCAGTAAGAAATTTTTCATACATCGCCATTTAATCATTTTATAGATTTGTGTTTAACCTGTTGACCGCGGCTAAGAATATAAAGAACAAGGTCCGTATGTGGCAACTTTTTGGCAAATTCGTTAGTACTATTTTCGACCATAAACATATACTGTAGTGCATTTTTTAGTATCCATAAATGTTATTTGACATCTATAGTATAGTTTTTAATTACGAAAAACATTATTTTCCTCATAGTTTCGGTTCAGTTGTGAAATAATCACTATTCATACAATTGGATTAAACCGCCGCCATTTTACATGCGAAACTGAGAAAACTGCGCCACCATCGCGATTAAATAATAATTTTTTCGGAACGGAATATTTTTTACTCGCTCTTGCTCACTTGCAATCAGTACTCGTTAGAAATTATTATAATCGAACAACGTGATAGCCTTTTGATTAATCGCCAATCAAGATGAATAAAGCTATCGGCGTAGGAATAAAATTATTGACAACAGCTGCCATTGTGTTAACATATTTGGTTGGGTTCCACAAAAATAATATCTTAGCCTATATGGTCTATTTTGTATGTACATAAAATAAATGGCGTTGCTAAAATAAAATATTATGTACCGTATTCAAGTGATTTGAGCTCTAAAACATCTATAATAACAGCAATAAAAAACTTTAATAGTCACTGGTGCTATAGCAGCTGTCCGCGCCCGGGCGTTGTCAGGTCGGACTGCTATAGTGATACGGTATGGTTTATTGTCACCCGCTCCTACTACCACATTTGTGATGAAAACTGGTAGACATTTAAAATTTGTAACTAAATTAATTGTGTTTAAATTTTGTTATCATGTAACCCGTAATATCAATTGTTTTAGTTGTAAATTCACTTGCAGTTTTTTTCTTTTGTGGTTTTTCGTCCGAGATGAAAGAACTGATATTTTTCCATTTCGACGAAAATTAAAAATTCATTTTTTTTATTATTTTGCGCGGAGTTTAACATCAATTCTTCAACTTTTATAAAATCGTGTGAGCAAGCTATATATTATAAAAGTGACTGTGTATTGTATTAATTCAAAATTTTGTCTGTTAAATATTGTATGTGATTAAACTTCGGTGATTGTAGATTCCTAAATAAACGCGATGGGTTTTATTTTATTTCTACTATGTACCTGTTTTACATCAAGTTCATTCAAGCTGTTATTGGTATTAATGACTTTTGTTAGTGGGGATTTATTCTTGGGGTATAACATCGTGAACAAAAGTATAAATTTCTCACATTAAATAAAACTCGCTCAAAAATAAATTACGAGTAATGTCAATAATAGTCTTCCGCGGTTTAAAGGTTGAATACATCGATGTATGTGATCTCTGCTGTGATGATTAATATGAAACAAAACATTTGCATTGTTTTCAATTGTATTCATTTAATTATTCTCAGAACACAAATTATCCGCAATCATGACATGCAGGTCAAAGAACAGAGCAAAAATAAACTAAAATGTATTGTTTCGTAATTTTCAACATATAACTGGGCTCGTGACTCAAAAAACCACAAAACTTTTGTTGCAAGTGTAAATGCAATTCAAAAGATAATTTTAATTCATTTTGCATCAATTATTATAAACCGCAGACTCGTGTCGTTTGAAAATAATACAACGTCTGTAACAAAGATTTTATTTTTAATTATTTTCGTCGGCAATCCGGCCAAAAATAGCAATAATTTACTAATAATGTTGATTTTAATAATGTCAGTGTCAATTAGATTATTAATTAAAATAAGATTTCTTAATAGAAGAATAGTGATAAAAAAATTCTGGACCAACACCGGTAAACACCGTTAGTTATTACAAAATTATATATATTTATAAGCGAAACAAAAAAAAATACTGATAATAATTTATTGTGCTGATGTCGTCATTTGGTGATATCACTTTGGTCCAGTGCTTGCTTACCACATTTTTTTTAACATGGAGAACCGCTTTGTAAAATTAAGACTTCTGAAAGACAAAAGATGTTTGATCTTAAAATAAATGTTTTGTTTTTCGATCATAATGGTTTCCATTTTAATTGGAGCTCCATTTTACTATAACATAACTAAGCAATTAGAAATTCACCAGAATGATTTCGTGGTTTCCAAAATGAAGCCAATAGTTTTTTTTTTTAAATACTGTGGATCCAAATATTTTGCCTTTTAAGCCCATAACAGGTTTTGTGTATTTGGAACGCTTAAAATATTTAAGGGTTCAACTTTTTTACAAAATACAAGTGGTTCAATGACTATGTTCAATGGGAGCGGCCGATTTATCATTCGTACTGAAAGCATTATGATATTGGCTCGCATTTGCTTATTTTACTTATGCGGAGCATTTCAACAGAATTATTAATATAGGTTTGAGTAAAAGGATCGGCTGGGTCAAAGCATAGTTTTCATTTAGGGCAAGTCGTAGGGTTAACAACAAAACCGACTTCTGATCAAAATCTGATATCAAATTACAATATTTCCTAAAACTCGATTTAAACCGATTTTTTACGTATATAAAAAAATATATTAAAAAAGTATAATTTTAATAAAATCAAATAAACCTAAATTTAATGTTTTAAGCACATTCATTGATATATTCAACTACATGTTTCATCCCGTATTATTTGTAACAATGGCAACTAGCAATAAAAATAAATCAATTCTGAGATAACAAATTTAGAAAACCGGCATTCTAATGTTTCAAATTTAATTAAAACCCCGGTTTTTTCATAAAACGACAAACCCTAGTGATTGTGAAAGAAAAAAATTACAATTCATTACATACGGATTTTAAGAATATACGTATAAAAGTTGAGTGTTTGAACTGGGCAATAGAGTCTTGTTAAGTAACTGTTAATCGATACTGTACGAAATTTTTATTTTGTCTATTCACCCAATCTATCATTTCATGTGATTATCACCAAATATAACAGGTAGTCCTAAAAGTATTGAGTCCTCCTATGGTTTCTCTGCTGAGTAAAAATACCCCTCGATTTAGAAATGGACGATTCCCAGGCTGGTGTGAGGAGTTTTGCTGATTGATTGATGGATATTGTTTCCATGAGAGCTCGCTAAATGCCTAGAGAGCGTTTATATAAGGTTTCGCGTGCGAATGGAACCACAGGCGAAGACGATGAAAGAATTCAATACATCAAGGATATTCAGTAGCGTTCCACCTTTTGAGGCAAACAATATTCGTTTCCTCGGCCTCAATACCGATGTTACAAAAATATGCACAAATAACCTAACTACCAGTTTTCGCAACGTTTTC